>JAZKJV010009867.1:0-576934 GCA_037367405.1 Ottelia alismoides | reverse complement strand
TGGGCGCGATCGTGAGCGGGTACGTTGTACATGTGTTGTCTGAGCACGAGCGAGCGCGGGGGTGTGTGTCTTTGTGCGCGAGCGCACGCACGCATGGCAGGTGTCTGTGGGCGTGCGGGCCCGCGTGCGGCAGCGTGCGAGCGCGAGTATGCAGGTCCTGCGTGAGCAAAAGAGCGCGTGCGGGGGTGTGTGTCCGTGTGAGCGCGCGCATGCGTGCGAGGGCGGGTGTTTGTAGGCGTGAGGGCCCGCGTGTGGCTGCGTGCGAGCGCGAGTGTGCGAAGCGCGCGTGAGCAAGAGAGCGGCCGCGGCGCGCACGGGCGGGTGTGTACATGTATCTATGTGCGGACGTACGGGCGCACGTGCCGGTGCGTGTGTCTGGGTGCGGGTGTATGTGCGTGTGTTCGGGTGCGGAAACACACACGGACACAAGTGCGCACCGCACGCATGTGTGTGGTCCATGGGGTCACGGGTGTATGCGCGCGGGTGCAAGAGCGTGCATGTGCGAATATCTATGCCTATGCTTGTGTGTGTGCGTGTGATTGTGTGTATGCGAGTGGGTGTTGAGGCTGGCAGATGCACGCCGCTGTGTCCGAGTGTGTGTGTGTCTACGGGCGCGCACGTGTGGGTGTGTACCTGTATCTGTGGGCGGACGTACGGGCACACGTGTCGGTGCGTGTTTCTGGGTGCGGGTGTTGGTGCGTGCATCCGGGTGCGGAAACGCACACGGACACAAGGGTGCACCGCACGCGTGTGTGAGGTCCACGGGGGCACGGGTGTGTGCGCACGGGCGCAAGTGCGTGCGTGTGCGATTATTTATGCCTGTGCTTGTGTGTGTGCAAGTGACTGTGTGTGTACGAGCGGGCGTGCAAGCTGGCAGATGCATGCGACTGTGTCCGTTTGCGTGTGTGTCTACGGGAGTGTGGGCGGGTGTCTGTGGGTGTGCGAGGGGGCGCGGGGCGGGTACGTGTACGTGTGTGTCTGAGCGCGGGCGAGCGCGGGGGTATGTGTCTGTGTGCGTGAGCGCACCCACGCGTGGGCGGGTGTCTGTGGGCGTGCAGTCTCACGTGCGGCGGCGTACGAGCGCGAGTGTGCGGGGCCCGCATGGGCAAAAGAGCGCCTGCGGGGGTGTGTGTCCGTGTGAGCGCGTGCATGCACGCGAGGGCAGGTGTTTGTAGGCGTGCGGGACCGCGTGTGTCTGCGTGCGAGCGTGAGTGTGCGAAGCCCGCGTGAGCTAGAGAGCGGCCGCGGGCACGCACAGGAGGGTGTGTACATGTATCTGTGTACGGACGTACAGGCCCACGTGCCGGTGCATATGTCTGGGTGCGGGTGTCTGTGGGCGGGTGAGCCCGCGTGTGGCGGCGTGCGAGCGCGAGTGTGCGAAGCGTGCGTGAGCGAGAGAGCGGCCGGGCGTGCACGGGCAGGTGTGTACATGTATCTGTGTACGGACATACAGGCGCACGTGTCGGTGCGTGTGTCTGTGTTGCTGGTGTAGGCGCATGCGTCCGGGTGCGGAAACGCACACGGACGCAGGTGCACACCGCACGCGTGTGTGTGGTCCACGAGGGCATGGGTGCGTACGTGCGGGTGCAGAGCGCGCGTGTGCGAATATTTATGCATGTGCTTGTGTATGTGCGTGTGTCTGTGTGTGTGCGAGCGGGCGTGCAGGCTAGCAGAGCATGCGGCTGTGTCCGTGTGCGTTTGTGTCTACGGGCGTGTGGGCGGGTCTCTGTGGGCGTGCGAGGGGGCGTGAGGGGGCGGGTACGTGTACGTGTGTGTCTGAGCACGGGCGAGCGTCGGGGGTGTGTGTCTGTGTGCGTGCGTGGGCGAGTGTCTGTGGGCACGCGGGCCCGCACACGGCGGCGTGTGCGCGCGAGTAGGCGCGGCCCGCGTGAGAAAAAGAACACGCGCAGGGTGTGTGTCCGGGAGAGCGTGCGTATGCGCGCGAGGGCGGGTGTCTGTGGGCGGGCGAGCCCACGTGTGGTGGCGTACGAGCGAGTGGGCGAATTCCGCGTGAACAAGAGAGCATCCGCGGGTGCGCACAAGCCGGTGTGTACATGTATCTGTTCGCGACGGCGCGCACGTGCCGGTGCGCGTGTCTGGGTGTGTGTGTTCGGGTGCAGAAACGTACACGGACACAAGTGCGCACCGCACGCATGTGTGGGGTCCACAAGGGCACGGGTGTGTGTGCGCGGGTGCAAGAGCGCGCATATGCGAATACTATGCCTGTGCTCGTGTGTATGTGAGTGTGACTGTGTGTGCGAGCGGGCGGGCAGGCTGGCAGAGGCACGCGGCTTTATCCGTGTGCGTGTGTGTCTACGGCAAACGGTCGGGTGGGTATGTGTGTGTGCGGGGGGCGCGAGTGAGCGGGTACGTGTACATGTGTGTCTGAGCACGGGCGAGCGTGGGGGTGTGTGTCTGTGTGCGCGAGCGCACGCACGCATGGGCGGGTGTCTGTGGGCGTGGGGCCGCGCACGGCGGCGTGCGAGCGCGAGTGTGCGGGGCCCGCGTGAGCAAAAGAGCGCTTGCGGGGATATGTGTCCGTGTGAGCGCGCGCATGCGAGCGAGGGCGGGTGTTTGTAGGCGTGCGGGCCCGTGTGTGGCTGCGTGCGAGCGTGAGTGTGCGAAGCTTGTGTGAGCAAGAGAGCGGCCGCGGGCGCGCACGGGCGGGTGTGTACATGTATCTATGTGGGGACGTACGGGCGCACGTGCCGGTGCGTGTGTCTGAGTGCGGGTGTATGTGCGTGTGTCCGGGTGCGGAAACACACACGGACAAAAGTGCGCACCGCACGCGTGTGTGTGGTCCATGGGGTCACGGGTGTATGCGCGCGGGTGCAAGAGCGCGCGTGTGCGGAATATCTATGCATGTGCTTGTGTGTGTGCGTGTGACTGTGTGTGTGCGAGTGGGCGTTGAGGCTGGCAGATGCACGCCGTTGTGTCCGTGTGCATGTGTGTCTACAGGCACGCACGTGTGGGTGTGTACCTGTATCTGTGGGCGGACGTATGGGCACACGTGTCGGTGCGTGTTTCTGGGTGCGGGTGTTGGTGCGTGCGTCCGGGTGCGGAAACGCACACGGACACAAGGTGCACCGCACGTGTGTGTGTGGTCCACGGGGGCACGGGTGTGTGCGTGCGGGTGCAAGAGCGCGCGTGTGCGAATATTTATGCATGTGCTTGTGTGTGTGCGTGTGAATGTGTGTGTACGAGCGGGCGTGCAAGCTGGTAGATGCATGCGGCTGTGTCCGTGTACGTGTGTGTCTACGGGCGCGTGGGTGGGTGTCTGTGGGCGTGCGAGGGGGCGCGAGGGGGCGGGTACGTTTACGTGTGTGTCTGAGCACGGGGCGAGCGTCGGGGTATGTGTGTGTGTGCGCACGTGGGCAAGTGTCTGTGGGCATGCGGGCCCGCGCGCGGCGGCGTACGTGCGCGAGTGTGCGCGGCCCGCGTGAGAGCGCATGGTTTGTGTCCGTGAGAGCGTGCGTATGCGCGCGAGGGCGGGTGTCTGTGGACGGGCGGGCCCGCGTGTGGCGGCATACGAGCCCGAGTGGGAGAAGCCCGCGTGAGCAAGAGAACGTCCGCGGGCGTGCACGAGCGGGTGTGTACATGTATCTGTGCGCGGACGTACAGGCGCACGTGACGTTGCGCGTGTCTGGGTGCGTGTGTCCGGGTGCAGAAATGTACACGGACACAAGTGCGCACCGCACGCGTGTGTGGGGTCCACAGGGGCACGGGTGTGTGTGCGCGGGTGCAAGAGCTCGCATGTGCGAATATCTATGCCTGTGCTCGTGTGTATGTGAGTGTGACTGTGTGTGCGAGCGGGCGGCAGGGATGGGCAGAGGCACGCGACTTTGTCCGTGTGCGTGTGTGTCTACGGGCGCGCGGTCGGGTGGGTATGTGTGTGTGCGAGGGGGCACGAGTGAGCGGGTACGTGTACATGTGTGTCTGAGCACGGGCGAGCGTGGGGGTGTGTGTCTGTATGCGCGAGCGCACGCACGCGTGGGCGGGTGTCTGTGGGCGTGCGAGCCCGCGCGCGCGGCGCGTGCGAGCGCGAGTGTGCGGGGCCGCGTGAGCAAAAGAGCGCGTGCGGGGATGTGTGTCCGTGTGAGCGCGCGCATGCGGTGCGAGTGCGGGTGTTTGTAGGCGGGCGGGCCCACGTGTGGCTGCGTGCGAGCGCGAGTGTGCGAAGCTCGTGTGAGCAAGAGAGCGGCCGTGGGCGCGCACGGACGGGTGTGTACATGTATCTATGTGCGGACGTACGGGCGCACATGCCGGTGCGTGTGTCTGGGTGTGGGTGTATGTGCGTGTGTCCGGGTGCGGAAACACACACGGACACAAGTGCGCATCGTACACGTGTGTGTGGTCCATGGGGTCACGGATGTATGCGCGCGGGTGCAAGAGCGCGCGTGGTCGAATATCTATGCATGTGCTTGTGTGGGTGCATGTGACTGTGTGTGTGCGAGTGGGCGTTGAGGCTGGCAGATGCACGCCGCTGTGTCCGTGTGCGTGTGTGTCTACGGGCGCGCACGTGTGGGTGTGTGTACCTGTATCTGTGGGCGGACGTACGGGCACACGTGTCGGTACGTGTTTCTGGGTGCGGGTGTTGGTGCGTGCGTCCGGGTGCGGAAACGCACACGGACACAAGGGTACACCCCCACGCGTGTGTGTGGTCCACGGGGCACGGGTGTGTGCGCGCGGGTGCAAGAGCACGCGTGTGCGAATATTTATGCATGTGCTTGTGTGTATGTGTGTGATTGTGTGTGTACGAGCGGGCGTGCAAGCTGGCAGATGCATGCGGCTGTGTCCGTGTGCGTGTGTGTCTACGGGCGCGTGGGGCGGGTGTCTGTGGGTGTGCGAGGGGGCGCGAGGGGGCGGGTACATTTACGTGTGTGTTTGAGCACGGGCGAGCGTCGGGGTGTGTGTCTGTGTGCGCGCGTGGGCGAGTGTCTGTGGGCATGCGGGCCCGCGCGCGGCGGCGTGCGCGCGCGAGTGTGCGCGGCCCGCGTGAGAAAAAGAACGCGCGCATGGTGTGTGTTTGTTAGAGCGTGCGTATGCGCGCGAGGGCGGGTGTCTGTGGGCGGGCGGGCCCGCGTGTGGCGGCGTACGAGCGCGAGTGTGCGAAGCCCGCGTGAGCAAGAGAGCGTCCGCGGGCGCGCACGAGCAGGTGTGTACATGTATCTGTGAGCGGACGTACGGGCGCACGTGCCGTTGCGCGTGTTTGGGTGCGTGTGTCCGGGTGCAGAAACGTACACGGACACAAGTACGCACCGCACGCGTGTGTGGGGTCCACAGGGGCACGGGTGTGTGCGCGCGGGTGCAAGAGCGTGCATGTGCGAATATTTATGCCTGTGCTCGTGTGTATGTGAGTGTGACTGTGTGTGCGAGCGGGCGGGCAGGCTGGCAGAGGCACGTGGCTTTGTGCGTGTGCGTGTGTGTCTACGGGCGCGCGGTCGGGTGGGTATGTGTGTTTGCGGGGGAGCGCGAGTGAGCGGGTACGTGTACATGTGTGTCTGAGCGTGGGCGAGCGTGGGGGTGTGTGTCTGTGTGCGCGAGCGCACGCACGCGTGGGCGGGTGTCTGTGGGCGTGCGGGCCCGCGCGCGGCGGCGTGCGAGCGCGAGTGTGCGGGGCCCGCGTGAGCAAAAGAGCGCTTGCGGGGATGTGTGTCCGTGTGAGCGCGCGCATGCGAGCGAGGGCGTGTGTTTGTAGGCGTGCGGGCCCGCGTGTGGCTGCGTGCGAGCACGAGTGTGCGAAGCTCGTGTGAGCAAGAGAGCGGCCGCGGGCGCGCACGGGCGGGTGTGTACATGTATCTATGTGCGGACGTACGGGCGCACGTGTCGGTGCGTGTGTCTGGGTGCGGGTGTATGTGCGTGTGTCCGGGTGCGGAAACACACACGGACAAAAGTGTGCACCGCACGCGTGTGTGTGGTCCATGGGGTCACGGGTGTATGCGCGCGGGTGCAAGAGCGCGCGTGTGCGAATATCTATGCCAGTGCTTGTGTGTGTGCGTGTGACTGTGTGTGTGCAAGTGGGCGTTGAGGCTGGCAGATGCACGCCGTTGTGTCCGTGTGCATGTGTGTTTACAGGCGCGCACGTGTGGGTGTGTACCTGTATCTGTTGGCGGACGTACGGGCACACGTGTCGGTGCGTGTTTCTGGGTGCGGGTGTTGGTGCGTGCGTCTGGGTCCGGAAACGCACACGGACACAAGGGTGCACCGCACGCGTGTGTGTGGTCCACGGGGGCACGGGTGTGTGCGCGCGGGTGCAAGAGCGCGCGTGTGCGAATATTTATGCTTGTGCTTGTGTGTGTGCGTGTGACTGTGTGTGTACGAGCGGGCGTGCAAGCTGGTTGATGCATGCGGCTGTGTCCATGTACGTGTGTGTCTACGGGCATGTGGGCGGGTGTCTGTGGGCGTGCGAGGGGGCGCGAGGGGGCGGGTACGTTTACGTGTGTATCTGAGCACGGGCGAGCGTCGGGGTGTGTGTGTGTGCGCGCGTGGGTGAGTTTCTGTGGGCATGCGGGCCCGCGCGCGGCGGCGTACGCGCGTGAGTATGTGCGGCCCGCGTGAGAAAAAGAACGCGCGCATGGTTTGTGTCCGTGAGAGCGTGCGTATGCGCGCGAGGGCGTGTGTCTGTGGACGGGCGGGCCTGCGTGTGGCGGCATACGAGCGCGTGTGGGCGAAGCCCGCGTGAGCAAGAGAACGTCCGCGGGCGCGCACGAGCGGGTGTGTACATGTATCTGTGCGCGGACGTACGGGCGCACGTGCCGTTGCGCGTGTCTGGGTGCGTGTGTCCGGGTGCAGAAATGTACACTGACACAAGTGCGTACCGCACGCGTGTGTGGGGTCCACAGGGGCACGGGTGTGGCGCGCGGGTGCAAGAGCGCGCATGTGCGAATATCTATGCCAGTGCTCGTGTGTATGTGAGTGTGACTGTGTGTGCGAGCGGGCGGGCAGGCTGGCAGAGGCACGCGACTTTGTCCGTGTGCGTGTGTGTCTACGGCCACGCGGTCGGGTGGGTATGTGTGTGTGCGAGGGGGCGCGAGTGAGCGGGTACGTGTACATGTGTGCCTGAGCACGAGCGAGCGTGGGGGTGTGTGTCTGTGTGCGCGAGCGCACGCACGCGTGGGCGGGTGTCTGTGGGCGTGCAGGCCCGCGCGTGGCGGCGTGCGAGCACGAGTGTGCGGGGCCCGCGTGAGCAAAAGAGCGCGTGCGGGGATGTGTGTCCGTGTGAGCGTGCGCATGCGTGCGAGTGCGGGTGTTTGTAGGCGTGCGGGCCCACGTGTGGCTGCGGGCGAGCACGAGTGTGCGAAGCTCGTGTGAGCAAGAGAGCGGCCGCGGGCGCGCACGGACGGGTGTGTACATGTATCTATGTGCGGACGTACGGGCGCACGTGCCGGTGCGTGTGTCTGGGTGCGGGTGTATGTGCGTGTGTCCGGGTGCGGAAACACACACGGACACAAGCGCGCACCGCACACGTGTATGTGGTCCATGGGGTCACGGATGTATGCGCGCGGGTGCAAGAGCGTGCGTGTGCGAATATCTATGCCTGTGCTTGTGTGGGTGCGTGTGACTGTGTGTGTGCGAGTGGGCGTTGAGGCTGGCAGATGCACGCCGCTGTGTCCGTGTGCGTGTGTGTCTACGGGCGCGCACGTGTGGGTGTGTGTACCTGTATCTGTGGGCGGACGTACGGGCACACGTGTCGATACGTGTTTCTAGGTGCGGGTGTTGGTGCATGCGTTCGGGTGCGGAAACGCACACGGACACAAGGGTGCACCCCCACGCGTGTGTGGTCCACGGGGGCACGGGTGTGTGCGCGCGGGTGCAAGAGCGCGCGTGTGCGAATATTTATGCATGTGCTTGTGTGTATGCGTGTGACTGTGTGTGTACGAGCGGGCGTGCAAGCTGGCAGATGCATGCGGCTGTGTCCGTGTGCGTGTGTGTCTACGGGCGCGTGGGCGGGGGTCTGAGGGCGTGCGAGGGGGCGCGAGGGGGCGGGTACGTTTACGTGTGTGTCTGAGCACGGGCGAGCATCGGGGTGTGTGTCTGTGTGCGCGTGTGGGCGAGTGTCTGTGGGCATGCGGGCCCACGCGCGGCGGCGTGCGCACGCGAGTGTGCGCGGCCCGCGTGAGAAAAAGAACGCGTGCATGGTGTGTGTTCGTGAGAGCGTGCGTATGCGCGCGAGGGCGGGTGTCTGTGGGCGGGCGGGCCCGCGTGTGGCAGCGTACGAGCGCGAGTGTGCGAAGCCCGCGTGAGCAAGAGAGCGTCCGCGGGCGCATACGAGCAGGTGTGTACATGTATCTGTGCGCGGACGTACGGGCGCACGTGCCGTTGCGCGTGTTTGGGTGCGTGTGTCCGGGTGCAGAAACGTACACGGACACAAGTACGCACCGCACGCGTGTGTGGGGTCCACAGGGGCACGGGTGTGTGCGCGCGGGTGCAAGAGCGTGCATGTGTGAATATCTATGCCTGTGCTCGTGTGTATGTGAGTGTGACTGTGTGTGCGAGCGGGCGGGCAGGCTGGCAGAGGCACGTGGCTTTGTGCGTGTGCGTGTGTGTCTACGGGCGCGCGGTCGGGTGGGTATGTGTGTGTGCGAGGGGGCGCGAGTGAGCGGGTACGTGTACATGTGTGTCTGAGTGCGGGCGAGCGCGGGGGTGTGTGTCTGTGTGCACGAGCGCACGCAGGCGTGGGCGGGTGTCTGTGGGCGTGCGGGCCCGCGCGCGGCGGCATGCGAGCGCGAGTGTGCGGGGCCCGCGTGAGCAAAAGAGGACATACGAGGGTGTGTGTCCGTGTGAGCACGCGCATGCGTACGAGGGCGGGTGTTTGTAGGCGTGCGGGCCCGCATGTGGCTGCGTGCGAGCGCGAGCGTGCGAAGCACGCGTGAGTAAGAGAGCGGCCGCGGGCGCGCACGGGCGGGTGTGTACATGTATCTATGTACGGATGTACGGGCGCACGTGCCGGTGCGTGTGTCTGGGTGCGGGTGTTTGTGCGTGTGTCCGGGTGCGGAAACATACATGGACACAAGTGCGCACCACTCGCGTGTGTGCGGTCCATGGGGTTACAGGTGTGTGCGCGCGGGTGCAAGAGCGCGCGTGTGCAAATATCTATGCATGTGCTTGTGTGTGTGCGTGTGACTGTGTGTGTGCGAGTGGGCGTTGAGGCTGGCAGATGCACGCCGTTATGTCCGTGTGCGTGTGTGTCTACGGGCGCGCACGTGTGGGAGTGTACCTGTATCTGTGGGCGGAGGTACGGGCACACGTGTCGGTGCGTGTTTCTGGGTGCGGGTGTTGGTGCGTGCGTCCGGGTGCGGAAACGCATACGGACACATGGGTGCACCGCACGCGTGTGTGTGGTCCACGGGGGCACGGGTCTGTTCGCGTGGGTGCAAGAGCGCGTGTGTACGAATATTTATGCCTGTGCTTGTGTATGTGTGTGTGAATGTGTGTGTACGAGCGGGCGTGCAAGCTGACAGATGCATGCGGCTGTGTCTGTGGGCGTGCGTGCCTACGGGCACGTGGGCGGGTGTCTGCGGGCGTGCGAGGGGGCGCGAGGGTGCAGGTACGTTTATGTGTGTGTCTGAGCACGGGCGAGCGTCGGGTTGTGTGTCTGTGTGCATGCGTGGGCGAGTGTCTGTGGGCATGCGGGCCCGCGCGCGGCGGCGTGCGTGCGCGAGTGTGCGCAGCCCGCGTGAGAAAAAGAACGCTCGCATGGTGTGTGCCCGTGAAAGCGTGCGTATGCGCACGAGGGAGGGTGTCTGTGGGCGGGCGGGCCCGCGTGTGGCGGCGTACGAGCGCGAGTGTGCGAAGCCCGCGTGAGCAAGAGAGCGTTCGCGGGCGCGCACGAGCGGGTGTGTACATGTATCTGTGCGCGGACATACGGGCGCACGTGCCGTTGCGTGTGTCTGGGTGCGTGTGTCCGGGTACAGAAATGTACACGGACACAAGTGCGCACTGCACGCGTGTGTGGGGTCCACAGGGTCACGGGTGTGTGCGCGCGGGTGCAAGAGCGCACATGTGCGTATATCTATGCCTGTGCTCGTGTGTATGTGATTGTGACTGTGTGTGGGAGCGGGCGGGCAGGCTGGCAGAGGCACGTGGCTTTGTCCGTGTGCGTGTGTGTCTACGGGCGCGCGGTCGGGTGTGTATGTGTGTGTGCGAGGGGGCGCGAGTGAGCGGGTACGTGTACATGTGTGTCTGAGCACGGGCGAGCGTGGGGGTGTGTGTCTGTGTAGGCGAGCGCACGCACGCGTTAGCGGGTGTCTGTGGCCGTGCAGGCCCGCGCGCGGCAGCGTGCAAGCGCAAGTGTGCGGGGCCTGCGTGAGCAAAAGAGCGCATGCGGGGATGTGTGTCCGTGTGAGCGCGTGCATGCGTGTGAGTGCGGGTGTTTATAGGCATGCGGGCCCGCGTGTGGCAGCGTGCGAGCGCGAGTGTGCGAAGCTCGTGTGAGCAAGAGAGCGGCCGCGGGCGCGCACGGATGGGTGTGTACATGTCTCTATGTGCGGACGTACGGGCGCACGTGCCGGTGCGTGTGTCTGGGTGCGGGTGTATGTGCGTGTGTCCGGGTGCGAAAACACACACGAACACAAGTGCGCACCGCACGCGTGTGTGTGGTCCATGGGGTCACGGGTGTATGCGTGCGGGTGCAAGAGCGCGCGTGTGTGAATATCTATGCCTATGCTTGTGTGTGTGCGTGTGACTGTGTGTGTGCGAGTGGGCGTTGAGGCTGGCAGATGCACGTCGCTGTGTCCACGTGCGTGTGTGTCTGGGCGCGCACGTGTGGGTGTGTGAACCTGTATCTGTGGGCGGACGTACGGGCACACGTGTCGGTGTATGTTTCTGGGTGCGGGTGTTGGTGCGTGCGTCCGGGTGCGGAAACGCACACGGACACAAGGGTGCACCGCACGCGTGTGTGTGGTCCACAGGGGCATGAGTGTGTGCGCGCGGGTGCAAGAGCGCGCGGGTGCGAATATTTATGCATGTGCTTGTGTGTGTGTGTGTGTGACTATGTGTGTACGAGAGGGCGTGCAAGCTGGCAGATGCATGCGGCTGTGTCCGTGTCGTGTGTGTCTACGGGCGCGTGGGCGGGTGTCTGTGGGCGTGCGAGGGGGCGGGTACGTGTACGTGTGTGTTTGAGCGCGGGCGAGCGTGGGGGTGTGTGTCCGTGTGCGCGTGTGGGCGGGTGTCTGTGGGCATGCGGGCCCGCGCGCAGCGGCGTGCGTGCGCGAGTGTGCGCGGCCCGCGTGAGAAAAAGAACGCGCGCGGGGTGTGTGTCCATGTGTGCGCGCGTATGCGCGCGAGGGTAGGTGTCTGTGGGCGGGCAGGCCCGCGTATGGCAGCATACGAGCGCGAGTGTGCGAAGCCCGCGCGAGCAAGAGAGCGTCCGCAGGCGCGCACGAGCGGGTGTGTACATGTATCTGTGCGCGGACGTACGGGCGCACATGCCGGTGCGTGTGTCTGGGTGCGTGTGTCCGGGTGCAGAAACGTACACAGACACAGGTACGCACCGCACGCATGTGTGGGGTCCACGGGGGCACGGGTGGGTACGCGCGGGTGCAAGAGCGCGCGTATGCGAATATCTATGCCTATGCTCGTGTGTATGTGAATGTGACTGTGGGTGTGCGAGCGGGCGGGTAGGCTGGCAGAGGCAAGCGGTTGTGTCCGTGTGTGTGTGCGTCTACGGGCGCGCGGTCGGGTGGGTATGTGTGTGTGCGAGGGGGCGCGAGTGAGCGGGTACGTGTACATGTGTGTCTGAGCGTGAACGGGTGCGTGGGTGTGTGTCCGTGTGAGGGGGCGCGAGAGGGCGGGTGTCTGTAGGCTTGCGGGCCTGCGTGCGGCGGCGTCCGAGCGCGAGTGTGCGGGGCCCGCATGAGCAAAAGAGCGCGTGCGGGGGTGTGTGTCCGTGTGAGCGCGCGTGCGAGGGCGGGTGTCTGTGGGCGGGCGTGTGGCGGCGTGCGAGCGCGAGTGTGCGAGGCTTGCGTGAGCAAGAGCACGCCAGCGGGTGCGTGTGTCTGGGTGCGGGTGTAGGTGCGTGTTTCCAGGTGCGGAAACACACACGGACACAAGTGCGCACCACACGCGTGTGTGTGGTCCACGGGGTCACGGGTGTTTGCGTGCGGGTGCAAGAACGCGCGTGTGCGAATATCTATGCATGTGCTTGTGTGTGTGCGTGTGACTGTGTGTGTGCGAGCGGGCGTGCAGGCTGGCAGATGCATGCGGCAGTGTCCGTGTGCGAGTGTGTCTACAGGCTCGCACGTGTGGGTGTGTATCGGTATCTGTGGGCGGACGTACGGGCACACGTGTCGGTGCGTGTTTCTGGGTGCGGGTATAGGTGCGTGCGTCCGGGTGCGGAAATGCACACGGACACAAGGGCGCACCGCACGCGTGTGTGTGGCCCACGGCGGCACGGGTGTGCGCGCGGGTGCAAGAGCGTGCTTGTGCGAATATTTATGCATGTGCTTGTGTGTGTGCGTGTGACTGTGTGTGTGCGAGCGAGCATGCAGGCTGGCAGTGGCACACGGCTATGTCCGTGTACGTGTGTGTCTACGAGCGCGCGGGCGGGTGGGTATGTGTGTGTGCGAGGGGGCGCGAGTGAGCAGGTACGTGTACCTGTGTGTCTGAGCGTGGGCGAGCGCGGGGGTGTGTGTCTGTGTGCGCGCGCGCACGCGCGCGAGGGCGGGTGTCGGTGGACGTACGGGCCCGCACGCGGCGGCGTGCGAGCGCGAGTGTGCGGGGCCCGCGTGAGCTAAAGAGCGTGCGCGGGGGTGTGTGTCCGTGTGCACGCACGCATGCACGCGACGGCGGGTCTCTGTGGGCGGGCGGGCCTGCGTATGGCGGGAGGCGTACGCGAGTGTGCGAAGCCCGTGGGAGCAAGAGAGCATGCGCGGGCGCGGACGTACGGGTGTGTACCTGTATCTGTGGGCAGACGTACGAGCGCACGTGTCGGTGCGTGTTTCAGGGTGCAGTGTAGGTGCGTGTGTCTGGGTACGGAAACGCACACGGACACAGGTGCGCACAACACGCGTGTGTGGTCCACGGGGGCACGATTGTGTGCGCGCGGGTACATGAGCACGCGTGTGTGAATATCTATGCCTATGATTGTGTGTGCGTGCGACTGTATGTGTGCGAGCGAGCGTGCAAGCTGGCAGAGGCACGCGGTTGTGCCCGTGTGCGTGTGTGTCTATGGGCGCGCAGGCGGGTGGGTATGTATGTGTGCGAGGGGGAGCGAGTGACGGGTACGTGCACACGTGTCTGAGCGCGGGCGAGCGCAGGGGTGTGTGTTTGTGCGCACGCGTGCATGGGCGGGTGTCTGGGGGCGTGTGGGCCCGCGCACGGTGACGTGCACGCACGAGTATGCGGGGCCCGCGTGAGCAAAAGCGTGCACGCGGGGGTGTGTGTCCGGGTAAGGGCACGCATGCGTGCGAGGGCGGGTGTCTGTGGGCGGGTGAGCCCGCGTGTGGCGGCGTGCGAGCGCGAGTGTGCGAAGTGTGCATGAGCAAGAGAGCGTCCGCGGGCGCGGATGGGCGGGTGTGTACATGTATTTGTGTACGGATGTACGGGCGCACGTATCGGTGCGTGTGTCTGGGTGCGGGTGTAGGCGCATGCGTCCGGTGCGGAAACGCACACAGACACAGGTGCGCACCGCACGCGTGTGTGTGGTCCACCGGGGCACGGGTGCGTGCGCGCGGGTGCAAGAGCGTGCGTGTGCGAATATCTATGCCTGTGCTTGTGTGTGTGCGTGTGACTGTGTGTGTACGAGCGGGCATACAGGCTGGCAGAGGCACGCAGTTGTGTCCGTGTGCGTGTGTGTCTACGGGCGCGTGGGCGGGTGTCTGTAGGCGTGCGGGCCCGCACGCGGCGATATGCGAGCACGAGTGGGCGGGGCCCGCGGGGGCAAAAGAGCGCGCGCGGGGGTGTGTGTCCATGTGCGTGCGCGCATGGCGCGAGGGCGGGTGTCTATGGCCGTGCGAGCCCGCGTGTGGCAGCGTGCGAGCGCGAGGGTGCGAAGCATGCGTAAGCAAGAGAGCGTGCGCGGGTGCGCATGTGGGAGTGTGTACATGTATCTGTATGCGGACGTACGGGAGCACGAGCCGGTGCGTGTATCTGGGTGTGTGTGTGTCCGGGTGCGGAAACGTACACGGACACAAGTGCGCACCACTCGCGTGTGTGGGGTCCACGGGGGCACGGGTGTGTGCGCGGGTGCAAGAGCGTGTGTGTGTGAATATCTGTGCCTGTGCTTGTGTGTGTGAGTGTGACTGTGTGTGCGAGCGAGCGGGCAGGATAGAGGAGGCACGCGGCTGTGTTCGTCTGTGTCTACGGGCACGCGGGCGGGTGGGTATGTGTGTGTGCGAGGGGGCGCGAGTGAGCGGGTACATGTACGTATGTGTCTGAGCGCGGGAGAGCGCGGGGGTGTGTGTCAATGTGCGCGCGCGTACGCACGCGTGGGTGGGTGTCTGTTGGCGTGCAAGCCTGCGCGCGGCGGCGTACGAGCGCGATTGTGCGGAGCTCGCGTGAGCAAAAGAGCGCGTGCGGGAGTGAATGTCTGTGTGTGCGCGCGCACGCGCGCGTGGGCGGGTGTCTGTGGGCAGGCGGGCCCGAGCGCGACGGCGTGCGAGAGCGAGTGTGTGGAGCCCGCATGAGCAAAAGAGCACGCGCGGGGGTGAATGTCTGTGTGCGCGCACGCATGCGCGCGCTGGCAGGTATCTGTGGGCGCACGGGCCCGCGTGTGGCGACGTGCGAGAGCGAGTGTGCGAAGCGCGCGTGAGCAAGAGAGCGTGCGCGGGCGCGCTCGTGCGGGTGTATACCTGTATCTATGTGCGGACGTACGGGCACACGTGTCGTTGCGTGTGTCTGGGTGCGGGTGTAGGCACAGGCGTCCGGGTGCGGAAACGCACACGGACCCAGGTGCGCACCGCACGCGTGTGTATGGTCCACAGGGGCACGGGTGCGTGCACGCGGGTGCAAGAGCGCGCGTGTGCGAATATCTATGCATGTGCTTGTGTGTGTGCGTGTGACTGTGTGTGTGCGAGCGGGCGTGCAGGCTCACAGATGCACGCGGCTGAGTCTGTGTGCGGGTGTGTTTACGGGCACGTGGGCGGGTGTCTGTGGGCGTGCGAGAGGGCGCGAGTGAGCAGGTACGTGTACGTGTGTGTCTGAGCGCGGGCGAGCGTGGGGGTGTGTGTCTGTGTGCGCGCGGGGCGGGTGTCTGTGGCCATGCGGGCCCGTGCACGACGGCGTGCGCGCGCGAGTGTGCGGGGCCCACGTGAGAAAAAGATCACGCGTGGGGTGTGTGTCTGTATGAGCACGCGTATGCGCGCGAGGGCGGGTGTCTGTGGGTACGAGCACGAGTGTGCGAAGCCCGCGTTAGCAAGAGAGCGTCCGCGGGCGCGCACGAGCGGGTGTGTACATGTATCTGTGCACGGACATACGGGCGCACGTGCCAGTGCGTGTGTCTGGGTGCGTGTGTCTGGGTGCAGAAACGTACACGGACACAAGTGCGCAACGCACACGTGTGTGGGGTCCACAGGGGCACGGGTGTGTGCGCGCGGGTGCAAGAGCGCGCGTGTGCGAATATCTATGCATGTGCTCGTATGCGTGTGAGTGTGACTGTGTGTGTGCGAGGGGGCGGGCAGGCTGGAAGAGGCACGCGGTTGTGTCCGTGTGCGTGTGTGTCTACGGGCGCGCGGTCGGTTGGGTATGTGTGTGTGCGAGGGGGCACGAGTGAGCGGGTATGTGTACAAGTGTGTCTGAGCGCGGGCGAGCGCGAGGGTGTGTGTGTGCGCGCGCGCGCACGCGCGCGTGGGCGGGTGTCTGTGGGCGTGTGGGCCCACGCGCGATGGCGTGCGAGCGCGAGTGTGCGGGGCCCGCGTGAGCAAAAGAGCGCGTGCGGGGGTCTGTGTCCGTGTGAGCGCGCGCATGCGCGCGAGGGCGGGTGTCTGTCAGCGTGTGGGCCCATGTGTGGCGGCGTGCGAGCGCGAGGGTGCGAAGCTCGCGTGAGCAAGAGAGCAGCCGCGAGCGAGCACGGGCGGGTGTGTACATGTATCTATGTGCGGACGTACGGGCGCACATGCCGGTGCGTGTGTCTGGGTGCGGGTGTAGGTGCGTGTGTCCGAGTGCGGAAACACACACGGACACAAGTGCGCACCGCACGCGTGTGTGTGGTCCACGGGGTCACTGGTGTATGCGCGCGGGTGCAAGAGCGCGCGTGTGCGAATATCTATGCATGTGCTTGTGTGTGTGCGTGTGACTGTGTGTGTGCGAGCGGGCGTGCAGGCTGGCAGATGCATGCGGCTGTGTCCGTGTGCGTGTGTGTCTACGGGCACGCACGTGTGGGTGTGAACTTGTATCTGTGTGCGGACGTACGGGCACACGTGCTGCTGCGTGTGACTGGTTGCGGGTGTAGGTACGTGCGTCCGGGTACGGAAACGCACACGATCACAAGTGTGCACTGCACGCGCGTGTGTGGTCCACAGGGGCACGGGTGTGTGCATGCGGGTGCAAGAGCGCGCGTGTGCGAATATTTATGCATGTGCTTGTGCGTGTGCGTGTAACTGTGTGTGTGCGAGCGGGCGTGCAGGCTGGCAGAGGCACGCGGCTGTGTCCGTGTACGTGTGTGTCTATGGGCGCGCGGGCGGGTGGGTATGTGTGTGTGCGAGGGGGCGCGAGTGAGCGGGTACGTGTACGTGTGTGTCTGAGCGTGGGCGAGCGCGGGGGTGTGTGTCCGTGTACGCGCGCGCACGCACGCTGGGGCGGGTGTCTGTGGACGTGCAGGCCCGCGCGCGGCGGCGTGCGAGCGCGAGTGTGTGGGGCCCGCATGAGCAAAAGAGCACGTACGGGGGTGTGTGTCCGTGTGCGTGCACGCATGCGCGCGACGGCGGGTGTCTGGGGGCGGGCGGGCCCGCGTGTAGTGGCATGCGTGCGCGAGTGTGCAAAGCCCGCATGACGAAGAGAGCATGCGTGGGCGCGCACGTGCGGGTGTGTACCTGTATCTGTGTGCGGACGTACGGGAGAACGTGCGAGTGCGTGTGTCTGGGTGCGGTGTAGTTGCATGTGTCTGGGAGCGGAAACGCACACGGACACAGGTGCGCACTACACGCGTGTGTGGTCCATGGGGGCACGATTGTGTGCGCGCAGGTACAGGAGCACGCGTGTGAGAACATTTATGCCTATGCTTGTGTGTGCGTGTGACTGTGTGTGTGCGAGCGAGCGTGCAAGCTGGAAGAGGCACGCGGCTGTGTCCGTGTGCGTGTGTGTCTACGGGCGCGCGGGCGGGTGGGTATGTGTGTGTGCGAGGGGGCACGAGTGAGCGGGTACGTGTACGTGTGTCTGAGCACGGGCGAGCGCTGGGGTGTGTGTCTGTGTGCGTGTGTGCACACGCACGTGGGCAGGTGTTTATGGGTGTGCAGGCCCGCGCGCGGCGGCGTGCACACGCGAGTTTGCGGGGCCCGCGTGAGAAAAAGCGCGCACGCAGGGCTGCGTGTCTGTGTAAGCGCGCGCATGCGCGCGAGAGCGGGTGTCTGTGGGTGGGCGAGCCCGCGTGTGGCGACGTGCGAGCGCGAGTGTGCGAAGCGTGCGTGAGCAAGAGAGTGTCCGCGGGCACGCACAGGCGGGTGTGTACATGTATCTGTGTGGGGACGTACGGGCGCACGTGCCGGTGCGTGTGTCTGGGTGCGGGTGTAAGCGCATGCGTCCGGGTGCGGAAACGCACACGGACACAGGTGCGCACTGCACGCGTGTGTGTCGTCCACGGGGGCACGGGTGCGTGCGCGCGGGTGCAAGAGCACGCGTGGTGCAAATATCTATGCTTGTGCTTGTGTGTGTGCGTGTGACTATGTGTGTGCGAGCGGGCGTGCAGGCTGGCAGATGCACGCGGTTGTGTCCGTGTGCATGTATGTCTACGGGCGAGTAGGCGGGTGTCTGTGGGCGTGTGGGCCCGCGCGCGGCGACGTGCGAGTGCGAGTGGAGGGGCCCGCATGAGCAAAAGAGCGTGTGTGGGGGTGAATGTTCGTGTGCGCGCGTGCATGCGCGCGCGGGCGGGTGTCTGTGGGCGCACGGGCCCGCGTGTGGCGACGTGCGAGAGCGAGTGTGCGAAGCGCGCGTGAGCAAGAGAACGTGCGCGGGCGCGCTCGTGCGAGTGTGTACCTGTATCTGTGTGTGGACGTACGGGCGCACGTGCTGGTGCGTGTGTCTGGGTGCGGGTGTAGGCACGTGAGTCCGTGTGCGGAAACGCACATGGACACAGGTGCGCACCGCACGCGTGTGTGTGGTCCACGGGGGCACGGGTGCGTGCACGCAGGTGCAAGAGAGCGCGTGTGCGAATATCTATGCCTGTGGTTATGTGTTGCGTGTGACTGTGTGTGTGCGAGCGGGCGTGCAGGCTGGCAGAGGCACGCGGCTGTATCCGTGTGCATGTGTGTCTACAGGCGCGCGGGCGGGTGGTGTTGGAAATGCGAGCCCACGGCGAGCCATTATGCAATAAATGTTATTGCACATATCATTCCCTGATCTGAAATGAAGAATGAATATTTTATATAATAGGTCCCTTAGTACAATTAGGGTTATGTACCATGGCCATCTTGATGATCATACAGCTGTTGATTCAACTATTGAATCATAGAGGCTGGTGCTTGGATGAATATCTAAAGAGTTAGATTGAGGACTCATCAAGCACCGTCAAATGATTGTTAAGAGATGATCTCCAGCCTGAGTAGGAGATGGCAATCCTTATCTCTTTAGGCTGATATCTGACCGACCTCTTGATGCAGGTCCTCTGCATAGGAATAGAGATTCGGAGGTGTCAGATTAGTTAGGTCAAAGAGTTGACTTAACGAGATCGAGATAACCAAAGTCCTATATCATATGCTGTCATGATATAGACACGCATCCTCTGACCGGAGACAGATGTGTTGCTATATGTCTAAGTACGTACATTTGGCAGACCAATAGGTTGATGACCTGATCAAGGTCTATACACCGGCGTGCTGGTGTGCATATAAGGGCATATGAGTAATACGATCTCTCAAAGGGATCATACAGGTTCAGTTACTGAACCGGAAGACATGAGCTCACTCACGAGATATTGGGAAGAATCAAATTCCATGTGCATGGTCGTCTCGCTTTGGAAGCTTGACTGAATTTGTAGGTTTGATATATACTTTTAGTATATGATCAAGACCTAGGTATGATATACGCTTTTGGAAAGTGTATGATCGATACCAACTCCCAATGATGGAATGAGAAACTTACTGATAAAACCATGAAGTAGACAGTATAAAGTTGATCCAATACTTCGGGTTTAATCTGAGTCTTCCAGTATGCAGGATGTACAGGTATTGGGAATACCTGAGGGTGATTTGATCATAAACGATTGCATAACCATGACGCTTCCATTCCTAGGGAGTGATGAAACGGGTCTGGATTTTAGTGACTCCTCTCAGTAGAGAAGTGATCTGATCTTGGTCCAAGTGTTGGACATTGATCTGAATGTGATTCAGATACAATGAGAAGATTAGATTTACGGTCTTGATTTAATCAAGCATCTATGGGAGGCCCGCGATCTGGATTTGAGATACGATCTCAATATCCATGTCACTATACATGGAACAATACAATCACCCTATCCTTATCTCCAAGTATCTGCGGAGAGATTGCATTATTCTTGAATGGTTCGAGAATAATTCCATAAGATCTAAGCAATGAAGAAATGATGATTAAATGTGATTTAATCATATTGATGTGTGAAGAAATTATCCAATGTAACTAAATGTGATTTAATTATTATGGATAAGAATAATGTGGAAGAAATATCCAATTATTCATAATATATTATAAATGAGATTTATAATGTATTAGAGAGAACTAATTATAATTTATATGTGTTGATTAATTATTATGTGTATTGGATACACATTGTGTAATTAATTGACAATGTAAATTATATGTTGTTTTGGGTTGTGAATATGATTCACAATTTTTCCATGGTAAGATTGCAATATTCTCAAATATAATTGTGAATTATTTTTGAAGAATAAAACCCAACAAATGTTGTTGGAAATAAATAAAGAGAGAATTTCCATGGAGATATGCAATCTCATGAATTATCATGAGATTGCCCTCCATAAGGAAAGGGGTGGGTGGCACCCACGTCCACCATGTTATACATGGAATTGTAATCTCCATGTATGTATTCTCTCCTTATTTATTGATTTTATTTAGGACTAATTTATATTTGATTTTGTCAAATATATTTTAACCTAAATTTGTTGGTTTTACTAACAACAATTTTTTTAAAACCTGGTTTTCGCGGCCCAGGTAGCTGCATATATTTCACTAAAAAGTAATTGAACAAGAGGGCCCTTCAAGGGGAATTACACTGTAAAGTCCCACAAAACAGAAAACAAAAAGACCAAGTAAAAAAATGCTATCTATTTCATCTTTGAACATCAATGTATCATCTTCTATCAGAACTGCTGCATCCTTCCTTTCAGATTTCTGAACAAAGAGATATCTCCACCATTCAGCAAATCTTTCACTAACAAGAACTGATTTTGCAAGCGCCATTTCCAAAAGATCTTCTTCAGCAATCATAATTTCATGTTAAAGAAAAAGATGCACCTCATGCACCATTTCCTTAATTCAGAGCAGCTCCATCTCCAATCTTGACGTCGTATAGGAAGGGAGAATTCAAAAAGAACTTCTTCAAGACCCTTCTAAAAGTAAGCAACCAAAAATTAAGATCTTCTCAAAATTCTAACAGAAAATAGATGTATCAAAAATATAAAATGGGTACTTAGCTTTTGTGCACACATCCAATTGGATGCATGCACTTCCTTTAAACTTCGCTAAGGAATATTTCCAGATTCTTAAGTACCCCAAACATCAAAGCAGCTCAGCAGGCTCTTCCTTTAATAATCCGGAAGAAGAGTAGCACAATTTCATCTTCAGATCCACACAAACAATATGCGCCATTTCATGCTCCAAACCACAAAAAATAGCTTCCCTCCATATTTGAAGCCATAGAGAAAAGGAGATATAGAATAGAATTCTTCAAAGCCTTTTCTTATGCCAAAAAGAAACAACGAAAAATATTAAGAACCTTTCAATACTCTATCAGAAATTAGATAAAGCAAAAATGCAGCTTAGGTACTTAACTTATGTGCACACATCCAAAAGGATGCGTGCACGTCCATAAAACCTCGCCAAGGATTGCCTCCAGGCTTTTAATCACCCAAAAGTAATGGCAGTTCAAAAGGTTCTCTTTCTTTTAATCCCCCTCTTCAGTAATTTTTTAAAAACCAGCCAATCATATATCCAGCTTTGACTCCTCATAAAATGGGTCCAATTGAACTGTATTAGCCAAACCAAGGTATAGTTTCGGATAATAATTTTCCCTTCAGCATCCATGAAGTTGTTCTGAAGGCATAGCAATGCTTCAAAAACTTCTTCTAAAATTTTTCTTGCATCTTCTAATTTCCACTCCAGCAACTTCCTCTCAGTCGTATTCCCCAGAAAGAAGTCAATATTCCTTTGACTGGGAACACCCTTGATAGAAACATGAAAGTTCTCATAACTCTTCAACTTATCCAATTCTGATGAAATAACCCCTTCCTTCACCGGAGTATAAATTGTTTCCCTCAAGAGAGAACAATTTAACATGTCAAATAAGTCAGGAGTCAAATAATGCTGAATATAATTGTTGTTACTCCTAATATCAAAATCAGTTAATTGCTCCCAATAATATTGATAAATGTAAATAGAGGTCATAAGACCTATATCAGCATTATAAACTTCATACCAATACTCCAATAAGTCCAAATACGCCCTTCCAACATTCAAATACAAACCCCAAGCAGACATAGTTTGGGCAACCAGCAGCGAAATAGTCCTGTTCAAGAGTTCATAAAACTGATAAGAAAGCAAGGATAAACTTTCATCTCTGGTAAAGTTGAAGCTCCAATACTCAATCCTTGCTTCCATCAAAGTAACAGAAACTTTGCTCAAAATCGAAAGAGAATCCAAGAAATCCCTCTGCCTAACACAACTCTTTCTGTATCTAGAAGCCAACAGGTTAAAGGGGTGTATAATATCGAAGAACCTGGACTCAGCCTCCAAGAGCTTCTTAAATAAATACGTGAAATCATCATCTTCCTTTTCCAAATCATCCAACGCCAATGCAAGAAAAGATTTTGAAAATTCAAGGAGGAAAAAAAGAGCTTCATTTTTAAGGACCTGACGATGGAAAAACCCTCCCTCCAGCTGCCTTCCAAACAATAATGAACAAGCCATTCTAGAGATAACGTTTGAAAATAACGGGATCCTCATTTGTGTACATATAGGCATGAGACCATGATTTCCTTTCTCGAGAAAGATCCAAAAAAGTACCATCTTCTTCTCAAAATCCAGTACCAGCAATATAAGTATCAAAGCCATCATTACTCCAGCTTTTTCTTATCCAATCAGCAATCGGAATGAACGAAGTCAGATGTTTTTGAAAAGACATCAAGCTTCTTTGACACCCACAAAAGACAAAACTGGTCCTCATTTGAATCTAACATAATTAAGCTGCTCTTTATCCAGGGTAATACACCCCTTCACTTTCAATGGTAATTGACTATCATTATAGAAAATCTGATCTTTTCTTTGTCTGATTGCAAGGTTAGCCAAGGTATCTGCAGCTACATTGGCTTCTCTGTACACATGGGAGACTCTTACAATGAGGTGTTTGATAGACATAAGCTCATCCCACCAATTTCTAAGATTAGGAATTCTACAAACTCCATCGTCCATCATCTTGACTAACACCTCAGAATCAAGTTCCACCCATATTCTATTAAAATTATTTCTCTTACAAATGATCAGACCCTCTACAGCAGCCCTAAGCTCAGCCTCCATATTCGTAGCTATTCCCAAGAAACAAGAGAACGAAATTATCATCTCCCCTCTATAATTCCTAATAATACCACCTCCCCCTGCAACCCCTGGATTCCTCTTAGAAGCTCCATCCGAATTGAGTTTTAGAATCCCCATTTCCGGTTTTTGCCAACAGAAGATTTTCCAAATCCTTTCCTTTCGTCTAGAATCAAACCCCAGATTTTGCAAAAAAATTTCCTCACCTTTACTAACCACAAAATTCGAACAAACCAATGGGATTATCATCTTAGTATCAAGTTGCACCTTCTTAACTAAGAAATAGATGGTAGAATGATCATCATCAAATCTTCTTCTATTCCTTTCAATCCAGATGTTCCAGAGTAGCCAAACTAAGAATATCCTCCTGGCTTTTCTAAGAAGGGTCTCTTTTGACCTCCATTTGAATATATAACTCAACCAGCCAAAGAAATCCCTCAAGTTTCTCTGCAGCTTGAAAATATCAAAAAACCAGTTCCAAAGAGCCTCTGCAACCTTGCCATAGAAAAAAACATGCTCAGGGTCCTCAGTACTCGGATTATCACAGCAGTTACATCTTGAAGCCAAACTGAAGCCCATTTTAACAACATTGTCATCAAAAGGTAACTTCTTGTGAAATAACCTCCAAAGCATAATCGAGATCTTTAATGGTATTCCTGGATCCCATATAGCCCTCCCCCAATGTTGGTATCTTCCTTTTCTCCTGATTCTTTGCCAAGCACTTTTCACTGTAGGAATACCTTGATTATTCAATATCCAAAATCTCTCTGGATCCTCATCCTTAAGATTTATTTTCTTGGCCAGGATTTCCTCGATTTTGCCATCCTCCAATCCTGTAGACCTTAGTTTATTCATATTCCAGCTTTCATCCTCAAACATATCCGAAATTAACATATCAAGTTCATCCAATATAATCCCCTCATGAGGCCAAAGGGGTCCATCGGGGAGCCAACGATCTAACCAAAACCTGATTTTTCCATTACCAACAGTCCAAGATGTGTATTTACCAACTTCCTTCCAGGCCTTTTGGAGAATTTTCCATCTTGCTGGAGCATAAACATTAACCACATCAAGACTACCATATCTCTTATGCATGAAGTTTGTCCATAGAGATTTATTTTCCATATAATGCCAAGCCATTTTCATTCTGATAGCCATCATCATTTCCCACAAAGAACGAATGCCTAGACCTCCTTCAGCAAGAGGCTTACAAATCTGATTCCAGGCTATCCAATGCTTGGCCTTATTCTCCTTTGAACCCTGCCAAAAAATTGGAGAAAATGCTTTCCAATTTGTTGATAACTCCTTGCGGAATATCATAAACCATCATCATGTGAATGGGGATGCTCGAGAGGACATGTCTGATCAGCGTAACCCTTCCTTCTGCTGAGAGAGTTTTGCTCTTCCACCCTACCAACTTATTCTGGACATTTTCAATCAATCTGTCAAAATACTTAATTTTTATCCTACCTTGGAAAATAGGACATCCCAGATAAGTAAATGGAAGTTTCCCATCACTAAAACCCATAATCTCTTTAATCAAGGTACTATTCTACCCATTGGTATAGAAATTTCTCTTTGCAATGTTAATCTTTTGACCCGAAGCCTTCTCATACCTAACTAAAAAATCTTTCAAGTTCTCAAGAGAACGTTTCCCACCATTTGTGAAAATAATGGTATCATCAGCAAAATGCAAATGAGAGACAATTGGAACATTCGGATGGGTATAATAAGGCTTCAATTTCCCATCATTCAGAAGTTTCAAAAGTCCTCTACTCATTGCTTCCTCAGCTAGAATGAAAAGCGCAAGAGATAGAGGATCCCCTTGTCTCAAACCCCTTGAGCTCTTAAACCATCCCGTAGACGAACCATCTATTAGCAGAGAGAAAGGAACATTACATATGCAAGCTTTAATAATGTTAATTACCTTGTCATTAAATCCAAATTTGGATAGGACTACAAAGAGGAACTTCCACTCCATTCTATCATAGGCCTTTTCCATATCAAGTTTCATTATGACATTACTCCCTCTACTTTTCTTTTTTAGATGCTGAGCTAACTCCTGGGCTAGTGCAATATTATCAAAAATGCTCCTTCCAGCAATAAACCCCCTTGATTCTCAGCTATCAACTTGTTCATGTAGGGTGCCAATCTGTCAGATAAAATTTTTGTGATGATTTTGTAACTGACATTACAAAGACTTATTGTTCTGAGTTCACTGAACATACTGGGATCCTTCTTCTTAGGAATCATAACAAGGAAGGTTGCTTTGATTGAGTCAGGCATCCATAACTTCATAAAAAAATCAGTTACTGCCAATTGCACATCTCTCTCTACAGTCTCCCAGTTATCCACATAGAATTCTGCAGTAAACCCATCTGGACCAGGAGCCTTATAATCAGCAAAGGATTTAATTGTTTTAATAATCTCTTCTTTATCAGGAATAGCAATTAGAGCTTCATTATCTTCACTGTTGATAACCCTAGGAATAACATCCAACATCTCTTCATCCCAAGAAGTCCCCTGAGATTTATAAAGATCCGAATAAAAGGCAACACCAGCTTCAGCAATGCTTTCCCAGCTTTCTCCATAAATTCCAGATTTAATGGAGTCAACAATTCTTTGTCTACTCCTCATGTTTATCACAGTATGAAGTATTTGGTATTCGAATCTCCATCTTTCAGCCAATTAACTTTAGCATTCTGTCTGAGAAAAGTATCATAAGCACAAGATGTGTCAATATAAGTCTTTCTGAATTTTTGAAGGTCTTTCCAAATCTGATCATTCCAATGATCTCTTAGTTTCTGTTCAGCCTCAGTCACATTTTTAAGATCTGCAAGATGCTGCAATTCAATATTTCCAAAAATTTCTTTATTCCACTTCCTCAGAAGCATCTTCATATGTCTTAGTTTACTCGAGATTGTGATAAGGCCATTATTGAGATAATAATCATGCCAATTATCTTTGATGAAAGTTTTAAAATCAGCATTAAACTTCCACATCTTCTGATATCTGAACGGAGTTGGCCTTCTAGCCCTGGTTAGCTTTTCCATAACCAATAATATAGGGCTATGATCAGAAAGAATTCTGTCTTCATATCTGAATTCCACATTAAAATTGAAGGTGCCATTAACAAGACATCTATCCAGCCTTTGATAGATTCTATCCTTTTCTATGAAGTTATTACACCAAGAGAAGCAATCTCCCCCATGTAAAGGTTCAACCAAACCAGCACAATGAATGGCTAAGTTAAAATCAGTTGTAGCAGGAACATCAAAAACACCCCCTATTTTCTCATCCGTGTTTCTAATACAATTGAAATCTCCACCCACAACCCAGTTAACAGGACTAACCAAGTTAGTTGTCTCTTCAAGGTCTAACCATAGTTCCTTTCTCTTCCCAGCATTTGTGGAGGCATAGACAATCGAAATATAACACTGACTGAGGAGGAAGTTCTTTATTCTGCACGTCATCATCTGTTCTTTCATCTGAATTATTTCAATCTCCACATGGCCCTTAGTAAGGATCCATATCTTCTTCTGAGCCTTATCATTAACAAAAAACTTATCCATCTGTACTGAAAGAGCCACTTGAGTTATCTTCTTTCCATCTACCATAGGTTCAATAATCCCTAGGATTGCAATCTTATGAGATCTAATTAACTTGTTAAGATGCGCAAGAGTTGCCTTATTGAAGACACCTCTATAGTTCCAGATAAGAGTGTTTGACATTTAATCACCAGTAGTTGAAGATTGGTTAGTGTTCCTGCTTGATCTCCTACTGGGCTCTCTCAAATTGTTCTGCTTGAAGCGGACTTTCTTTTTGCTACTCTTTTTGTCCATCACCTGAGATTGACTAGGTTCATACTCTGAATCCGAGGAAAATTCACCTCCCCTAATTAGGGAAGGCTCACTAAAATACTCCTCCCCATGTTGACAATTGGAGGTTCCATCATTCTCACGAATAACATCATTCAGGGCTTCAAAGGAGTTAGCCGTGGGGATTGAAATAATAGCATTACTAGGATCAACATCCCGAATGCTAACATTCCTACCTTCCTGCAGCTGTACATTCTGCTCTTTCACCTCCTCGTTTCTGAGGTCTTCATCATTGTTACCATCAATCATTATTAACTCATCCAATTCTTGAGTTGAATTCTTCAATTCCTCCAGCGCCTTTCTCTTCTCAATTTGTTCCTCAACAGATTGTTCTTGCAAGATCCCATTAAAGGGGTCTTGACTCAAATATAAGTAAGGTTCCTTAGAACCTACAGAAGTATTCCCAGCCGGATTTTCCTCTGTCACTTTTGAAGCAATCTTATCCAGAATTTTATCAAAAAGAGTATCCACTGTCTGCAAATTAGCCATATCCTCTTTTTCGACAATTTCAGGGGGATGAAAGGACCTGCATCGTCCTTCCTTATCTTTGCCTCCTGAATAAGATCTACCTGTTCAGTACATGGTTCCTTCTCACTGCTGTTTCTGACCACCCATTTCTGCCTAGGTTTCAAAGATGCTTTAGTAACCAAGTTTCTTCTTATCTCATTAGAAATACTCACAGCTTTTCCTTTCGATCCTTGTTCCTGGCTCACTTGTTTTTTCTTCATAACACACTCCTTTTGATCATGCCCAATCAAGCAACAGTAATTACAGTAACGAGGGAGATTTTCATAAACAACATTTTGAACAAAGTCTTTATCCCCACATCTGATTACTACATGGTCTGGCACCGGCTCACTGACATCTATTTCCACATTTACCCTGATATATCCCGGCCTCGTAAAATTTGTAACATCTTTATCAACCGAGAGAAATCTTCCAATAGGCTTAACAATATATCTAAGAGTTCCTTCATTCAAAAACTGCAAGCTCAGCATTGGGAATCCGACCCTAACAGGTATATTCGGGGATGAATCCCCTGGATGGAAAAAAGGGGACCATCTAATCAGTGACATCCAGTTATTCCCAAACTTCCAGGTGCTGCTTATGTACATTTTCATAGAATCGTTTTTATCTTCAAATTTTAGAATAATGTGTCTTGTATCCAGAGCACCAATCTGCACATTGTTCTCAAACTTCATCTCCTTTCTGATTACCGAATCAATTTCCAGCAATTTTGGTCTAAATCTCTGAAAAATTCCAACGAGGCAGGGCTCAAAGGGCTTGCTCATTTCCATCATTTCCTCTTGCGAGAATTCTACAATTGCATCATTGCCTTCAAAGTAATGATCACGGACCCTCACAGGGGGTCCCAGTCTCAGAGGAACAATCTTATCTTTCATCAGCGAAGCATAAGATTTGGCTATAGTTTTCGCTTCCGCCGGCTTAGATCCACCCGCAATAACCAACCCCTTAGCAATAATTTTCGGAGGGGAGAGCTCAGGGAAATTTTTGTCATTCTTTTCCAGATCCATAGCAATAGATTCAGCCATTACAAGAACACTCGCAACAGAGTCCCAGCGAAAGAAAGAAAAGGTTACCAGCAAACCTCTCACGTGTTCAAAACAGAGGACCCCCTCAACCACCATATTACCACGTGTCAAAATCTGATAAGCGCCTTTAACTAACTGGGGCCCTCAAACAAAAATCACGAGATTCTTTTCAACACGAATGGATCAAACAACCCTCAGCACAACAAAAAATCCCGAAAAATATAGAACAGCTTCAGAATCAGCGAACAGAACCCAAGCAAAATTAGAGATCCAGAGCAGACCTCTTTTCTCACAAAAACACCCAAATAACGCAACAACTAATATCCAAAAACACCAACAGCTAATCCATCTTAGAACAATTGCAATGTTCCTTCCAGAGCCCAAGAGAAACCACTTAAAACCACAGCTTGCCGGATTAAAGAAATGATTCCAAATACAGAATAGCGAATTAAGCACTATTCCATCTTCGAATTCATCAAAAAAGATCCGGAAATGGATTGAAATGACCTGGGGAGTAAAATCAGATCACCACGGTCGTCGCCTTCTTTATCGCCCCAGCAGAAGAAGAGACCATTATGAATGCACCTCTTTATTCCATCAATAGAAATGAATGAGAATACGTAACAAACGTCCTTGAGGGTTTTTTATTTGTTGTGCAAAAATATTAAAATAAAATAGTAACTAAGAATAAATTATTGATGAATAAAAAACTATGATTTTGATGTATTTTATGTAAAATTTCTCTGCCCTATCTCCCTCTACTATATTCATTGTCGACCAAGTCATCGTGATAACATGATCTTAGGGTCTAGGGTCATTCAATACCTTTGGTATATCATTTCTATTTATTTTCTTCCTTTATTCTTTTATTTTGGTACTAAATACATTAATTATATAATATTTTACACAATATTTTGTAGAATTTATAGAATGTTTATTTTGACAAAATAATGATATATATACATGCATTTATCTCAGGATTTAAGGCCAAAATGAAAGAATAAAGGTGATGAAATGGAGATTTATACCCCTATACTGACCTCTACTAGTACCTCGCAAACAATTATGCTTATAAATACAGAAAATCGAGAAATAAAAAGAAAGAACCTGGATTTATTTTAACGTTTAAACTTGTCCTTACAAAACCAAAGTTGGGAGCTCTGTCGGACCTTTGGATTTTATGTTTGGTCGAAACCTTGTTTGGGAACCGTATTTGAAACACAACAACCTTTGAGAATCTCAGAACTATGCCCAAGTCTCCTCAAAGGCCATGTCGGAACAAGTCGATGTCATGCACAATCCCTTATGACTGTGAGTCTATCCTGTACGGTGTCAGTAATATGTAGATCCTCTTGACTGAATCGATAAATGTCAGACTTCTCCAACATGGTGACCATAATTCCCTAATCCAATAACTCTTTCCACTAGAAGCAGGGTATTCCTTTATATGTTCAAGTGCAACTAGCTCAAGAAGAGGATGTGAACAAGAGAATAGATGGTAGCCACTGTAGCTACCTATCCTAGGATTCTTGACCATTGTAGCCAAGTCATCCAGTTGTAGGCTCACATGTATCCTTGACTTTGAAGCTCAAGCATGCTTATTGAACACATTTATGCTTCTACAAGGATTGATTTTTCTTGGATTTTTACCCGTCTATTTTTTTTTATTTTAATTTTTCATCATTTTTTAATACTACAAACAACAACATTTATATAAGTACCTTTTCCTCTTGAGCCAGTAGACTATCCCTTTTTTGAAGCATTATTGTAACCCATAACATTCTATCAATAGACCTCATGGTTACTGGATCGTGTTGATGCATAATGGCCATGGTATCGTGACTTCATATTTTCGATTTGCTTGTGTCTCATGACGATAAATCCTGTGCTCTACCACTTCAAATGAGTTGAGCAATGCGTGTGAAAGTCAAGCCACTATCGACAAGAGTCATCTGTGGGTTCTAGAATATTCGACTTATGCAGTCAAGATGAGATTGAACTAAGTCTCGTAATCTCAAAGAATTAAGTCTAGTAGACCTGAAGCACCTCAAATCCTGTTCCTATAAGGTTCATGTGATTAAGTGGATTAAGGTCCAACCAAGATCCAATCTTTAGAATTCGACTTGTTCAATTATCATAATAAATCATGAAAATGCAAATGCCATGCAATGTAGAGAATTTTTTTGTGAAATAATTTTATAATTTTGAACATTTTAAGGAACTTTTTTACAATTTTTCAAATTTTTATGCATTTTATGAAAACATTTTGCAAATTTTTATTGGTTTTTGTTTTTGTAAATTTTTAGTGATTGTTCAAAAAAAATGTTAGTGAAAGAAATTTGTGCATATATTTACACATGAGTGCTTCTTGTTATTTACAAGAATTAGGGTTTTTAGAATATATATGTTTTTATCTATAGGGTTTGTCAGACTTTTTATTCGTTTCAATTATCTAAAAGATTCTCATAATAATTTTTTAAATATTTTAATAAACATTTTGAAAACTTTATATTTGCAAATAATTCTTACAAATATTTCCAAAATTCGAAAATCATTTTGGAAATATTTTCCAAACAATATGTATAGATTCCCAAAGTATCTTCCCATCCACTTTCAAACAAGTTGCAAAAAGATTTTCAAAACATTTCATTCAAATAAAGAAAATAACTTTTTACAAACAAAACATTGTTGCCAAGGTTTGAAAACATTTTACAAAATATTTTCCAAATTATTTTCAAAAGATTTTTCAAAGAGATTTTCCAACCATTTTCCATACATTTTGCAAAACATTTTTAAACGGTTTATTATCCATAATTACAAAGACTTTTAAATATGAGTTTTAATTTTTATTAATTAGCCATATTATTGAAAATACGTAAGTACGAGTTATGGATAAAATGTATAAAACGTATATAATACCCCCTATACTTAGCTTGAGCTATGTTCTCATCGATCGGAGAGAAAAGGAAGACATAACTCGTACTAATTTTAGGAAAGTCTATACTACAATGACTGAAGAATCCTAAGTACAACAGACTGCATATAAAGCAGGAAGGGTCGACAGTGGGAATGAATAAATAAATCAATGGCTCTTCCTGTCTCACACTATACTTAGGTTGAAATATCCCTTAGTATAGACATAAAATCAAGAGTTGAGGAGACAGATGAGTGATGAATCCGATAATGCAGCATTTAAAAAGATATTTTTATTTGTTCGTACGAAAAAATGATATGTTGTTCGTTGTAGGAGGCGATCGGAATCGGTCAAGAAATAACTACAAAAATTATTTGTCAAATTTAATCAAGTGGTTTTACGTTTATTTTACTTGGGCAAGTCCCAAGGTCGATCACACGGAGGCAAAGGAACAACCTAGAGTTATGTCTATCAAAATTCGTACGCGGTTTTCAAACCGGTCTTTTTTTGTTATTTTTAATGCAATAAAGGGTGCAAGATGCAAATTCGGCCTATTTCAGGGATTAAAATGTCAAATATGTTCAAATGACGTCCGAAAAATACCAAACTTGGCCACAATGTAAGTTATTATGAAATGAATGCACTGTATATTTTTTGGAATTTTTTTGGATGCAATATGAATTTTTTGTGAATTTTTAAAGGCAAACAAAAGGAATTTCAATATTTAATTATAATAAATACTAAACCTAATTATTTTCAAAGAATAAAATTATCTAAGGCGTATCACTAGGTGATGGACCTCAGAAAAATCCTAAACCTTGAAAATGTGAGATCTAATACCTATTAAAAATTAAATACTAAAATATGCAAAATGATTTTTATAGGGAAAATTATGCATGCAAATGCAATTCGTTTTGGGCACAATGTCAAGCACAATTAATCCTACCACATACAATTTTTCGGAATTTTTGAGAGCAATGGTTAATCAAGTACAAAATTAAGAGCACAAACTGGGCAAAATATGCAAATTTTCACAAAACAATTAATCATTAATTAACCAATGATCACAAAAATGTCCACAATATGTCAAAATGTAGAGAATTAAGTGTATAACAAAATGCCAATTTTTGAGAAATAAAATAATGCAATAAAGGAGTCCAAAACAAGGGGGAAACATATGGGTATAAATGTAATGAAGACAAATAAATGCAGCAAAGGGGACCTACTTGCAATGACCAAGAAACAGAGGAGGCAATCTGCAAATTCTCCAAGGGGCACGTGCTGCGCACGTGCCCTTGGAAGGGTTGTACCGAGGCGCAAATATAGGAGGTCCGGGGGAGGAGTTTGCAATTTACCCCCAAGGTCACGTGTTGAGCACGTGACCATGGGCACTCGTTGGCTCGGGCAGAGGCTGGTACGGGTCTCCACGTGTCGCTCTCTGCTCGCCTCGGATCGCCCGAGGTTCCTCGAGCGGACGGTGGCTCGGAGATAGGCTTGGATGCAGATCAGGGCCATTGATGAAGATGATCCAACGCTAGAGATCTCTTTAGTCTTGGATGGTCAGATCTTGAGATCCGATGATCGGACGGTTGCAGATGGCCGACACATGGCCGACAGACGTCGGTGGAGGGGCGGAGTCCGGTGAGCTTTTGAGGTTGAGTACGATCTTGCGGAGTCATACAGTGGTAGTTGGTGGTGGCGCAAAATCGATCAAGAGGAGGGCGGCACTGCGGCTGATCTCCGGTCGTAGGAGGCTTTTACAGGTGGAGAAGATGTTGTTGACTCGGCAGAGAGTGGCCGGAGGAGCTGCGTTGATGGAGATGAACGTGGACGTTGAGGGAGGTTGTCGTAGGCGAGGCAGAGGCGTAGCAGTGAAGAAGATAGAAAGAGAAAGAAAGAATACCTGGGAGGCGATAGGGCTCGACGGCGTTGAGGCATGAGCGAAGCATCGGCGGATGGTTGGGCAGCAGTGAGGAGCAGGGAGCTTCTCGGATCACGCCGATCCTTGATTGTCACGATCATAGGGAGACACACGACGGATGATGGGCTATGGTGCGGTGGTGCTTCTTAAATAGACGAGGTGCGCTGCCGGCTATGGAAGGGGTCTGATGGGAGATTTGACTTGCTGTCGGATTTGGAGGAAGATCGACAATGGTCGGCGGAGATCTCGGAGACGGCGGGCGTTCATAAGGGGAAAGGCAGTGGCGAAGCGAGATTTGCAGGGCGGCGGCACACCGAGATTCGCGGGGCAGCGGCGCCCGCTGTGGAAAGGGGCAGAGGTAGAAGATGAACCTGGGCCGTCCGATCGATCGAGATCGGACGACCCTGATGGGAGCATGTGGCGCGTGGGGAGAGAGGGGAGCGTACGTGCGGAGCACGTGCCTTGGAGGCACGTGTTGGACATGTGAGCCCACGGCGAGCCATTATGCAATAAATGTTATTGCAAATATCATTCCCTGATCTGAAATGAAGAATAAATAATTTGCATAATAGGTCCCTCTGTACAATTAGGGTTATGTACCATGGCTGTCTTAATGATCATACAGCTGTTGATTCAATTATTGAATCATAGAGGCTGGTGCTTGGAGGAATATCTAAAGAGTTAGATTGAGGACTCATCAAGTACCGTCAAATGATTGTTAAGATGTGATCTCCAGCCTGAGTAGGAGATGGCAATCGTTTCTCACATAGGCTGATATCTGACCGACCTCTTGATGCAGGTCCTCTGCATAGGAATAGAGATTCGGAGGTGTCAGATTAGTTAGGTCAAAGAGTTGACTTAACGAGATCGAGATAACCTAAGTCCTATGTTGAATGCTGTCACAGCATAGGCACTCATCCTCTGACCGGAGACAGATGTATTGCTATATGTCTGAGTATGTACATTTGGCAGACCAATAGGTTGATGACCTAACCAAGGTCTATACACCGGCGCGCTGGTGTGCATATAAGGGCATATGAGTAATACGATCTCTCAAAGGGATCATACAGGTTCATTACTGAACCGGAAGACATGAGCTCACTCATGAGATATTGGGAAGAATCAAATTCCGTGCACGGTCGTCTTGCTTTGGAAGCTTGACTGAATTTGTAGGTTTGATATATACTTTTGGAAAGTATATGATCAAGACCTAGGTATGATATATGCTTTTGGAAAGTATATGATCGATACCAAATCCCAATGATCAAATGAGAAACTTGGTGATCAAACCCTGAAGAAGACAGTGTAAAATAGATCTTGATCTTCGGGTTGACCATGGGTCTTCCAGTATGCAGGATGTACAGGTATTGGGAATACCTGAAGGGTGATGTGATCATAAACGATTGTATATCCATGACGCTTCCATTCCGAGGGAGTGATGAAACAGGTCTGGATTTTAGTGACTCCTTTCAGTAGAGAAGCAATCCGATCTTAGTCCAAGTGTTGGACATTGGTCTGAATGGGATTCAGATTCAATGAGAAGATTGGATTTGCGGTCTTGATTTAATCAAGCATCTATGGGAGGTTCGTTCGATCTGGATTTGAGATAATATCTCAATATCCAAGTCACTATACATGGAATAATACAATCGCCCTGTCCTTATCTCCAAGTATCTGCGGAGAAAGCACATTATTCTTGAAAGGGTTCAAGAATAATTCTTTTGATGAAATATCCAAGCAAGGACTTGATGATTAAATGAGATTTAATTATCAAGCTTAAATATGAATATGATTCATATTGCGAAAATGATTATCTAAGATAATTAAATAGGGATTTAATTATCAAGGATTAAGAGAATGTGGATAATACTATCCATGATATATGTGTATTATAAATGTGATTTATAATATGTATATATAAGAGAGAGAATTTATGTAAATAGCATTTGTTAATTAATAGTGTGAATTGGATTCACATTTGTTAATTAATTGGAAATGCAATTTACAAATTAGTTTGGGTTGTGAATATGATTCACATAATGTTCAATGGCATGATTGAAATATTCACAAATTAATTTGAAATTAATTTTGTGGATATTTTTGCAATAATTGAGAGATAAAATAATATAATAAAAGGAGAAATAGAGCCACCAAATTTAGAGGTGGCGTCACCCATGAAAGAGTCATGGGTGACGCCCCTTAATTTTAGGAGGCTATATTGATTCCATTTTATTATGATGATTAATCTCTCAACTAATTTATTTATGTTGAATTAAAAATGTGTTGATAATGTTGCAACATATATTTAATTTCATCATAAATAATTGTTGTTGGTTTTAACCAACAACAATCATAACCATTGATCTTACATAGACCAAGCCTAGCCGTTGGATCTATGAGTCCATGGATTGAGATCCAATGGATCCTAAACTAATATAAATAGAGGTCTAGGGTAGCCTTCCATGGTACATCATTAAGAGTTGTACAAGAAAGGAGAGACTCTCGGCGTCTTCTTCGACGACTCGTGGATCTCCATCTTCTTTGGAGTTGCTTACTCTAAAGGAAGACGACGGATTTCGTTTGACGAAATCGGGGGAGCCATCGCTTGGATCTTCATCGAGGATTGCGGGAAGGAACGTGACTCATCATCGCGCCCGCAAGTGCGTTCTTCGTGGATCGGACTTAAGATAGGAGGATCTCTACTTTGGGATCTCGCGATCACAACCACGCTTCAAGAGGTATTCCTTGTACTTTGTGGTTTGATGAAACGATCCGAGAAGTGTTCTCGTGATCATGTGGTTTCATCTTTAAAGTTAAAATTTTTAATTTCCGCTGCATCTAGCATCTAGTACGACTAGTTGCTCCGATTGCATACGATGCGATCGACACGCTTCCGTGATGCGCTTAAGGATACTCAATATCCTTCAAGTGGTATCAGAGCCAGGTTGAATAAGGTTTTGGATATGATCCATGAACCTTAGACGATTTGGTTCTTGAAAGGGTTGCGAAATTTTTACTGCATTTCAATTTTTCGCACCTCTGTATAATTGAATTTTTCGGCACTGTTTAAAATGTTTAAACACGAAATTTTCAATTGGTTTTTGTTCCCCATTAAACAAGGAAACCATAGGACTTGAGTTTACTAAATTTGGACTTCATTTGCTCAAGATATGGCTTTTTGAATATGACTATATTCACTGTTGCGGGAACTGCGGATTTGAACGTAATTAATGAGATGATTACGGTTTTAATCCGCCTTGAAATGCGTGAATTATCACTTGGGTTCTTTAATAAATCAAATAAGCAATCTTTGGAAACTGAGTTTGCATTTTTTGGATTTAAATTGATCAAGATAAGTTAATTTTTGTGATTGGGGGTCACTGCTGGAAATTAACAATTTTGATCTTGAACCTTGTGATATGTCATTCAATTATCATGATGAAAATTAATTGTTAATTTTCTGGAATAATTAGTGATAAATATTTGTGAAATATTTAAAGAAATAATTATTTCATTGAATGACACTTGCCTAAACCACAATGATGAGATATTAGATCTTGATCATTGGTTCATCAACAAACATTGCCTTCATGAAAACTATAGTTTATCCTACAATTGTCGTAGGACAACTTTTACATGAAAAACCTTTTTGCTTGAATAGGATTGGGGATTTGTCTAGCAAATCTCCTTATAATCAAAAATGTTTTGATTTATATTATATGGTATAATTTCGGTTGAAAAACCGATGAACATCTCAAAGTACATGATGGTCTATCTGGTATTATCCTTTCCCGAGGCGGATGTGGTGCCTAGTCGGAGAGCATTGGGGTCGCGGGTTGCAACGTATGTGGTCCGTCCCACTCTCGTCGGTACTGGCCATGACAGCGGGTAGGGACTGTATAATACCGAAGACAGACAATATGTATTTTTCTAATTATTAAAATTCGAATAATACGTACTTTGAGAATATACCTACTATTCAAGTAAAAGACATGTTTGTTGATGATTGGATTAATGATTAATTTAATATGATTAAATTAATTATATCCAATAAACACTCTATTATGAATAGATGTGTATTTCCCTTGGAAGAATTAATTATGTGAATGTGATTCACGATAATTAATTATACAATTTGAATATGAGATGGAGGATCACATAAGTGACATCCATGGTCTCCCGTCAAGGCAAAGGATTCCGTCGCCAGTTGTTGTGTATGGGAGACGCCTGTCCGAAGTGACAGATCCTGTGCATGATTTAATTGGATCGGGTTCTTTGCTTCTCGAAAGAGTAAGGCCGTATACGTAGTGACCCCAATATCGGGTCCTCATATTATTGGGGCGATATTGGATTGCGTATAGCGAGTATTAAGCCTGTTGACGGTTGGTTCAATTAATGACGGGTCAACATCATCTTAGGGGTGGTGGGCCCGGGTGTTAAAGACCGAATTGGGAAATGCAAGTTGGACTTGCAAGGCGGAATGTGTTCCCGCTTCTTTTTATCCGAGTTGTAGGTTCTCATATTATTGGGATGCAACAAAGATAGGAAAGGAGATCCCAGATCTTGCTAGAGGTATAATGGTAAGAATATCTCTTACATTGAAAGTGATTAAGGGAATGAACTTTCAGTGTTGACAAGGCAAGACAACTTTGATATAAAAATTCCTAAATCAAAGTAAAATATGTATATAATATATACTCTTATGCAAATTTCTTATTTCAGATTATCCTTCATTAAACCCACTCAATGTTATACTCAATGATAACCAGTAAAAATATCTTGGATTGGACTCATGATCCAGATATTGTACTTGCAATTGGACACATAATGTATGTGGTTGCAGTGTGCAAGTCCCCTCAACATAATGAGGAAGGACAATTAAATAAGACAATAAGACATCACCTTAGGGTTTGTATGTCTCTATGTTCTTGATCTTTCATCGAGTGTACTTTAGAAGTGACATGTAGATGGTGATCATAATTGTCAAATAATCCTTATAAAATAAAAGAAGATACTTTGGCATATATTGTGCTCTAGACATTTAATCATGAATGACACGGTTCTCTGCATTATGCAGAATAATAGCTCGAAAGAGATGATGCATTCAAAATGTTTGAATACCTACCTGAACCTAAGTCCCAAAGAGTTAAGATGTATGTAGATATGATGAATGTCATCATTCTACTATCTATACTCAAGTCATTCATGAAGCTTCATAATAATCATTTTGAATGAATTTAGTGAAGCATGTATAAATGTTGAAATACTCTTGTATTGAAATCCTTTGAATTCAACATAAGAGATTCTTTGTCTTAAACAATGGTTGTTTATTGATGAAGAGAGCACAGTGGAAGCATGGGTCAGACCCGAGTAAGAAGGAAAGTCAAAGAGTTGACCTACTTCTGTGACTTCCATATGACATCCAAAGAGTTGGATGAATGCCAATACTGCAATAAGTTGATGTGTTGATAGTATGACTATCAAGTCTGTCTAAAATCCTTAGTGAAGGACTCAGATAGAGCATCAGAATAATCTACATATAATCATTGACTCTGACTTTATTATTTCATAAGATAAAGTCTGACAATTGTATCCCAATCTTCTAATGACAATTGCAATTGGTTGCATATACATATTAGAAGATTAGAAATTTGATCTTAAGGTTTAGTAGTCATCTACATGGATATTGCTGTAATTGTTGCAGCAGTCTCTGTTGGATAGATGGACTTCATATTCTCAGTGGGAGAGCCCTTAGTCTTAGAGAATGTCTCTATGACCTAGATATTAGAATACCCCATTGTTTGTTTCTAAATGTTGGAAATAAACATGAATTCTGAGATAGAACTATCATAAAAGGTTATGATGGATATATTTCAGATAGTAATCTAACATCTAGTGGACTCCACAAAATTAGAAAATTAATGAATGGTTCATTAAGATTTCTAATACTGAAAATCAAACCTTATAAGATCAATAGGAGGATGAAGATCATTTGACAATGATCTGGCATCAAGCCTTGGACATTTGTCTGTTGATTTGATCAATAGACTAGTAAGATATGAAACTTTAGAATGTCTAAAATTTCAAATCTTACATACTTGTGAACATTGTATTCAAAGTAAAATGTCCAATACACCCTTCTCTGAGAATGGTGTTAGATGTCGAGGTATTCAAGATCTCATACATATTGATGTATGAAGATCATCTATATCATAGTAAACATTATGGATATGTGATATCTATTGATGATTATGTATGATATGAGATTTCTTCTCTTCACCTCAGAAACCTTTGAAATGTTCAAAGATTTCACAATTTTGGTTTAGAACCAAAGTTTGAAGAAAGATGAAATGAATTTGATCTAACCTAGGTAGCTTGTACCTATTAGATAAAATTCAAAGAATACCTTATGGAGATATGAATATCATTTCTATCTCACTCCTCCAGATAAACCTGAACTCAATAGAATTGTAGGGAGATACAATTGGATCATGTGTGACATGATTTGATCAATGATGAATTTTAGCATAATTATCCTTAGTTTCCAAGTATATATGTGTAGTAGAGACGACAATATATATACTAAATGAGGTTCCGTGCATGTAAGCTGGAATCTGGCACTTGAGAGTGCTACTTCATTAGGAAAATAAAGCATGGTATTGGACACCTACTTTATGACCTTGAGATTCTTAAAAAGATCTCATCTCTAAGAATGTGATTCTTAGAGGATGACTCTCTTGAGAATCAAGATGAAAATGAAGTGTAGGAACTCATTTAATCTTGAGATGGTAATGAGGCTCCTGAGATCGGAAACTAGAAGGATAATTAAAGATGAAACATTAATACCTCTTCAAATGAGTTTGAGGATGTATTCCATGTGTCAGCCAAGTCTGACAATGATCGGACTTCATGTGATGAAGCTCCTAAGGATCATGACATGGAATGATGGATATTAGCAATAAAGTCTAAAGTAGACTTCATATACAAGTGTTGTATATGGACCCTCGAGGATCCACCTATAAGGGTTAGACCCATTAAGGTGTAAATGGATCTTCAAGAGAAGAGGAACCTGATGAGAAGGTAGAGACCTTCAAAGCTCGGTTCGTAGCCATAAGCTACACACCGTAAGAGAAGACATTGCTTGCAATGAGACTTGCTCTTCGGTAACCATTCTTAAAATCATCAGAATATTGCTAATCTTAGCTACACAACTTGACTGTTGCACCTTCAGGATGTAATTCAAGATTGCATTCCTCTAAGAATACCTCTCTGAGGATATTCACAATGAAGTAGCCCCAGGGCTTCATGGTCGAGGAAATTAAGGTGTGAAAGCTAAAGAAATCCATCTGTGGACTCAAATAAGCTTCTTGAAGTTGGAACATAAGATTTGATGAAATTATAAATGTTATGATTTCAAATAGAATCTTGATGTACCATGTGAAGCTTAGTGGGAGTGCCATTGTGTTCATCATGCTAAATGTAGATAATATCCTAATCATTTGGAATGATATAAGGATGAGAATAAGTGTTTTATAGACTGGCTATTCCATACCTTGAGATATGATCTCAAGAATACCTCTTAGATCTTAGTTCTGAAGTTGTTCAGAAGCAAAGAAAAGAGGGTATTGGGACTGTCACATTTGTAGTACACCTTGGACGTATTCCATTCTTGGAAATTCCAAGAAAGGCTTCCTTCCCTTGAGATTTGGTACTGACCTATCTAAAGGGATAGCACCTCAAAAGTTGAGGAAGTGAATACTAGAACTGCTTGCACCTGTGCATCAGTTACGAGAAGCTAAGTGTATGCTAGATGTGTATAAAAGCCAGATATCTGCCATACAGTGGGAGTAGTAAACTGTTACTAATCCTATTATGGAGATAAAACACTTGATTGCAGTAATAACGATATCTTCAAAGATGAGAAGGCTATAGAGATAGTGATCTCTAAGTCTTATCTTCAAGAAATTAAGATTTTTAGATGGAAATCTAAAAGGTCTTAACTGCGAATACCGTAGGAGATAGTGATCTCCAGGAATAAGGGTATTGTGGTAAGGATTATGGAAATACTGGTTATAATAGTTATTAAGCAATAGTGTCAAAGACACTATAACTGCTTTGACTAGATTGAGTATTGGTTGCATTAGATGCAACATTCGCATTGGATGCGAGCACTGTTACCTAGGGATATGCAAGTGCCGTAAAAGGACTTGGCATAGTCTTTTGGGAACAGAGTGACTGATCAGCTTACCTAGCTATTTCTAAATAGCCTATGATTGTCACATGAGTGAGGGTTTAAATGATTAGCCCATTAATGGCTCTTTGGGCTAGTGGGAGATTGTTGGACATGTGAGCCCACGGCGAGCCATTATGCAATAAATGTTATTGCAAATATCATTCCCTGATCTGAAATGAAGAATAAATAATTTGCATAATAGGTCCCTCTGTACAATTAGGGTTATGTACCATGGCTGTCTTAATGATCATACAGTTGTTGATTCAATTATTGAATCATAGAGGCTGGTGCTTGGAGGAATATCTAAAGAGTTAGATTGAGGACTCATCAAGCACCGTCAAATGATTGTTAAGATGTGATCTCCAGCCTGAGTAGGAGATGGCAATCCTTTCTCACATAGGCTGATATCTGACCGACCTCTTGATGCAGGTCCTCTGCATAGGAATAGAGATTCAGAGGTGTCAGATTAGTTAGGTCAAAGAGTTGACTTAACGAGATCGAGATAACCTAAGTCCTATGTTGAATGCTGTCACAGCATAGGCACTCATCCTCTGACCGGAGACAGATGTATTGCTATATGTCTGAGTATGTACATTTGGCAGACCAATAGGTTGATGACCTAACCAAGGTCTATACACCGGCGCGCTGGTGTGCATATAAGGGCATATGAGTAATACAATCTCTCAAAGGGATCATACAGGTTCATTACAGAACCGGAAGACATGAGCTCACTCATGAGATATTGGGAAGAATCAAATTCCGTGCACGGTCGTCTTGCTTTGGAAGCTTGACTGAATTTGTAGGTTTGATATATACTTTTGGAAAGTATATGATCAAGACCTAGGTATGATATATGCTTTTGGAAAGTATATGATCGATACCAAATCCCAATGATCAAATGAGAAACTTGGTGATCAAACCCTGAAGAAGACAGTGTAAAATAGATCTTGATCTTCGGGTTGACCATGGGTCTTCCAGTATGCAGGATGTACAGGTATTGGGAATACCTGAAGGGTGATGTAATCATAAACGATTGTATATCCATGACGCTTCCATTCCGAGGGAGTGATGAAACAGGTCTGGATTTTAGTGACTCCTTTCAGTAGAGAAGCAATCCGATCTTAGTCCAAGTGTTGGACATTGGTCTGAATGGGATTCAGATTCAATGAGAAGATTGGATTTGCGGTCTTGATTTAATCAAGCATCTATGGGAGGTTCGTTCGATCTGGATTTGAGATAATATCTCAATATCCAAGTCACTATACATGGAATAATACAATCGCCCTGTCCTTATCTCCAAGTATCTGCGGAGAAAGCACATTATTCTTGAAAGGGTTCAAGAATAATTCTTTTGATGAAATATCCAAGCAAGGACTTGATGATTAAATGAGATTTAATTATCAAGCTTAAATATGAATATGATTCATATTGCGAAAATGATTATCTAAGATAATTAAATAGGGATTTAATTATCAAGGATTAAGAGAATGTGGATAATACTATCCATGATATATGTGTATTATAAATGTGATTTATAATATGTATATATAAGAGAGAGAATTTATGTAAATAGCATTTGTTAATTAATAGTGTGAATTGGATTCACATTTGTTAATTAATTGGAAATGCAATTTACAAATTAGTTTGGGTTGTGAATATGATTCACATAATGTTCAATGGCATGATTGAAATATTCACAAATTAATTTGGAATTAATTTTGTGGATATTTTTGCAATAATTGAGAGATAAAATAATATAATAATAGGAGAAATAAAGCCACCAAATTTAGAGGTGGCGTCACCCATGAAAGAGTCATGGGTGACGCCCCTTAATTTTAGGAGGCTATATTGATTCCATTTTATTATGATGATTAATCTCTCAACTAATTTATTTATGTTGAATTAAAGATGTGTTGATAATGTTGCAACATATATTTAATTTCATCATAAATAAATGTTGTTGGTTTTAACCAACAACAATCATAACCATTGATCTTACATAGACCAAGCCTAGCCGTTGGATCTATGAGTCCATGGATTGAGATCCAATGGATCCTAAACTAATATAAATAGAGGGCTAGGGTAGCCTTCCATGGTACATCATTAAGAGTTGTACAAGAAAGGAGAGACTCTCGGCTTCTTCTTCGACGACTCGTGGATCTCCATCTTCTTTGGAGTTGCTTACTCTAAAGGAAGACGACGGATTTCGTTTGACGAAATCGGGGGAGCCATCGCTTGGATCTTCATCGAGGATTGCGGGAAGGAACGTGACTCATCATCGCGCCCGCAAGTGCGTTCTTCGTGGATCGGACTTAAGATAGGAGGATCTCTACTTTGGGATCTCGCGATCACAACCACGCTTCAAGAGGTATTCCTTGTACTTTGTGGTTTGATGAAACGATCCGAGAAGTGTTCTCGTGATCATGTGGTTTCATCTTTAAAGTTTAAATTTTTAATTTCCGCTGCATCTAGCATCTAGTACGACTAGTTGCTCCGATTGCATACGATGCGATCGACACGCTTCCGTGATGCGCTTAAGGATACTCAATATCCTTCAGCACGTGCGGCACACTTGCGTCCAATTTAATTATATATATATATATATTTAATAAAACAAGTTAATAAATATACGAAAAATGGCTGACACGTGGCGGCACCAGGTGCGGCCACGTGTCAGCACCAGAAAATTCTGAAAATAAAACCTTTGTAAAATCGATAAAAAATAGTAAATGACCTCGGAGCAAAAACCAAATTTGATCATTTGCACAAAATGGTATTTTTGGGGTATCCCATGTACATAGAACACCTTGATTTTGGGGTTTTGTACTTTTTATGTCATTTTTAGATCAGATAAAAATCCGGAAAAAATATGATAAATCAGTGATAAATAATTACACATTAATCTATTTTTTTGGATTTTGTATTAATTAATAAAATATGTACATAAAATATTAGGTCAAAAACTGCTAAAATATACAATATACAAAAGAGATCCAAAACCCAACTTTCACATATGAGCTCCGATTCACTTGAACCTGGTCTTGTTTTGAAGGTAATTGAATGTACATTAGTTCAAAAGTGAGTAGGATTAAATCAGACACTGGATGAGGAATATATGAGGTTTTTAGTCCGGAAATCCTGAAACTAGGGTTTGGGTTTTTGGTCCACTAATTTAGGTTAGTTATTTTTTTATATTTTCCTTTATTCTTGTTAGTGATATGCACACAGTAGAAGTGGTTTTGGGTCATTCGGGGTCAGCATGAGTGATTTAAAAATCGGCGAAGTTAGGCTATTTATAGGTCAATTTTGGTTGCGATTTTTGGCTTCTTATTTTATGCAGAAATTTATGCTAAAATGTGGTTCTTATGAAAACATGCTTGAATGTTAATTATGCAGAATAGATGCAGGAATGCTGTTAATTTTAAGGGATTTGAGCTTAAAAAAATGAGATTTAGAGTGATGAATTCGAGATTCATCATCCCCCTATACTTAAAGCATGCTCGTCCCTGAGAATTAAAAAGAAATGCCATGAGGTGAAATGAGATTGGGTTCCATACCAAGATCATGAGCTGAAGGTGAAAATAAATCTAGACTCAACCTTTGGATTATTAGTGTGGTAGAACTTCTGTGAGACTTAGAATTTTAGAATCAACAACCTTCAAGTTCTACAAATCATTGCTACAGTTTCGGCTCAGAAGTCATCTTAGATCAATCCTCTTCCCAAAGCATACCCTATGAACATTGAATAATCGACTCTTGTGTGTGAATGGTTTTAGCTCTTCCCACCCAGAATGACGAACTACCGCGCAAACCTCCTTTCCAGTAACTCGTCCTCGGGGAGTCAGGTATTTCCTTCTAAGGTATGTCGTGTTGTGTTCACAATCGAATTGGGGGAGAAGTTAGAAGAAGGAGAAAAGAACTGGAGGGTGGTCAGTGTAGTCACCTCTCCTTGTGAAGCTGTCCAGTGTAGCCGAGTCTCCACCAAGATCTGCAGGTTTCTTGAAGCTTGGACCTTTTTGGTCAGATATTTATTTGGTAGAATGCTTCTTTGTATTTGGAATTTTTGGTGGTTCTGCTTGGATCTTGTTGTGCCCCTACGGATATAGAATCTTTTATTTCCGTACATTTTTTGGGGTCTTAGAAAAAATTGTGCCCAACCGTCCATCCCTTTTCCGAAGCTTTATTTCAACCCGTACTCCGATCTTTAGATTCCCACGCTACCAGAAAAGAAACTCACACAGTCTTCCAACATCCCATCTGAGTTGAGCTAAGTGCATAGTGCGAGAGTACAAATTAATTCCTTATCCCAGAGTTGTACCCAGAATGAAGAGACCAGTTTAGACACTAAGAGTCAAACTCTGTACATTGTCATGTGGAACTCAAAGAATTAAGTCAAAGACCTGAAGACTCTAAAATCCTATTTCTCGGTGAAGTTCCTCTGAAAATTAGGTGGATTAAGGTCAAGTTCAAACCACTCTCGTTTGCGGCTCATGACTTGGTTCAGAACCCGTTACTTTTCACACATGCAAATGAATGCGGTGCTGGAGGAAGTGTAGGTGTGTGGAATGCAGAATTTTTTTTTCTTTTTATTTTTCTTTTCTTTTTTTGATTTTTTTATGCAAAAATGAATAAGAAGCCATTTTTTTTCAAAAATTTTGGGTACAGTCAGTGTTAGTAGCAAATTTCTTTTTCTTTTCTTTTGTTGTTTTTTTAATTAATTACCCACCCCGTTAATACGTATAGACTTACGCAAAAGTAAGAGGTATGACTAAAATATATACACAGTATATATACAGACCCCCCTATACTTAGCGAGTGTTGTGTCCTCAGAGCACAAGAAGCGTAAAGAAGACAAAGCTCGGGCTAAGCGTATGAGAGTAAAATTTTGATGTACAATGGTTCGCCCTCCTATAATTAGACTGTGAATAGTCTAAGTATAGAAGAAGAGCGCAAAAAGAGGCGGTCGGGATATGTAAATGAGGAGAGATATACAGGTGGGTGTCGGTTCCCCCTATACTTAGGCTCTGGTCAGCCTAGTATAAGAGAAAGGTGAAACTGGAGCGATCGAGAGAAGGAGTGTGATGCGGGAAAATGGTATATACAGATGGCATTGTTGCCGGGGAGGCAAACGGCTTAAATTTTTGTCTTGAAAAATTTCATTCGGTTTTCCGTATTCGGGTAGTCTGACCCCCGAATTTTTCATTGTAAATTCCATTTATTTTCAGCATTTATTTTTTCTTGTCTATTGTATTATTTCTGAGTCACTCTCTTACACTATCTCTCTTATTTTTCTTGCGAGGTACTCGGCATACATGGAGCGGTTTTTCAAGAACTGACGCAACCGCCGTTGCTGGGGATGATCCAACGCTAGAGATCTCTTTAGTCTTGGATGGTCAGATCTTGAGCCCCGATGATCGGAGGGTTGCAGATGGCCGGCACACGGCCGACGGACGTCGGTGGAGGGGCGGAGTCTGACGAGCTTTGGAGGTTGAGGACGGTCTTGCGGAGGCGTACGGTGGTAGTCGGTTGTGGCGTGAAATCGGTCAAGGAGGAGGGCGGCACTGTGGCCGATCTCCGGCCGCGGGAGGCTTCAACAGGCGGAAGATGTCGTTGACTCGGCGGAGAGTGGTCGGAGGCGCTGCGTTGATGGAGATGAACATGGATGTCGAGGGAGGTTGTTGTAGGCGAGGCGGAGGTGTAGCAGTGAAGAATATATATATATATATATATATATATATATATATATATATAGAGAGAGAGAGAGAGAGAGAGAGAGAATACCTGGGAGGCGATAGGGCTCGACGACGTTGAGGTCGGAGCGAAGCAGCGGCGGATGGCGGGGCTACGGTGAGGAGCGGGGAGCTTCTCGGATCACGCCGATCCTTGATTGTCACGATCAGAGGGAGACACATGGCGGATGATGGGCTCTGGTGCGGTGGTGCTTCTTAAATAGATGAGGTGCGCTGCCGGCTATGGAAGGGGTCTGATGGGAGATTTGACTGGCAGTCGGATTTGGAGGAGGATCGACAATGGTCGGCGGAGATCTCGGAGACGGCGTGCGTCCAGAAGGGGAAAGGCGTTGGCGAAGCGAGATTCACAGGGCGGCGGCGCAGCGAGATTCGTGGGGTGGCGGCGCCCGCTATGGAAAGGGGAAGAGGTGGAAGATGAACATGGGCCGTCCGATCGACCGAGATCGGACGACCCCGATGGGAGCACGTGGCGCGTGGGGAGAGAGGGGAGCGCACATGCGGAGCACGTGCCTTGGAGGCACGTGCAACGCACGTGCGTCCAATTTAATTATATATATATATATATATTAATAAAATGAGTTAATAAATATACGAAAAATGGCTGACACGTGGCCACACCAGGTGCCGCCACGTGTCAGCACCAGAAAATTCTGAAAATAAAACCTTTGTAAAATCAATAAAAAATAGTAAATGACCTCAGATAAAAAAACTTTCTTCACAAAAATTGCTCATCTCGATGAGATATACAGCTTTCCTAAAGAATCAAAACTAAATTCGATCATTTGCATAAAATGGTATTTTTGGGGTATCCCATGTACATAGAACACCTTGATTTTGGGGTTTGTAACTTTTATGTCATTTTTAGATCAAATAAAAATCCGGAAAAAATATGATAAATCAGAGATAAATAATTACACATTAATCTATTTTTTTTGGTTTTTTATTAATCAATAAAATATGTACATAAAATATTAGGTCAAAAATCGCTGAAATATATAGTATACAAAAGAGGTCCAAAACCCAACTTTCACATATGATCTCCGATTCACTTGAACCTGGTCTTGTTTTGAAGGTAATTAAATGTACATTAGTTCAAAAGTGAGTAGGATTAAATCGGACATTGGATGAGGAAGATATGAGGTTTTTAGTCCAGAAATCCTGAAACTAGGGTTTGGGTTTTTGGTCCACTTATTTGGGTTAGTTATTTTTTGTATTTTTCCTTTCGTCTTGTTAGTGATATGTACACGGTGGAAGTGGTTTTGGGTCATTCGGGGTCAGCATGAGTGATTTAAAAATCGGTGAAGTTAGGCTATTTATAGGTCAATTTTGGCTGGGAGTTTTGGCTTCTTATTTTATGCAAAAATTTGTGCTAAAATGTGGTTCTTTTGAAAACATGCATGAATGTTAATTACGCAGAATAGATGCAGGAATGCTGTTGATTTTAAGGGATTGAGCTTAAAAAATGAGATTTAGAGTGATGAATTCGAGATTCATCAATGAGGGGATTAAAGAATGAGCACATGTATACACTCATACCTCCTATACTTAGGATGAAGCATATCCTAAGTATAGAAATGATGAATGTGATGGGTGATTTTTCGGAAGAACTAAAAATGAAAAACGAAAACAAGAAACAAAGAAAAAGATTTCTAATCGAAAATGCTTTTGATTTTCTTATTTGAATCTATAGATGTCGTGACTGGAAGTTCTTCATCGTAGACCACCCGTATAGAGAAGCACATACATGAATGTAACACGCTCGAGATTAGGCTTAAGTAGCTGTCCATTGATGATGAAAGGTTTTACTTCAGCTGACAATCTAGATATCACGATGCTTCCATTATCACGCGCACACTTCACTGCAAACGTCCCAGTTTGCTTGCTCTTCAACTTCCTTGGGAAAAGTTTTAACTTTGCATTGAACAACCAAACTTTCTAACCTAATTCAAAAGTCTTGCAGTAGATATGCTTGTCGTGCAACTTCTTGAACTTCTCATTGTACATCAAGCCCCTGTCATATGCATAGTCTCTAAACTTAAGTAATCTATTCATATCGAGCTTTCTGTTCTTTCTTGCTTTCTTTGGATCGAAATTGCAGATATTAATTGCCTATAAAATATTTATGAATTAATCTTATAGGAAAATGGCATGGCTTGTCGTAGATGAGGCGGTAGAGAGAGATTCCCAAAGGTGGCTTGTACACGGTCTGATAGGTCCATAGAACCAAATCAAGTAGTTGAGACTAGTTCTATATTTCTGTATGCACAAGCTTCTGGAGAATTGTCTTACTCTCCCTATTTAAACATTTCACAAGCAATTGGATTGAGGGTGGTGTAGAGAAGCGATGTGATGTTCAATGCAGAATTATCGTGTCATCTTCTTTACTTCTTTGTTAATGAAGTGGATAGCCCCATTTGATATCAGAATTTTAGGGATCCCGAACATTGCAATGATATGTTCCTACATAAATCAATAGACAGTATGATTGTCGGTGGCTCGGGTTGGTATAGACTCCACCCAATGACTAACATAATCGAAGAGAGCAAAATATACTCCGATCCCTGACTGTTGAGAAATGGGCCCATAAAGGCAATGCCCATATGTCAAATATGTCTGATATATGAATATATTTAAGAGGCATTGCGTGTCTCATTTCAATTGTGCCACCCATTTATCGACAGTCAGTACATCGCTTCACGAAATCTTCTGCATCTTTGAAGAGATTTGGACACCATAGGTCGCATCATAACTCTTTCAATGTCGTACATTTTCTAGAGTGGTGTCCTCATGATTCTTGAGCGTGGCAATGCTTGAGGACACAGTGAACTTCCTCCTTAGAAATTGATGAATCCATGATTCATTAGCATTCTTTCTACATTTTGTCTTAAAACCCTTAACATATACATATAAATATCCATTAATTTCCATATTTTAACAAAACTTTACTCATGAATAAAAATGCACTTTTATGCATTAAAATCATTTAAATAAATAAAATAATAAAAATAAAGAAAATGAAGAAGGCAAATAGTAGATATGCATATTTGTACAATGTCACTTATAAAATAAATATACCTGAAAGATTTATTTATAACCTAATCCCCGAGATCAAGTCAGCATGAATTGGTCGACAAATAAATAAGTAGGGGGAGATAACGAAAGAAAATAATAAAAAATAATTAATTCCGTATTCTAGACACTCTTATTTATTTATCCAATAAATGCCAAAACTTCAATGATTTTTAGTTAATTCATATGAGCATATTTTTCACCAAAGTATTTTCCTAATTATTTCTAAAAATGTTTAAAAAATATAAAAATAAGCTAAAAATAATATCTTGTATATATGCCAAGAAATCTCACTTGTAAATTATCAAAATCTCAACTTACAAACATCATACCTTTCTCATACAAACTCCAATTTCACTCTACTCACTTTAAAGTTCATAAAATAATATTCTCCATTTAATAAAGTGATTTCACTAAAATCGGAGCCCATACGCAAAAAGTCAGTCTTGGGGATTAACCACAACTAGATTTTTTGGCTGTTTATTTTATTTAGAACACTTTATTTAATGTTTTAATGATTTTGTAATTTTTAATTATTTTCTTGATCTTGTATTTTAACTTGATTTTAGTTCATAATTCTTAGAGCTTATTTATAATTTTAAATAAATCAACAACCCTACTTATAGTAAAATTGAACTGCAAAACTTATACCTTTATTTATTCATATACTTAAATTAATTTATTAAAATAAAAAATATGTACATATTTATTTATTATTCTAATAAGTAATAAAATATAAATTGGTGTATTCTTTATTAGTTTATTGAATTTAAAATCAATTACCTATTTATTAAGTATTAACTGTACATATTAATTAATATAATATTTATATTTCGTAAAATACTTATAATTTACGAGAATTAATTATACCATAATTTAGATAATTTATTTACCTATATTTTTCATTTAATACCTGTTTAAAATAACCTTATTTACTATTTAATATCTATTTCTTAAAACATTTTTTGACATCTGCCAACCAGGTGCTGATACATGGCAACACCTGGGTCTTCTTCCTCCAAGAACCAGGTTGTCCATTCTGTGCTGAGCACCAATCTTTAACTTTTTCTACACGCCGATTTCTTCCTCCAAAAATCGATCAAATTCCTCCATCTTCATCTCCTAACTACCTTAATTCACTTTGACCGTTTATTCTCAACAAATCCTCCTCCGATCACTCTATAAAAGCCCCTCTATTCGGTCATTCATAGTTAATGCTCCTGAGCTAACCACATCCATAAACTAACTGGATCTTAGCCACCTTCCCCGTCGTTCTTCGCCTTGATCTCGTGGTGACAACTCCAACTAGAGGCCCCTGCATGGAAGAGGGACGATTGGAGGAGACGTTCCAAGTCCTAGCTCGCCTTGCATCGTTGTCGTCACGTGTGTCCAGCTTTGAGAAGACCACCTCGTTGAGCAAAGACCGCGGTGGTCCAGATACCCTGCAATCCATATACTCATCCATGTTTTCATTTTATTTATCGATTTTTGTGCATCAATTAGATCTCTTAATTGTGTAATTAGGAAGTTATAATCACCCTCTTAGACACACACCCAATTGACTCTCCAAATCTGACTCGATTTCATTCAAATTCGTTATTCACTTCTCTCATTTTTCAGGTTTGTTCTGTGTTCTGGAAATTCAATATTACATCTGCAAATCTTTGATCTTTTTGGACGATTCTGGCATGAATCGATCATATAAATCTTCATTCACAAGTCATCTTCATGTTGGCGCTTTCTTTTCAATCATCTGGAACTCGCTTCCCTCGAAGAATCAAGCAAAAGCCATAATAAACTTTCAGCCGACAATCGCAACCAACCACCATCTTCATTGAGGTGCAACCTAAATGCAAAGTAAGTAGTTTTTCTTTCATTTTATTCTCTGCTAGGGACTTTTTGTAACAGAACTTCAGTTCTTTTCTTTACACTTTTACCCCTGAGGTATAGGATATTTGTGGACTTTATTTTGCTTGTAATTTCCATCGAATTTTCTTGGGAAGTTACACAACTAACCTAGAGACGTTTCTTGATATTTTTGTAGAGTTTTTATCGCATATTTTTCTCGATTTGATTTTTGTAAAGCTGAGCTTGTTGAAGTCTTCCTGTTGTATTTTTCAAGAAGAGAATAAATACTGAAATTCTTTCTTTCTTCAAAAGCCACAATACAGATATTCTGCCTCCTCGAGTTCTACCCAGGATAACTTACCTGGATAAAAATTAGTTTAAAGGATTAAAATATGAGAGAATCCGCTTATCTTCCTCTCTTCTCTCTCTCTCCCCCTATTTTATCCGGATTTTGTTTGATCAACTGACTTTTGCTTAGCAGTTTTCTACAACCAACATCCCTTAACCGTTTGCATAAGATGCATTATCAAAATGGCACCGTTGCCTGGGAGGCATTAATTTTATTTTGATTTTCGAGATCATTTTTATATTTTTCAGTCTTCTTGATTTTTACTATTTTTTTGAGTTTCCTCAATTTTCTTCTATTTTGTTTTACGGTTCTTTTCTGCTTTTTATGATTTTTTTGGTTTTCATCTATTTTCATTCGATTTTGAACGTTTTTTTTTTTGCTTTAATTATTACGGCCTTTTGTGTGTGTGTGTGTTTTTTAAACAAATTTGATAGGGGCGTGTTGGATTAACCGGCTTCTTTGGAAGCCGAGTCAGTTGAAAGTGTAGAGATCGAATGCTTCTCTCACGAGTTAGTTGTAGAGGAGCAAAATTAGTTAGCACTTTTTAGTAATATTTTTGTAAAAATACTAAGGGCATTTGCTCGTGTTTTTGTATTTCTAGAAAGAACGTGTATGGGTATCCCGAATTGTACCTCCCTCCTTATTTTTCCCCGGGTCTATTTCACCGAATGTCGTGCATTTGGGGGAGCAGGGCAGGCACCGTTTTTTTTTGTATCGTCGGTTTTTCCATGGCTTTTTTGAGGTTAGGTGCTTGTTAGGATTTTTTATTTTTTCTCTGCTTGTGCCTTTGTAGCTAGTTTTAGGACTCGCAACCTAGGCACATGCTTATCTAGGAGAAAAAAATCGTTAGACATGCTTTGGAGAAAATGAAAAAAGAGATAACAGAAAATAAAATTAGGTCTGCTTAAATATTTGACCTAAAATCAATGTAAAATAATCATTTGTTTTGGGAGAGTAACCCCCAGCATACGGATTGCAGGTACACTTTCCAGATCTAAGAGTGAGGGACGACACTTAAGATTAGAAGCAGAGTCCGAATCTCTTTCGAGATACTACCTAGTCCATACACTTTATCACTAATCTTTAATGTGGGCTCTTGGGTAACCGGAAGCTATCTGGGTTTCCTTAGCATAGTGGAGGGTCTAGAGTACACTACAATAGCACAGTCCTCAAGTAACACGGGTAGACGGAAAAAATCCATACTTACTCTCATACTGGTTGAGAATAATTGGTTTCCTGTAAAATCGACAAGATAAACGATGGAACTTTTAAGGTCATCATCGGGTTGTGTTGGTAAATCTCAGGTTGTATTGTGTTTGTTTGTGAGGTGTGCGTTACCGCGTCTTGTACACCTTCACACTCATTCTTTTGATTTGACATCGTGATCTCTTGGTATCATCTTTACATCGAACATGAGAACTCAACGACTTTTGCGCTTAGACTTCATGAGCTCTCAACGATTCACCGTCCATCGTACATCTTCACAGAATTGAGTGACCCTTTTTCTGAGTCAGTCCCATCTAATTACGAGGAGAGTCAGACCCAGGCTCCCTCAACACTCAACCCTTCGATTGAGGCAGACCCTTACCTCAGATTTTCATCTATTTCTCCTGCACACTTTTTATTGAGCTCTTATGAGACTTTTTCCTTCCCAGAAGATTCGAGGAATATGGCTCGAGGGGGACCAGTCGAGGATCGACCAGTTGAGGAGAAGCATACAGACGGAAGAACAGACCCAGCTGTAGACATTACCATGGGGATTCTAGACACACTACATTAGATGAACCTACAGATTAGAGATCAGTTTAGAGTATAGATAGAGTTGTGATCCAAGATCGTCATGCCGAGAGCAGGAGTCGGGAATCTGCGACTACCTGGTGTGGTTCCCACGACACTACGAGGCAAGTATGACATAGGAGCTAGGACGCTACATCATTGGATTCGGTTACCACCGAATCTAGGTCCATACGAGTTATGGTCGTCCATCATTTCTTTGCTTCCCAAGTTTTACGGGAATGCTATAGAGGAGCCACTTACCTTTCTGCAACATTTTGAAATGATATATGGTACGTATAGCCATCCATGTGTTATGTAGGAGGTTTTCCGCCTCAAGGCCTTCCCCTTTTCCGTAGAAGATAAGATGCTCTATTGGCTTAGTCATGTGGGGAGGGAGATCTCTACGTGGGACCATCTGAAGTCCACATTTCTGCATAAATATTTTCCTCTGGGATGGACGAATATGATGAGGATCCAGAACTCCAATTTCACATAGTTACCGCATAAATAATTCCATGAGGCATGTGATATATTTAAGGACCTTACTGAGAGATGACCTCATCACGAGATATCTTTAAAGGTGCTAATACAAAATTACTTCGAAGGACTCTATCAGGGGCCTTGTGAGTGTCATGTGGTGGTAGTTATATAAATCATGATGTCGATTCTGTTTGGTCCACTTTTGAGGGGATGGTAGAGAACTCATGAGTTGTTGACTCTACTCGGGCATTCCAGAAGGCCCCGTAGTCACCACATCACTGAGAGCATCAAAACCTGGTGAATATTTCAGATTCTAAATCAAATACCAACATGTGATACATTAATGAGAAATTTACATTGGTAGATGTGATTCAGAAGCAAGTTCAGCAACCACTTTGAGTGTTGGAGAAACTCTCATCACTTCCTCAGCAGCTGAGCGATCTAACGAAGAAGGTGACAGACTTGCAGCTTCATTACCAGTAGTCTAACACTTCTTAAACTTCTCAACCTATTCAGAGATCCTTAACCACTCATCCCACACGTCAGATTCACTTTGTCTAGAGCAAACCGGTTTAGCCTATAGAGACTCTGCGGATTCATTGGCATAAGGATCAATCCTATGCCAACTCAAGCCAGATCACCTACCCTAGAGACGCTGATGTTGAGTCTCAAGCCACTCATGAGATCAACAAAATATGGTACGCTCCAATTCAATCATTGACAGATCCATGAAATGCCTTAGTTAATTTGGAAGAATTAACATTGATTTTCGTTGTAAGTAGGCAATTTCATTTCGTTCAAAAACCACTTAATTAATGTCCCAATTTAATGTAAGCGGTTATATATTTTTTAATTGGGAAAGCCCAAGGTCAAAATCAAGGAGGCCACTATCTCTTAGGTTTATTTGAAATCAATCAAGATATTAGGTTTTTAGGAGAGCATTTTTTTGGTATTTTTAAATGCAAGTGATAAATGCAATGCAGATTTGACTAAGTTAAAGGACTAAAAAATGCAAATTTCACTAAATTTAAGTCCAAAAATCCTCAAACTTAGCTAAATGTTGAATAATGATGTAATTAAGCTTATACAAATGTTTGATTTTTTCAAAAAAATGAATTAACTATGAATAAAATATGTAAATTAAGTGATTTTCGCAAAATTAAATTTAAAAATAACTAACAAATTTATTTTTAAGAATTAAAATTATCATAGATGAATAGATGTGATATGTATTGAGGAAAATTATTCGACCCTGAAAGTCATTGATATCTTACCTATTAAAAATTATTTAAGTGAATCACCAATAATTTATTTTAACCTCTATAAGCATGTAAATGTGATAATTTTTGGGCACAAAATAAAATACTCAATCTCTACCTACTACGGTTTTTTTGCTAGAGCAAGGATTAATTTAATATTGAATTAATAGTAGGTAGCGGGTAAAATATTCATTTTTTCACAAAAATAATTACATTAAATTGTCCTTAGCTCGCAAAAAATCAAACAAACATTCACAATGATAAAGTATAAAGTGATCTACAATGCACCATTTTTGGAATGACAAGATGAGACTAAATAAAAGGTCCAAAATGATACCCAAAGACAAAGGTCTAAATACAATACAGAAATAAAATGGATTAAAAAAAATATGCCGACGAGACTCTGATGCAATTACCTAAACTCTACGGGGGGATGACTGCAAAATTTCCTAGGAGATGCGTACATGGCATGTATATGTTGGAGCGGAGATTTTTGTGTAACTTCTTGAAACACGAGGGGCACCAATGCATTTTCCTGCGTATACGTGCACTACACGTGGGCTATCTTCCCCTCAGAGAGCGGAAGTTTGACATTATTTTCTAAACAGTAAGGGCCTTTGTGTAAATAACCCAACGAGGCATATGCCATGCATGTGACTTCCATTAGCAATGGCTTTTGTGATGCTTGCTGGAGAACAGAGGGTTCTAAACAAATCTCTCCCCCAGCTCACATGATGGGGAAGGGAGCTTCCTTGGGTGGCGGGCGGTTGGATTGAGGGTGGCTGGCTACACGTCAAATGCGAGCGCAGCGGTGATGCTCCTTAGTGAGGACACCTCACCTGACACACAGCCAAGGAGGCGATGATGAGAGCGGAGGGGGATCTTCCTCATGCAGGCGGATTCCGGTGGCGTCGAGTGGATGCATGAAGGTCAAGGAGCAGCTGAGCGGTAGCCAAGGTCATGGTGTCCAGATTGTGAAGGTCGACTGCTGGGCTTGCATGTGAGTGGCTCCGGCGGCTGGTTGCAGAGGACACGTACTTGTGAGCAAAGTGGTTGGCAACCTGTAGGATGGAAGGGGAAGATCACGTGGGTGGTATTTGGGTCCTACGATAGTTGGATAGTCACAGGTGGCTTCGCTGGTGCTGCAAAGGCGAACGGTAGGTGGAGCTCGTTTGAAGAGGGGAATGGTAGGACACGTGAGGGAGGGTACAACTCCTTTTGAAGATGGTGAAGGCTCGAACCTGCAAACAAAGAGGTGGAGCACATAACACATACCAGCATTGGCTGGCTTGATGACGAGTCTGAGGATTCCTCACTATGTGGGTCGAGGCTAGAGAGCGACAAGCTGTTGGCGATGAAGTTGTTATAAAATATGAAGAATGCGGAAGCGATTGATAAATAGAGCATAAAAAAGAAAGATAAGCATGGAACACCAGGATTTTACGTGGAACCCTACTCCGTGAGGAGCGGGATGAAACCACGGGAGAAGCCCTCAAAGGGGCATGCTATGCATTACTTTTTCTCAATGAGTACAGAAGGTCTGGGGATCCTTATATAGCCTCTCCAGAGCCTCCATGTCCCACCACTAGACGATGTGGGACGAAACACATGGATGGGGCAAATGGATATTCTCCATGATCCATTTACCCTGTTACAACTCAATGGGCACACAACCAAATACTCTAACACTCCCCCTCAAGCTGGAGCATGCAATTCTTAGCTTGGACAAACAGAAAGAAACTCAACTCAACGCTATAGGACACTACGGACAATATCAACCCAACGCACACATTGCTGCAGTCGAGGACGTTGCTTCTCATGCCATGCAGGTGAGGAGGACGATCGGGCTGGAGTGTGAGTCAGCTGAATCTCCTCGTCGGAAAGCATGTGCTCTGAACTGCGCCTGTCAGAGTCACTACAACTGAAAATGAGTCTCCTTGTCGGAGTACTCTGGCCCGCCACAATAATGTGGACAACTGCTCCATCTCTGAAAAGGGCCTAACTGAAAAAGGAGCCATAGCTGTGCAATGCTCGTCGGAGTCCATGTTCACTGGAGAATGGAGTCTGAAAAAGTCTCCTCGTTGGAGAACTGCTTGGAGAATGGTGCACTGCTCTGGTGTACCTATGATACCACATGAAAAACCTTTGCCAACATGGCATAGAGAATGGTCCTCTACTCTGGAGTCCCTATGGCTCATATGAAAACTCTAGCCTGACAACAAGAATAATGATGGGGACCTCGAACAAATGATGGCAACATATGCTCATCAGAAAATGACCGCAAACTCGTGCGTGTCTGGAACTGGACTCAGAATCAATCATCGAGTCTGAAATCGAACTGTAGAGTCTGAAATCTGAATGGTCTCTGCATGTGAATCTGGAACATATGAATATGACTGGAAGAAGACCAGTGACTCTACATATACTCCCCCTTTCTCCATACTAGTCGGAAAACATGGACGTCGACTAAGTTTGGAGAAGAAAACAATGACGGGGAGAAAACTTGAACTTGCAGCTTTTTGTCATCATTTTTTTAATAGCCGCCAACTCTTTTTTTAGCATAAGTCGTTCATCTTTTTTCGGCTTTTCTTTTTTCTTCTTTTTTTTAAAAATATTGCGTACGGCTTTTTCTTTTCTCCTTTTTTTTACGTGCCTTTTTTTCTTTTCTTTTTTTTCAAGGCAATTTTTTTTAAAATAAAACATACGGCCCACTTGGGCTTTTACCCCCCTCCTTTTTTTCAAACTTCCTTCCAACAAAGCAGCTTACGTGCTCAACCTCTCTTTTTTATTTTTCACGGATATGCTCTCTTTCTTTTTTTCCACGCAATGCCTTCTACTTTTCTTTCAATCGCATTTTTTTTGGTGAATGTTGCATCCCACATGGGCCATTACCCATTTTTTTTATAAAACTGGGCACGGGTACCTAGGGTTCCCATCATGGGAACCCCTTCGAATGCCCGCCGCCCGGGGGGGTCTGGTGGCTCTTGATGGAGCACTGCGGCACATGCCGCCACCTACTTGCCTGCGGGATGCAGGTGGAGGTCGCGGGCTGGATCTGCATCGTTTGGGGATGCCGCCTGTGTTGGGCTGCATCGCCTGGCCCTCCTTCTAGCGCCTGTGTTGGATGATCACGCACCGCCGCTGGAGCTCCAGGGTGATGGAGGAGAGATGCTGCAGCGCAGAGAAGGAAAGGGGCTCATCGCCACCTTGATGTCGCCGCTTCCAGCCAAGGAGCATGAAGCCCACCGCCTGGGGTCACGTCGATCCTGGAGCTTGACTCCTTAAGGGGGTGCTGGAGGCGCGCATCCCACGCGTACTAGATCTTCAGATCATTTGCACGAGAGATGGTGCTGCATGCGCCTAGAAATCTGGAACAAATCTGGAGCCTTGAGGGCGAGAGACGACGAGAGATGTGGTGCTGGATCGTCTCTGTTGATGTTCGCGTGCAGGGGGCCTTAAGGGGGAGATGAACATGGCATAGATGCGCCTGGGCTGTCCTGCTCGTACGCTCGCGATCGATGCACCGCTCGAGGTGCTGGAAGGTGCGCGTGATGATAGGACTTGCCTGGGGATGCTCCTCCTCCCCTGCGTAATCGACACTGCTCAAGATTTCTGAATCTGACATCACGCCTGGAGTAGCGTATGACTGGAAATGTCTCTGTTCCATCGCTTTTGAGAACCTCATGGGTTTGGAAAAAAAAGAAACACTAAAAGGATGAACTTCAAGTTCTACAAAATTAGGGTTTAAAAATACAAACCCCAGTATACCCAGAAAGATCATAATCTTCAACAAATACTCCTTCGACATAACATCTGATCTCGAATGAACAAAACAATAAAGAACTTAAAATCCTCGAGAATCGACCAGCTCTGATACCATGTTATAAAATATGAAGAATGCGGAAGGGATTGATAAACAGGGCATAAACAAGAAAGATAAACATGGAACACCGTGATTTTACGTGGAACCCTACTCCGTGAGGAGAGGGATGAAACCACGGGAGAAGGCCTCAAAGGGGCATGCTATGCATTATTTTTCTCAATGAGTACCGAAGGTCTGGGGCTCCTTATATAGCCTCTCCAGAGCCTCCAAGTCCCACCACTAGACGATGTGGGACTAAACACATGGATGGGGTAAATGTATCTTCTCCATGATCCATTTACCCTGTTACAACTCAATGGGCGCACAACCAAATACTCTAACAGAAGTTAAAAAGTAGATCGAAGGTGAAACTGGTTGGGAGTGAGGGTGCAAAGGGGAGTGGTGACGTGGAAGAATGGGCTCCGAGGTGAAGATTGAGCTAAGGAGGAGCTGGCAGTGTACGCTATGTTGAAAAGGAACGGAGGCGATTGGGAGGAACTAGTAAATAGAGGAATGGAAGAAATACAGAGGAATAAGAAGTGGAATATAGAGGATAAGGTATAAGATTACCTGACGAGTTCGGATTGAGTGTTTGGAAGATGCTCGGAGCTTAAATCTTTGGCCGGTAATTGCTCGAAGGTGCGACAAACCCGAGCTGAGCAACGATAGTAGCCGGCCAGGAGGAGGTTCTCTCCTGGATCTCATCGAAAAGAAGGATATTGTCGTCTTCACATGACCTCACAGCTTCTCAACTCTCACCTAAATAGTGAGGATGCTGAGTTGATCTTCTCATCTCAAAGTGGCAGATGAAGCGTGAAGATGGAGGAGCAACCCTTTTAAGGGCAGTTGTGGCGTACACCACATGAGATGGAGGGGTGAGATTTATAAAGGAGGTCGGGATCGAGTCGTGGGAGTAGAGGGTGGTGTTGCACGTGGCGGGTGAGCGAGGCTGCGGGAGTTGGTTTGCTAAGGGGCTGAGTTATTTCCCAATATGGTATAGGGATGAAGTTTATTACCCATTCTGGGTACGGATTGAAAATAATTCCCAAAGGGGGGATATATCGGCAAATGGTTTGCCACGTGCCTAGTTGGAGCGAGCAATCATTGGCACAACAAATGGTTCGCCGTGTTAATGATTTTAGCGGCAAACCGTTTGCCGCTATTCGTGCCCAACCCGTTTTAAGGAAATTACCTTTAATATTCTTTTTAATCTTTTTCTTTAGTATTCTTTTTAGTTTTCTTAATTTGACAAAAGTCTATATCTAAATTTTTAAAATTTATGCAAATTGTTATATCAATTAAGTTAGCGTTATTAATTTATATTGTATAATTTTCCATTTCGATTTTTTTGTACATCACAGAACATTTGGACTTGTATTGTATTACTAAAATGTGTGATGTTTTTAAACGTATTTGATAATCCCGTCTTCATAAAGCGGCATTAGTCATATCTCTATATTGAGTTAGTAAAATGTAGAGTAGTCGAATATCGGTGAATTTGTTGAATCACAACATAAAGATAACAGAACTTCATGACTAGCATTTAAATGAAAAACGGAATTCCGAATATGTGCCTTACAACATTAAAACAAAATGCACATATTAGTCCTTAGATACATAACATTTCATTACACTATCTCAAACTGATTCAACGCCTCGATCTCGCTCGTGCTCCACGAATTTCGCTCAGGCGTGCGTACTTCAACGCAATTGTATAATGTAAGTCAGCCAGTTCTTTACACAAATCTTCTTCTTCGTCATATATTTCTGTGAGCGGTGAAGTCTCACTCTGCGAAGAGTCTTCTGGAGGAAGTGGCATTGTCTGAGGTGAGTAAGGAGTGAACTGAGATTCAGACTGGACCGGCTGAGGCTGCGATCGATCCTCCTCAGAAAGACGTAGTGATACCGGTGGTGACTGTGGTACCGGTGGTGGCTGTGGTACTGGTGGTGGTTGTGGTATTAGTGGTGGCTGGGGTACCGGTGGTGACTGTGGAACATGGCGCAATTCACGGCGTGATCCTCTACTAGTAGATGGTGCACGCGTTGCTAAGAAAAGATTGTCGGGAAGGCGCACCGACTTGCGAGCTGTAATGCGTGTTATAGCCATAACCTGCATGAGCATAACAACGATTGATAATATTTTAAGAAAAATTATATTTGCATCACATCTATTGTCAAACAATAATAACATAATTTGGTAATGTAAAATGGCAAGTTTCTATATTCATGAGTAATGGCAAACAGAAATAAAGTAAAGAGTTGTTGCAAATGTAATTTATTTCTTATTTACAAAATGAAGACAACATGTTACAGTCAAAGAAACCACTTCTTCGTGTGGTGTACATTATTGGACAAACGACCCTTTGAAGATGAACCTTTTCCTTTTCCATGTATGGACCCCTCTCCCACTCCCCGATCAGCCTCCACCCCTCCTGTTTCTCCTCTGCCAGTTGAACCTCTCCCTACGTCACCACGACCTCTCCCATGTGCAGTTGTGGTTGTATGCTCCTGACCTGTTCTGTGCCAACCACTCCCTATCTGTGTTGTAACATTTGAGGTACGCGGGAGATCTTGAAGGGCAACTGGTGGATGCATTCTTGCACTGGATGACCTAGGATGATCCATATATGATGTGTCCATGGCCCATGATACAGGTTCAGAGCCAAATTGGTGAGGCAGTAGCTGTCCAATGTCGTAATCAGGAACATCAGTATACGTTTGCTGACTTTGAGTTGAACCCATCTGCCAGTATTGCTGAGGTTGAGTTGGTTGGGCTTCCTGAGTATGGAGTACGTCGTACGATGGGGGTAGGCTCGTCCGTACAAAAACTATATTGCTCCCCCATTGTTGAGAATGCAAATGTTGTAGGTTTATGATGTACACATGGGGGGGGCATCGTGTATTCCCGGATCAACTAGAGACATGTTCTGAATCGTACATTTTATGTAACCAATCATTTGTTGCATTTCCGTGCTTTGTCGATGCTCTGTCATCATTTCCCTCATACGAAATAACGAATTGACCTATAAAATTAAAAGTCTCGGTTACAAGTTATGTAATGGTCATGATGAAGAAAATAACATGTGGTGTAAAAAAAATTTCCAGCTGATTGCACCTAGGTCCATGTGGTTCATAAGCTTGTTTCGGAGGTGGAATGGCGGTTGCGATCCAACGACGAGTAACTTGCCAATACCATGTCAAATATTCAGCGAGAACAATATCCATCGCCCTGTCCAAATGTCTCTCTGTAACAACGTCCTCCATCTGTCTCTGCCATTGGGCCAAACGGTCATGATGGTGTACACCCCAATCATACGGTTCATCATCTCTCGGCGAGCACGTCTATCATCGGAGGGTATTTGTGGCATCGCCTCTGGGATGTGTTGCCGCAAACCGAACTGCCTCATCACATAATCGGGGGCATGCATGACAACAATGTTGAAGCAGATATGAACTGTCTTGGACAACTATATAGCTTGACCCTCGCGGCATATTGGAGGTAGACGCACTACAATTTGGTCCTCATAGGGTGTCCACCTCATATGTTGAGAGCGTTGTTATCGGTTAATGATTTTAGATTCTATAACATAGTTGGTAATGAATGAACAATGACTGCCACATACCTAATGCTCCTCTTGTAGATCCAACTCATTGTGGTAGAAGGACAAATGAGTGGTGGATACATTCTCTATGTGTGACCTTTTTCCTCCCATCCACCTAGCCGCGCAAGGAGCTGATTGCAGAGTTTCCTCTTTCAACTGGTATGGACGGGGTCGTCCTATGTGGATGTGCTGCCACGCCCATGTCTTCGTAGATGAATAAGAGGCCACTTTATTAGATACTACATTGAGTATATGGTACATTTTATATGTAAGAAGTTGTTACCTGGAGCAAGGTCCAGAAAGCATAAGCTCTCTTCGTCCTCATCAAGGAGAACTGATCCAACTAAAAGTACATCTGAGCCAGAACTGCTGCACCCCATGCTCTTTGTCCACAATTCTGCAGCTGGTGCACGAGCAAAAGGTGACGAAGATGTACCTTATCTGCACTTGTGTCTGGCAATAAGCTTGATTTAACTTGATAAAGTACAAGTGCCCTAGCAACCCTCTCCGCCGTGAGTGGATCATCGGACTGAAGAGCCGTCACTGTCAACAAAGTCCTCGCGATCCACGTTAATCTGTGCTTTTCTTCAACAAGCTCCTGATCCTCACTGTCATCCGGATTTACCCTGAACATCTCCTCGCAGTATGAACCCCAATCCAGCTGGCTATGTTCCTTAAATCCAATGACTGGCCATGGTTCTACCCTTAAACCAGTCAAGAGTGAGACGTCCTTCAATGTGACAGTTGCCTCACCTTGTCAAAGGTGGAAATTGTGTGTTTCCGGTCGCCACCTTTCAGCCAATGCCTTCATCAAAGACTGGTCAATCGTGGCCCTCTTCAGATTGGAGATGCAAAGAAAATCAGCTACCTCCAAATGTCTATTAACAGCATCACTACGTGGTAGTTCAAGTATATGATCTAGAGTTCGTCCATGCTCCACAAAGCGATGCGCCTGTGTAGTCACAATAAGTAATCATCATTTGATGTCATTGAACTTACTTGTAACAGATGATTTCTCTCACTGTATCAGTATCTGGTACAGGTCGACCAAATATATGTTCTCACTGCCTTGTCAGTACAGAAGAATCGACAAGCCCTACAACTGTCTCCATTGCTATACAAAAAAATTAAAGTAATACAAAGAGGTGGTAATGAAATGATGCCATAAAAATTTATATAAATGAATCTCATAGATAAAACACTGGAGTACATAAAGTCTTTTACAATAACTACTGATGCCTTCTTTCACAAGTAGTTCTGTTATGACCATGCTCCTTACAACGGCTACACCTAACTTGCACTTTACCCATCTCATCCATGCTACCGCGTAGACGCCTCCTCCGAGGTTGGCCAGGATTGGAAACTACATTCGGATGGATCAATGGTGAGGGTTCCAGAGGCGGCCAGAAGAGATGACCGGGAATCGGGACGAACACATGTGCGTGTGCGGACCAGAATGAGGTTGCCGTATAAAAATCAGAGCACAATTTCAGGTGTTCCGTACTTACATTGACATTGCCGCATATCGCAATTATGTGCGGGCATATTATTCACATCACCTGTGTATAACCACAAGTGCATACGGACTGTTGACCATTCATATTCACCTTGTAGTTGCCTTCAGGGGCCCGGACTTCAATCTCCGTGAGAGTGAACTGCTCCACCATCAGACCAAGTGCTGATTGTACAAGACCATCTGTCAGCTTCTCATATTGGGGCATTAAGTGGCTGGTTACCCTCTCACCAAACTTCCGTTGTTCGATGAAGTAAGTATTTAGACGATAAAATACTGCTAAAACAAGCATGAATACAGGAAGGCCCCGTATTCCCCAGAGAACACTGTTAAAACGTTCAGAGAGGTTTGTAGTGGCCAGTCCCCATTGACGCCCCTCATCGTAAGCGCAAGACCAGTAACGTCGATCCCCCCTTCCTGTCTTACTATCCAGTGATGAATCCATGATTCATTAACTTTTCTATCGTATTTTGTCTTAAAACCCTTAACAAATACATGTAAATATTCATTAATTCTCATCTTTTAACAAATCACCATTCTTGTGTAAATTCACTTTTAACCACTAAAATCATGTAAATAAATAAAGAACAAGAAAATAAAGAAAAGGAAGATTGAATATATGTAAATATATACAATCGGACTTAAAATATAAATATAGCTGTAAGATATATTTATAGCCCAACCCTCGAGACCAAGCCAGCATGGATTGGTCGACAAATCAATAAGTAGGGGGAGATAAGGAAAGAAAACATAAAAAACAATTTAATACACACCCCACACATTCTCCACTATTTATAAAATAAATACAAAACTTTAAAGATTTTTAACTATTTTATATGAACATATTTTTCACTAAACTCTTCTCCTAATTATTTCTAAAAATGTATATAAGAATATAAAAATAAGTTAAAAATAGTGCCCTGTATATATGCCAAGAAACCCAGCCTGTAAATTGTCAAAATCTCAACCTCCGAACATCATAACTTCCTCATAAGAACTCCAATTTCACTCTACTCACCTTTAAAGTTCATGAAATAATATATTCTAATTAATAAAGGTGGTTTCATCGAATTCGTAGTCCGTTTGCAAAAAGTCGGTTTTGGGACCAAAAGACAACGGGGTTTCTAAGCTATTTATTTTATGTAACACACATTATTTATGATTTTCTTAATTTTATAATTTTTAAATTATTTCATGATCTTGTAGTTTCATCATAAATTATTTCATAATTTTTGGACCTTATTTATTATTTTAATAAAATCAAAAACCCCAAAATATATGTACAAATGACCTACTTAGATACTAACCATATTTATTAAAATATGTAAATTAACTTATTAAAATATATAAAAATTTGTATAAACCTTATTTAATATTCTAATAATTAGGAAAATATAAAGCTAATTTTCATTGATCTATTTATTAAATTAAAAATCGAAAACCTATTTATAAATACATATTTATTAATATAATATTTATATTTTAAATAATATTTATTATTTATTAAAAGTACTTCTGCCATAAATTAGAGAATTAATTTATATACATTTCTTGTATTTATACATATTTAAAATAACTTCATTTAATATTTATTATCTAATTTATAAAGAATTTTTACACTCTGGACCAACCAGGTGCTGACACTTGTCAGCACCTGGGCCTTCTTCCTCCAAGAAGTTGTTGCGCCTGTGCACTGACCTGCCGACTTCCCCCATTTTTCCCGCGCGATTCGAGAAACTTCTGGCCAACCTAAACCCTCATATCTACCCTCCTAACTACCTACTCCATCGCCACCCTTCGATCTAAGCTTGGTGCCCAAGCAAACGATCTATATAAGGCCCTCAACTTCCGCCATCGCTAACCAACTCTTCCAGCTCTCTGAAACCCCAGTTCCGGAAGCCCGACCCCCATCTTCCAAGCTTCGTTCCGGCCGACCTGAGGTGGTGACAGCACCGTGGAGGAGCCCGCGAGGAGGAGGAGACGCCGGAGAAGGTTCCAAGGCTTTCGACAGCCTTGCTTCGCCGCGTATCGCCGCGTACAGCTCCGGACAAAGGTCACCGTCAAGTACTCCGTCCAGGTAATAAACCTTGACTCTCCCCAGACCTTTTCAACCATTTTCTTCCTTTTTCTCCTCGATCTTCATGCCACGATTAGCGTGGCTAATCACGTTTTTAGTTAGTCTAATCCATCGGGTTAGGCATGTTTCAAAGATTCATCTCGATTCGTTTCCAATTCGCTTCAAATCATATCTTCATCTTCACGCATATGGTAGTTCTTCTAGAAACCTAACTTTTCATCAGATTTTGAGATTGCAAATCCATTACCCCTGGGCCGATTCCTAGCGAATCAAGCACATAAATCTCGTGTTTGCAGATCAGACGCTAACTGGGAGCCATTTTCAAGGTTTGGAAGCTTCAATCGCCATCAGAATTCACCTCCAAAGATGGGTCGTCGGCACTGAACAACCTCCAGGTGGATGAGGTCGTGATTCTCATCACGCCACCGCCGCCGCTTCGAGCCACCGTCGACCGCCCCCTACCGCGGGCGAGCTCAAGGGGTGGAGGCGCCACCCCTCTGGCCCTGCCGGAGAGCCAAAGCCTTCGCCGTGCGTCCAGGAGAATTCGGAGAAGAACCGCCATCGCCAAGCTTCGCAACAAACTCAAGAACACCAGAAGCTACAGGTTGGTGACACGTGGCGCACCCGCAAGCATCCGATCAGCGCCAACATCTTCTAATCCTAGCCATCCGACGCGAAACGGTGTGAAATTTACACACTTACCCAGCAGGTTTCCAGAAGATTTACTCCCGCCCCCAGGTTTTCCATATTTGCATTTAGGTCCCTCCGCAGGGACCTAAATGTAAACATTTGTATATTTTTTCTACAGAACAGTCCCTGAGGACCTTTTTGCAAGCTTTTTAATTAGTTTTTCTTGTGCTTATGCCCCTGGGCTGTAGGGGGCTGTTTTGACCTCGTGTAGCCTTCTTTTTCGACGATTTCTTTAGGGTAGTTATCCAAGTACCCCAGCCACATCGTATAAAGTTTTCAAGTGTTTTTGACGTGTTTTAGTCATGTTTTGATTTTGTCGAATTTCGCCTCATTTTGTTTTGATTTCTTGTGTCGTTCGAGCTCGCTGCTCGACCCCCATTCACTCTCCTATATTCTACCACCTATATAATATCCACCTATTATATAATAATAAAATATATTTGAAAAATATCCCTTTTGAAAATTAAATAAAAATTTGAAAAGAATAAAATCAAATAAAAAAACAAAAATAAAATTAAATAAAAAAGGTGTTTTGGCTTGATAACTTTGAGAAGAGATAAAAAATAAGATTACAAAGAAATCTCCGAAAAATCAAAGGACTCTATTCTGCCTCCTTGAGTTCGACCCAGGAACACTTGCCTGGTTAAAAATTTAGTGTAGGTTTTCCGAAGGAAAACTGAATTTGTTTGATACGAGTTGAAATCGATTTGTTTCGCGGCTTTTTGGCTACATCGACCGTGCTTCTTCTAAAAATGAAAAGCCACGAAACCGATTTTCAGCTTTATCAAAATGGCGCCGTTGCCGGGGAGGCGTTAGATTTTTTGATTTTTTTCTTTTTCTTTGTGATTTTATTTTCTCTCTTCTTATTGTTTCTCATAGTTTTTCTTACGGTTTTTCATACGGTTTTCTCGACTCTTTCTCGATCGGCTTTCTTTGCTAACCATCTTTGCAGGGCCTGCAGGATCAACCGGCTTCTTCGGAAGCCGAGTCAGTTGAAAGAGCAGAGGTCGGCTCCTTCTTCACGAGTCGGCTGTAGAGGGTAGAGCAGTTAGCATTCTTTTTGTAAAAGAGAGAGAAAGGGAGAGAGTATGTAATAGATAATAAACATATCCCCCCCCCCATTTTTTTCTGGGGCATGATTCACTGGATACCGTGTATCCTAGGATCAGGGCACCCACCGTGGTTTTTATCGCTCATCAGATTTTCACGGTTTTCTAGATGCTTGTTAGGATTTTTTTGACTCTACTTGTTTGCGCCGCGTAGTTAGTCTTAGGGCATGTTTGGTTGCTGGGTTGGACTGGGTTGGGTTGGGATGGGTTGGGGTGGGTGAATAGTAATCTGTGAGGAGGAAGTACCCTTATGAATAGTAACCAGGGTTGGGCCAACCCTGCCCAACCCTGCAACCAAACAAGCCCTTAGGATTCGCAACCTAGGTGCATGCTTTAGGGTTTTAAAAATAAAAAGAAAAAAAATCGGTAGATGTTGTTTGAAAAGACCAAAAAAAATTACAAAACCACAGAACTAAAATCGGGACTGCTAAATCTATCTGACTTAAAAGCCGTAAACCGACTCAAGTGATTTGGGAGAGTAACCCCCGCACATTTCTCAGAGTACGCGAGCTCGAGAGCCGACACTTAAGGATAGAGCCCAAACCCCGTATTTCTCGCAAGATACTACTGGGTCCATACGTTTGGTCACTGTTCCTCAGTGGGTAAGCTCGGGTAGCCGAAAACGGTCCGGGTTTACTTAGCAGAGTGGGAGGTTTAGAGGACACTGCGCAAGGCTCCGTCCTCAAGTAACACGGGTAGCCGGAAACGGTCCGTACTTACTCCCATACTTGCTAAGTGCGAGTGGTCTCGTGTAAGGATTCAGGCCAGTGTTTCGGGGAAACCATCGGGCACCTATTGGCTTGCTCAGCCCGCGTAACCGCACAACTTGTTTGCTAATCACAACCCTAAAATCGAAAAGATAAAAAGACCTAACTCTCACGGTCTTCATCGGGTTGAGTTGGTGAAAACGGGGTTTGCTTTGTGTTTTCTTGCGGGGCGTGAGTTTCCACGACTTTCGCATTTCTCTCTCTCTTGAATCGTAAACGTGCTCTCCCGACTTTTCTCTTGACATCGAAGATGACGTCTCGACGGCTTTTCGGCTCAGACTCTGTGAGCTTTCAACCGTCCACCGTTGAACGTACGTCTTCACAAGCTCGAGATGACCCTCTTCCCGAGACGGTCCTATCAGATCTCGAGGCGAGTTAGACCCAGACTCCCTCACCTCCTGGCCAGAAAATTGAGACAGACTCTCGTCTCAATAAGTCATCTCCAGCTGAACTTTCACTGAGTGCTTACGAGAGCTTCTCTTTTCCAGACGACTCAAAGCCGATGTCTTGCGGTAAAGCACCAGCAACAGACGAGAGGGCAACAGCTGATGAGCAAGATGACGGAAAACCAGAAGCCGCAGATGTTACTACTGGGATTCTCGATACACTTCAGAAGATGAATCTACAAATTCGAGAACAATTCCGAGTTCAGACGGAATTACAAGGGCAATTAGCCGCGCTGCGAGCAGGGGTCGGGAACCAGTTACCGCCTGCGGTTCCCGCAACTTTACAGGACAAGTATGACCTGGGCGTACGAACGCTTCACCATTGGATTCGGCTACCGCCGAATCAAGGGCCATACGAACTCAGACCGTCCTTTATCTCCTTGCTTCCCAAGTATTATGGGAATGCCACAGAGGAGCTGTTCACGTTTTTACAGCAGTTTGAGATGATTTGTGGAATGGCTTGTTATCCAGGACTAACGTAGGAGGCCGTATGCCTCAAGGCCTTCCTCTTTGCCTTAGCCGATAAGGCCCTTTATTGGCTGAGTCATCTGGGGAGGGAAATCTCCTCCTGGGACGACCTGAAGTCCACATTCCTGCGTAAATATTTTCCTCTGGAAAGGACGAACATGATGAGGAGTCAGATCTCCAACTTTACGCAACTGCCACACGAATCATTCCATGAGGCATGGGATCAATTCAAGGATCTTACGGAGAGATGCCCGCATCATGAGATCCCGATGAAGGTTCTCGTACAGAATTACTTCGGAGGACTCCGGCCGGAAGTTCAGGGGCTACTCAGTACCGCATGTGGCGGCAGCTACTTGAACAAGGATGCCGAGTCAGTCTGGGCCATCTTCGAAGGGATGGCCGAGAACTCGAGAGTTGTAGACTCTACTCGGGCATTTCAGAAAGCCAGCCACCACATCACCGAGAACATCACAAGGTGGCGAACATCTCGGACTCTGAATCCAACACCAACATGGGCTTCATTAGTGAGAAATTGACGTTGGTGGATGCGATTCACAAGCAGGTCTAAGACCTACAGCCGCTGTGAGAGTTGGAGAAACTCTCATCTCTACCGCAGCAGCTGAGTGATCTCTCGAAGAAGGTCGCTGATCTTCAGATCCAGTACCAGCAGAGTCAGACCTCTTCGAATGCGCAGCCAGTACAGAGGATCGCACCCGCTCCACCCACCTGTTAGATCCACTACATCCAGAGCGAGCCCGAGATTCCGCAGATCAATTGGCACAAGGATCAGTCTCATGCCAATCCCGGCCAGATCACCAGCGCCGCAGAGATGGAGGTGGAGTCGCAATCCACTCTCGAGATTAACGGGATTTGGTATACTCCGATGCAGCAGCCGAGTATACCAAATCAACAGCCGCAGCAGCCGTACGGTCATCCACATCATGGATGTCCGCAATTTCAGCACCGCTAGAGCTTCACGCCACAACAGTCTCATCCGAATGTCTACCATCAGAGACCCCAGCATTCATATCAGCACCCTGCTCAGTTTTCACCGAATTATCCTTATCAGCAGCCGCAACAGTCTTCCTCCACAACTCAGCGCTACTCCCAGCCTTCCACCTCTCAGCATTTCATGCCAAGGCAGGAGAGAGGGGCAAGCCAGGGCCACCACACCGAACCAGAGATGTCTTCACAGGCCCAGGCACTCAACCAGATCATGGACATGCTGAGTACGCTCCAGATCGCGCACAAGACTGAGATGGAGCAGGTTAACCGTCGTCTGGACGAGTTAACCGTGTCGAAGACCACTCTCCCAGCCCAGCCTCATATGAACCCGAACAAGAAGAGGAGGCATCCAGAGCAGGTAGACACTACAGGTAAGATCTCGTTTCCTGAATTTTTATCTATCTTCATTCGTCTCAGGAGCGGTAGATCACCACAAGCGCCTGCAGGAGAAGAGGAGAGGGCACTAGAGGAGCACGAGCAGAGTCATGATCCTGAAGCCGAGGAGGAGAAACCGCAAGAGGATGAGGACCATTACGTAGAATCAAGAGACGGGAGCAATGCCAACACATCAGATATGGACACTGGCGACTCAGACGATGAAATCACGCCAGATCAGGCAGAGAGCCCCGACAAAAATATTTCTTCCCCTATTTTAGAGAGTTTTGTAAATAATTCTGAGACTCTCGATGTAAATGCTGATTCCAGTTTGAATAAAAATCCCGATTTTCTGACTTCTGACTCTATTCCTTTTCCCGATGCCTTATTTGGAAAAGGAAAGAAAAAGACCAAAAATAATCTTGCATCTCCAGAGATCGAAAAACTACTCAAAGATCATATCTTTCTGAAGACCCGCTTCATGATGCTTTAGATCAGTTTCCTACGCTCAAGAATCAATTGAAAAACAGATGCACCACGCGTAGGAAAAAGAGATCCCGAACAGAAAAACATGTTCTGACTAAGGCTACATCCTGTGTGATACAGAATAAGCTACCGAAGAAGAAGAAAGACTCAGGTGCACATTATGTTCGATGCGAGATTGCAAAAGCTGAGTTCGACCGCACTCTATTAGATAACGGTTCCTCGATCAATCTGATACCCGCTTCCTTACTCTATAAGCTCGAGTTAGGTCCTCTTTACAAATCCCGCGCGATCCTTCAGTTTGCTGATAGATCCGTAAAGAGACCTAAGGGTATACTTAGGAACGTTATCGTAACCGTGCAGGGTCTGCAATTCCCAGTGGACTTTACGGTCCTGGACATGAATTGCCCTGCACAGTTACACCTTACCCCGATCATTCTCGGGAGGCCTTTTCTAGAGACCGCAAAGGCTCTCTTCGATTACGATACATGGAAGGTATCTTTTCGCGCCGAGGGCGAAAAGGTACATATAGAGATGGCGAGAGAATCGAACACTTTCAGTGACGCATCTTCAGATTTTCTGAGTTCTTTAGCCTCCTGTGATTACATGGATGAGGTCCGTCTTGACGACCTCGAAAGGTATCAGGTAGAGACCCAAGAATGTTTGACAGAGGACGGGTCCGAGACTTCAGGGGGTAATTCTTCTGACGGAACTTATACTTTAGTCTGGATGATGAGAAGCATAGGGATCAGACTTCTGATGAAATTAATGCAGATTTTTCAGACTCAGAAATACTACACAATTCCTCCATCTCAGATGATTCCGAGTTTCATTTGGCTACTTATTCTCTTCCGATCATTCTGAGGAGTCGGATGATGTCTTGAACATCTTCTGTAGTCCGACTATAGAGCACATAAAGATGGTAGATAATCAGAATGCAGACACATCACCAACCGATACAGATCCCCATACAAATACAGATGATGTTTCGGCATATACAGATACTTCCTTACCAGAGCTTAAAACTTTGCCACCAAACATGAAGTATGCTTTCCTTGCGGGTCCACATCAACGGTTTCCGGTCATTATCAGCTCAACATTGACCGATGATCAAGAATCTCGTCTGATAGAGATTCTGGAAAGAAACCGCAAGGCTATTGGGTGGACTGTATCCAATCTCCACGGGATTAATCCTGCTTTGTGTTCACATCATATCTATCTCGATCATGACAACAAACCCTCCAGAGAGTTTCAGCGTAGGCTGAATCCGGTGTTACGAGAAGTTGTCAAGAAAGAGATCACGAAATGATGTGACACAGGGTTCATCTATCCCATCTACAACTCCAAATGGGTTAGCCCATTACATGTTGTCCCGAAGAAGTAGGGAATTCAGATGATGAAAAGCGAGAGTGGAGAGGAGATTCCAAAGAGAGTAACCACGTCGTGGCGAGTATGTGTTGACTACAGAAAGCTGAACACCGCGACGAAGAAGGACCACTTCCCTTTGCCTTTCATAGACCAGGTCATAGAACAGTTGGCAGGGAAGGGGTACTTCTGTTTCCTTGACGGTTACTCCGGATACAACCAGGTATCAATTGCTCCTGAAGACCAGGAGAAAACCACCTTTACATGTCCGTTTTGCACGTATGCCTTTAGACGGATGCCCTTTGGATTGTGCAACGCTCCTGCGACTTTCCAGAGGTGCATGCTTGCTATTTTTGCGGACATGGTCGGTGATTTTCTAGAGGTTTTTATGGATGATTTTTCGGTCTATGGTGAGTCCTTTGACGATTGTTTAGCGCACCTAGACCAGGTTCTGAAAAAGTGTTGTGAGGTAGATCTCGTTCTGTCCTGGGAAAAGAGCCTTTTTATGGTTACTCACGGGATTGTGTTGGGGCACTTCATCTCCCAGCGAGGCATGGAGGTTGACCCTGCCAAGGTGGACGTCATTAAGAAACTCGACCCACCATCCAACATCAAACAGTTACGGTCATTTCTGGGGCATGTCGGTTTTTACCGACGGTTTATCTAAGACTTCTCCAAGATTGCCCGTCCGTTAACTGAATTGCTAGGCAAAGACATCGAGTTCATGTTAAATGATAAATGTCTTAAGGCCTTCCTCACATTGAAAGAGAAGATAATCAGTGCTCCTGTCATACAGCCGCCTGATTGGTCTCTACCCTTCGAGATCATGACGGATGCTTCAGATTTTGCGGTCGGGGCTGTATTAGGACAGAGGAGGAATGGACTTCCCGTTGCCATTCACTATGCCAGCAGAACCTTAGATGATGCTCAGAGAAATTACACAGTGACAGAAAAGGAAATGTTGGCAGTAGTGTTTGCATTAGACAAGTTTCGATCATATCTGCTTGGCTCTAAGATCACAGTATACACAGATCACTAAACTATCAGATTTTTAATGGAAAAGAAGGATGCTAAGGCACGCCTTCTTAGATGGATTCTATTACATCAGGAATTCGACTTGGATATCAAAGATAAACCTGGAGTAAAGAATGTGGTAGCTAATCACCTCTCCCGATTACAGACAGATCAGCCTTCAGATGAGTACACGCCAGAGATCGCAGAGAGATTTCCTGACGAGAGCATCTTTGCGGTTATCGAACTTCCGTGGTCTGCAGATGAAGGATATGGTTAGATCCTCAAGCGCATCACGGAAGCGTGATCGTCGTATCGATACGACGAAGAACGACTAGTCGCACTAGTTGTTCTATGCAGCGGAAATTAAAAAATTTTCAAGTGACGAAACCACATGATCCAAGAACACTTCTCGGATCGTTTCGTCTAAACCACAAACAAGTATTAGGTTTACCTCTTGAAGCGTGGTTGCAATCGAGTCTCTAAACGAAGAGACCTCCTGTCTCAAGTCCGATCCGACGGAGGAGACGCTTGCGAGCGCGGGGATGAACCACGTGCTTCTCGCAATCCATGTTGATGATCCAAGCGGTGGATCTCCTGATCTCGACACACGAGATCCGACGTCTTCTTCACGAGCAAGGCACGCTGAAGTAGACGGAGTTCCACGAACAAAACATCGGGCAACATAACGACGGTGCCGCGGCGATGGAGAGCCTCTCTAGGGCATCCATGGTGGACGGCCATGAGAGGAAGAGAAAGAGAAAGAAAGAGAGAGAGAGAGACTTGTTGTCTCACTTATGTGTCAAGAAGAGCAATGGGGTGCCTCTCCTTTTATAGGGTTTTGGGATCCATGGATCTCAATCCATGTGTCAACACAAATCCAATGGTCCACATTAATTTGTGTTTCTTTCAATGGCCATGATTTGTTGCTAAAAACACAACAACAATTAATTTAATAAAAATCAAATATATATTAAATATAATTTGATTTATATCAAATCAATCTCCATTGGAGAGATAGGAAAGGAGGCAAGCCTCCTTCCATAAGGAGGGTGGACGGCCACCACATTCCTTATGGAATTGTGGCCGTCCCCTCTCCTCATTAGGAAGGGAGCTTCCTTTTTCCTATTACATGAGATTACATTATCACATGATTCTCTCCAATATTTGCAACAACATTTGTTGCAAATTATTTCACAAAAATAAATCCAATTTATTTTGTGAACATTGCAATCATGCCATTGGAAATTTGTGAATCATATTCACAACCCAAAACAAAATGTAAATTACATTTTCAATTCAATGTCCAATGTGAATCCAATTCACATTAACATTTAATTAACAAATGTAAATCACAAATAGCTCTCTCTTATATATTATAAATCACATTTATAATATATATGACTAATATGGATATTGCTATCCACATTATTCATATCCATGATAATTAAATCACATTTAATCATCTTGGATCTTTATTCTCTTGTTCTCAAATAATATGAATCACATTCACATTATTCACATCTTTGATAATCAAATCACATTTAATTATCTCAGATAACTCTTTTTATAATATGAATCAAATTCATATTACTCATGATAATTAAATCACATTTAATTATCCATTTTCTCAATGCTCGGATACATAAATCAACAATAGAATTATCCATGAACTCCTTCAAGGATAATGCGCTTTCTCCGCAGATACTTGGAGATAAGGACAGGGCGATTGTATTGTTCCACGTATAGTGACATGGATATTGAGATCGTATCTCAAATCCAGATCGCGGGCCTCCCATAGATGCTTGATTAAATCAAGACCGTAAATCTAATCTTCTCATTGTATCTGAATCACATTCAGATCAATGTCCAACACTTGGACCAAGATCAGATCACTTCTCTACTGAGAGGAGTCACTAAAATCCAGACCCGTTTCATCACTCCCTAGGACTGGAAGCGTCATGGTTATACAATCGTTTATGATCACATCACCCTCAGGTATTCCCAATACCTATACATCCTGCATACTGGAAGACTCAGACTAAACCCGAAGTATTGGATCAACTTTATACTGTCTACTTCATGGTTTTATCAGTAAGTTTCTCATTCGATCATTGGGAGTCGGTATCGATCATATACTTTCCAAAAGCATATATCATACCTAGGTCTTGATCATATACTTTCCAAAAGTATATATCAAACCTACAAATTCAGTCAAGCTTCCAAAGCGAGACGACCGTGCGCACGGAATTTGATTCTTCCCAATATCTCATGAGTGAGCTCATGTCTTCCGGTTCAGTAACTGAACATGTATGATCCCTTTGAGAGATCGTATTACTCATATGCCCTTATATGCACACCAGCGCGCCGGTGTGTAGACCTTGATTAGGTCATCAACCTATTGTCTGCCAAATGTACATACTTAGACATATAGCAACACATCTGTCTCCGGTCAGAGGATGCGTGCCTATATCATGACAGCATACGATATAGGACTTTGGTTATCTCGATCTCGTTAAGGCAACTCTTTGACCTAACTAGTCTGACACCTCCGAATCTCTATTCCTATGCAGAGGACCTGCATCAAGAGGTCGGTCAGATATCAACCTTTAGAGAACGGATTGCCATCTCCTTCTCAGGCTGGAGATCATATCTTAATAATCATTTGATGGTGCTTGATGAGTCCTCAATCTAACTCTTTAGATATTCATCCAAGCACCGGCCTCTATGATTCAATAACTGAATCAACAGCAGTATGATCATCAAGATGGCCATGGTACATAACCCTAATTGTACTAAGGGACCTATTATGCAAATTATGTACTCTTTATTTCAGTTTAACGAGTGAATTGCAATAACATTTATTGCATAATGGCTCGCCGTGGGCTCGCATGCCCAACAGCAGACATATTGAACTTTCTGGTCACACAGAAAAGTCCTCAGGGTTGGCCAAAGAACCGAGTTGAGAAACTAGTTTCTGAGGCATGATACTACCATTGGGAGGATCCGCTTCTTTTTCGCGAAGGACCGGATTGCGTTTACAGGCGGTGTATTCCTCAAGAGGAATATAATAGTGTCCTCACTTTGTATCATTTTTTAGAATCAGGAGGACATCATTCAGGGAAGAGGACAACGCAGAAGGTACTACAGAGTGGATTATGGTGGCCGACTCTTACTAGAGATGCCTGCACATTCGTGAAGAGTTGTCCAGATTGTCAGAGAGCTGTAGGGATAGTCAGTGCCAGAGATGCAATGCTGATGCGACCCGTCATCATTTACGAGATCTTTGACGCATGGGGCATAGATTTTATGGGACCGTTCCCTTCCAGCAGCGGCTTTGAGTACATTCTTCTCGCTGTAGACTATGTTAGTAGATGGATGGAGGCTATACCCACACGAACCGCAGACAGTAAGACCGTTTGCAAGTTCCTAAGGGAACACATTATTTCGCGGTTGGGGATCCCTCGTATCCTAATCTCTGATGGGGGTAGCCATTTCATTAATAAGGAGGTGAAAAAGCTAGTGAAACAATACAGCATCGATCACAGAGTAGCTTCTCCTTACCACCCACAGACGAACGACATGGTTGAAGTCTCAAATAGGGAGGTGAAATCAATTCTTCAGAAACTAGTACGACCGGATAGGAAGAACTGGTCACTGCTTCTAGATCAGGTTCTTTGGGCATATCGTACTGTATATAAGAGACTCCCTTAGGTACTTCACCATTCAGACTTGTTTATGGAAAGCCGTGCCACTTGCCCGTAGAGATCATGCATAAATCTGAATGGGCAATTCGAGAGATATCACTGGATGTACAGAAAGCAGGAGCCAAGAGAAAGATAGATCTGAATGAGCTGGTAGAGATTCGAAATCAAGCATACGAGAACACACTTATCTACAAGGACAAAGTGAAGAAATGGCATGACAGACATATTCGGCACAAAAGCTTTGTTCCTGGGCAGAAAGTCTGGTTGTTTAATGCAAGGTTGCGAATTTTTCCAGGCAAATTGAAAAGCAAGTGGGAAGGACCGTATATAGTCAGAACGGTGCACGACAATGGCAGTATAACAATATCAGATATGTCACTTGGTGCAGAACCGTTCGTGGTTAACGGGCAGATGCTGAAGCATTTCATTGAAACTGCTGATCATCTGGCCCGCACTGAAGTGATCTATTTTGTACAGGAATCATGATCATTCTTTTACTTCTCCCTGTACAAAATCCTTTTGAGCCATTCATTTCTGGAGATCTACAACACTTGTATATTCTTTGTAGACCACAATCGTCCCCATTTTTGCTCGTCTTCTATGCTTAGGATACCAGATCCTAAGTATAGGGGGGACCGATTGCCCGCTGATTTACGTTTTATTTTTTTGTACTGATTCTTTTGTATAGCCTTTCTTTTTCACGAATCACTGGTTCCCAATTTTTGGTTACACTCTTTTCTATACTTAGGATGCTTTATCCTAAGTATATGGGGGACCGAGTGATTTCTATGATTTCGTATTCTTTTCCTTTTGAACATTCGTTATTTATTCTTTTCATTCAGTCATCCCGTTTTTGCTCTCCCGTGATACTTACGATGACCTGATCGTAAGTATGGGGGGGTTGACTGACTTGTACTCGATATCCTTTTCACCCACTTTTACTTAGCACGAGTTATGTCCTCCTTTTTCTCTTTTGACGCTATGAGGACATAGCACAAGCTAAGTATAGGGGGTGCGTATATATTGTATATATACTTTCGTCCATAACTCGTACTTTTATGTATTTTCTATATCTATAAAATCCATAAAAAGTGGGTAAGGGTTAATTTCTAATCCACTCTTATATTTATATTTTATTTATAAAATCCTTGTAAATAAGTAAAATATGCTTAAATCTTGTATTAAAACTTGTAATTAAAAGTTGTATTTAAAATTTGTACTTAAAATATGTATAATACTTAGTTAAAATCCTATTTATTAAAACATATGCAAAAACCATTCAACCCTTGTAAAATACTTTGTAGATAAAATTTGTAAAATACATTAGACACTTAACTCGAATAAAATATATCTTGTAAAATTTATAAATAAAATCTTGTTTATAAAAATTATAAAATCCATAAAAAATACAAAGTCCTAAAATTCATAAAAATTACAAAATCCTTAAAATCCATAAAAAATGAGTAAAATTCAGAAAATACACTTCACAAAAACATGGTTGCATTTGCATTCGCATTTTTCAGAATAAGTTTGATTTCTGGAACTAAGGATTGAGTCTAGTCTAAAGGATGGAGCTTGATTACGGCCTTTAACTCTCGTTGTAAGGAGTCTGACTAGGATCTGGAATTTAGACTCTTCAGGTCTTGTGACTTAAAATCTTTGGGTTCCGTAAGACCATATTCGGGAAATCAAGTCATTTGTGCTTAAGTAGATCATTTGGAGTCATCCGTACAACTCTGCACCAGTGAACCAATCTTGAACACATGCACTCTGCACTTAGCTTGACTCGCATGGAGTTCCGAAGGGCAGTACACCTTGGTAGTGTGTTTCTATCCTTATCTTTGCGGCATTGACGTCTAAAGACGGGAGAGATTGGGGTTGCGATAGTTGCTTCGGATGAGGGAAGGATCTGCTGACACAATTTTTTCTAAGACCTCAAAAAAGGGACGGACTAAAAAGATTCTATATCCGTCGAGGCACAAAAAGATGAATGCAGTGCAAGCAAATTACAAAGTCAAAGCAAAGCAGAAGCCACCAAATAAGACCACAATGGTCCAAGCTTCCACCAAAAATGCCTGCACATCTTAGTGGAGACTCAGCTACACCGGTTGGGCTTCACAAGGAGATGCGTCTACACTGGTCGCACTCCACTTCTTTTCTCATTCTTCTAACTTCTCCCTATATTCGATTATGGACATAGCAGAACTGAACTCAGAAGGGAATACCTCCCTCCCCGAGGAAAGAGTAGCGGGATGAGGAAGCCATAGGAGTGCATAGCCGGGACTGACGGTTTCTTCGATTCTCTAAGCAGGAAGAGCTAAATCAATTCACACACTGTACAAGTTGACTTCAAGGATGATAGAGTTTGCGATATGAATAAGTGAGTCTGAACTAGCCGTTGAAGTGATCTTGAGTAAGGATTATGGAACTTGAGGACTGTTGAGGATCAAATCCTAATCCTAGTTAAGGTTCCGACAAAATGCTTGTTTCAGGCCCGATCGAGCTCTGTCCTTTGTCTGTTCTCATGAATTGGTTTAGGAAAACAAATTCAGTCTAACTTTCTTTCTTTTTCACTTACTTTTTCAAAATAAGTGTTTGCTAAGGGACTAGCAAAGTTTAAGTATAGGGGGTTGATGAATCCATGATTCATTAACTTTTCTGTCGCATTTTGTCTTAAAACCCTTAACAAATACATGTAAATATTCATTAATTCTCATCTTTTAACAAATCACCATTCTTGTGTAAATATTCATTTTTAACCACTAAAATCATGTAAATAAATAAAGAACAAGAAAATAAAGAAAAGGCGGATTGAATATATGTAAATATATACAATCTGACTTAAAATATAAATATAGCTGTAAGATATATTTATAGCCCAACCTTCGAGACCAAGTCAGCATGGATTGGTCGACAAATCAATAGTAGGGGGAGATAAGGAAAGAAAACATAAAAAAACAATTTAATACACACCCCACACATTCTCCACTATTTATAAAATAAATACAAAACTTTAAAGATTTTTAATTATTTCATATGAATATATTTTTCACTAAACTCTTCTCCTAATTATTTCTAAAAATGTATATAAAAATATAAAATAAGTTAAAAATAGTGCCCTATATATGCCAAGAAACCCAGCTTGTAAATTGTCAAAATCTCAACTTCCGAACATCATAACTTCCTCATACAAACTCTAATTTCACTCTACTCACCTTTAAAGTTCATGAAATAATATTCTCTAATTAATAAAGGTGGTTTCATTGAATTCGGAGTCCGTTTGCAAAAAGTCGATTTTGGGACCAAAAGACAACGGGGTTTCTGAGCTATTTATTTTATGTAACACACATTATTTATGGTTTTCTTAATTTTATAATTTTAAAATTATTTCACGATCTTGTAGTTTCATCATAAATTATTTCATAATTTTTGGACCTTATTTATTATTTTAATAAAATCAAAAACCCCAAAATATAGGTATAAATAACCTACTTAGATACTAACCATATTTATTAAAATATGTAAATTAACTTATTAAAATCTATAAAAATTTGTATAAACCTTATTTAATATTCTAATAATTAAGAAAATATAAAAATAATTTTTATTTATATATTTATTAAACTAAAAATCTAAAACCTATTTATAAATACATATTTGTTAATATAATATTTATATTTTAAATAATATTTATTATTTATTAAAACTACTTATGCCATAAATTAGAGAATTAATTTATATACATTTCTTTTATTTATACATATTTAAAATAACTTCATTTAATATTTATTATCTAATTTATAAAGAATTTTTACACTCTGGACCAACCAGGTGCTGACACTTGTCAGCACCTGGGCCTTCTTCCTCTAAGAAGCTGTTGCACATGTGCACTGACCTGGCGACTTCCCCCATTTTTCCCGCGTGATTCGAGAAACTTCTGGCCAACCTAAACCCTCAGATCTACCCTCCTAACTACCTACTCCATCGCTACCCTTCGATCTAAGCTTGGTGCCCAAGCAAACGATCTATATAAGGCCCTCAACTTCCGCCATCGCTAACCAACTCTTCCAGCTCTCTGAAACCCTAGTTCCAGAAGCCCGACCCCCATCTTCCAAGCTTCGTTCCGGCCGACCTGAGGTGGTGACAGCACCGTGGAGGAGCCCGCGAGGAGGAGGAGACGTCGGAGAAGGTTTGAAGGCTTTCGACAGCCTTGCATCGCCGCGTATCACCGCGTACAGCTCCGGTCAAAGGTCGCCGTCGAGTACTCCGTCCAGGTAATAAACCTTGACTCTCCCCAGACCTTTTCATCCATTTTCTTCACTTTTCTCCTCGATCTTCATGCCACGATTAGCGTGGCTAATCACGTTTTTAGTTAGTCTAATCCATAGGGTTAGGCGTGTTTCAAAGATTCATCTCGATTCATTTCTAATTCGCTTCAAATCGTATCTTCATCTTCACGCATCTGGTAGTTCTTCTGGAAACCTAACTTTTCATCAGATTTTGAGATTGCAAATCCATTACCCCTGGGCCGATTCCTAGCGAATCGAGCACATAAATCTCGTGTTTGCAGATCAGACGCTAATTGGGAGCCATTTTCAAGGCTTGGAAGCTTCAATCGCCATCAGAATTCACCTCCAAAGATGGGTCGTAGGCACTGAACAGCCTCCAGGTGGACGAGGTCGTGATTCTCATCACGCCGCCGCCGCCGCTTCGAGCCACCGTCGACCGCCCCCTACCGCGGGCGAGCTCGAGGGGTGGAGGCGCCACCCCTCTGGCCCCGCCGGAGAGCCAAAGCCATCGCCGTGCGTCCAGGAGAATTCGGAGAAGAACCGCCATCGCCAAGCTTCGCAACAAACTCAAGAACACCAGAAGCTACAGGCTGGTGACACATGGCGCACCCGCAAGCATCCGATCAGCGCCAACATCTTCTAATCCTAGCCATCCGACGCGAAACGGTGTGAAATTTACACACTTACCCAGCAGGTTTCCAGAAGATTTACTCCCGCCCCCAGGTTTTCCATATTTGCATTTAGGTCCCTCCGCAGGGACCTAAATGTAAACATTTGTATATTTTTTCTACAGAACAGTCCCTGAGGACCTTTTTGCAAGCTTTTTAATTAGTTTTTCTTGCGCTTATGCCCCTGGGCTGTAGGGGGCTGTTTTGACCTAGTGTAACCTTCTTTTTCGACGATTTCTTTAGGGTAGTTATCCAACTACCCTAGCTACATCGTATAAAGTTTTCAAGTGTTTTTGACGTGTTTTAGTCGTGTTTTGATTTTGTTGAATTTCGCCTCGTTTCGTTTTGATTTCTTGTGTCGTTCGAGCTTGCTGCTCGACCCCCGTTCACTCTCCTATATTCTACCACCGATATAATATCCACCTATTATATAATAAATAAATATTTTTGAAAAATATCCCTTTTTGACAATTAAATAAAAAATTGAAAAGAATAAAATCAAATAAAAAAATAAAAATAAAATTCAATAAAAAAGCTGTTTTGGCTTGATAACTTTGAGAAGAGATAAAAAATAAGATTACAAAGAAATCTCCGAAAAATCAAAGGACTCTATTCTGCCTCCTTGAGTTCGACCCAGGTACACTTGCCTGGTAAAAGATTTAGTGTTGATTTTCCGAAGGAAAACCGATTTTGTTTGATACGAGTTGAAATCGATTTGTTTCGTGGCTTTTTGGCTACGTCGACCGTGCTTCTTCTAAAAACGAAAGGCCGCGAAACCGATTTTCAGCCCTATCATCCAGTCATACGCATCTGAGTCGGCTGTTCGGATTTGGTTCATAATGCACTCATGATCATACTTACTCGTCACTGCCCCGACGCTGTAAAATTTCTTTTGTATCCACTTATTAGTAACCCCCGCCTGATGCATATTCGCCTGCATGTGACGGAGGCAGAAACGATGACAGTGACCTCTCTCCACTGGAAAGTATTGAGGGAGCAAGTTCTTGAGGCCAGAAAATCTATCGCTGATGAGACAAATACCGTCGCGATTAATGATATCAGACAATTTATGTAAAAAGAAACCCCATGATTCTAACCGTTCGCTTTCTACTACCACAAAGGCAATGAGAAAGAGGTGACCATTAGCATCAGCAACAGTAGCAGCAAGCATATGCCCCTTATATTTCTCCCACAGATGGGTGGCATCAATGCTCAAGACGGGACGACAATGCTAAAAACCTTGGATTGAAGGAGCAAAGGCCCAAAATAGATGGAAAAAGGCATCTCGTCCTTCTATGAGTGCGCCGATTTTAGGGTGAATCGCTGGTTGATGTTCGAACTCGTAAAAAGAACCGAGATTTCAGTGTCTCATCAGCCACATGAATCGTCGAATATCTGCAGATGAACCAACAACATCTCTGAATATCCGCTCCAAAGCTCTCCGTTTCCCATTCCATGCTTTCTTATACAAAATTTTGACCTTGCACTTTTCCTCAACGAATGATTGGATAACACTTGGAGTAAGTGTTAAATTAGATCTTAAAGTGGCAAGAATAAATCTTCCAACAAATTTCGAAGTACAAACACGATTATCGACAAGAAGTATTGCATTACGACAAGTGTGTTCTGCCCGGTAACTGCTTACTTGCCAACTATCACGATGACTGTTGTATGTTGCATGTAATCTCCAGTGACAATTAACATGTATACAACTTGTCGTATACTGGGTGCTCTTCGAGACATCTACCTTGAAATGGATGCACTTCGACATACTCTAAGTGGACAACTCGTCAATTAGGCTCGTCTTCGAATCGAAAGATCGATTGAGCCAGAAGTCCTTTCCCGTTGCTCCATCGTTCGGAGCATCATCAACTTCATTTAACTATGGTACCTCCTCTGCAAAGGTACCAAATATCCAATCATCCGAACCGAAGAAGTCTGGTAGATCGTCCATACGATCCAAATCCATCCCATAGTCCACCGGTGGATCATATATCGGTTCGTTGTGTATTGAAGAAAGAAGAGATTCCTGACCGTGATCGGACAATAATTCCACTCTAGCACCAGTGGTCCCCATGCAAGCTTGTTCATCCACTCTTTCAGCTTCATTCACTCCTTCCTCTTCCTCATCGTAATCGTCTTCATCTCCTTCGTCACCATTATTTTCATTATCATCTTGAACATCATCTTCCTAATATATGGATTCATTAAGATCAAACATTGCTTCGATGATGTTCCCACATCAACTTGAGATGGAGCGATCACAGCTTCCTTAATTAGAAGCTCCATCATCCCCACTTGCCGACTCACTCGCAACATTAAGTTTGTAATTTTATTTGTGTCAATCATGATAGGACGAAATGAGCTTGCACTTGCAGGACACTTGCAGGTGATTTTAATATCATATAAATCGGGTGTATACCAAGTAAGTCCATATATATGAGCAAGTAGATCGTCATAAGTACTAGATACAGGCACTCCGATCATGTCACTATAACCTCCTTCATAAGCAATCTCAGTATCCATGATTCTAACCCGTCCGCCCCAGAACACATATAGCACAACAATCTCAACCATTTCCTATATATCACTAAAAATTATTCAATGACCTACAAACTTGTACTCATAGAATTCTATTGTATAAAAAAATTTGAAAAAAACCTAAAGCTAATCTCTATCTACATCTTCCTATACAATCTCTGTTACCATTAGTTACAAATCTCCCATTAGTTATTTGAAAGATCAAATGTCTGATAAGTTGTCAATACCGATATCTCCCATTAATTTTTGAACAATATTACAACTACTATGCAAGGCCCTAAATGTCGGTTTCGGTCACCATTTCGGTATCGACCAAAACAGAATTTTGATGGAATTTCGGTGGAATTTCGACCGAAATTTTGGTCATTTCGGTCATTTTTGTACTAGGACCCCCATATTTCGGTTATTTCGATTGAATTTCGATTTCGACTGGATATCGATATTCGACAGAAATTCGACCGAATTTCGCTGAAATTTGAGGCCATGCTACTATGTGATGTTACCACAACTATCAAGCATTATACTACTAGTTTAGTTGGTCTCAAATTCATCTACTAGTTTGAACAATTTCCATAACTACAAATTAAAAGTAGCACAAATAGCATATTTTAACAATATTACAATTATTATGTGATGTTACCACTTGTATACAGTGTATGAGCAGTAGAATGGTTTAGCAAGAATACCACAACTATCAAGCATAAAACAACTACCAATTCAACTACTATGTGATGTTAAATTATACTAATATCATTATTATAATATTACTTAACTTAAGTTTTCTACTAATTAAAAAAATTAAAAATACCTAAAATTACATACCTTGAAGGATGAGAGAAGATCTTCCACTTGAAAGAAGATGAGAATGGATGAGGAGTATGAGGAGATTGTGTGGTGGAATGAGAGGGGAGGAGGGGGGAGGGTTATAGCAGATCTGAGGGCCTCGGTGCGGCAAACCGTTTGTCGCGATCACCCTGGTCAGCGACATTTCTGCCGCGGCGAACGGTTTGCCGTAGCAGAAGCATTCAAACGCCTTTATTCCCTCGAAGACCGGAGTCCCCTCGTCGACCGCGCCCAACGTACCTCGCGACAAACGGTTTGCCGCTCCACCTAGGCATGCGACAAACCGTTTGCCGATATATCCCCCCTTTGGGAATTTTTTCCAATTCGTACCCAGAATGGGTAATAAACTTCGTCCCTATACCATATTGGGAAATAACTCACGGGGCTCGGTCAGGGGTGAGGAGAGAGAGAGTTTAGGGATGGTGGAAAGAGACCATGCACAGTAGTTGCATGGGAGGGGGGATGGAAGAGAGAGAAGTAGATGTCGGGAAAGAGAGAATAAATGGGACGAGAGGGAGTACGTGCATGGCATGGGTAAGGTGCATGAAAACATAGGGACAGAGAAAAGAGGAAAGAGATGGGGAAAGGAGGAGGCGTCACATGGATGTAGAGGCAACAACATGGCGGAGAAAAAATAATAAAAATTAAATTAAGTAAAACTAATACCAATTATAATAAATAGTAATTAATTAAAGTTAATAATAAAAATAATTAAAATAAATAATAATAATTATGTTAATATGGTAAATAAATAAAATGTGGGTGACATGTGGCGGCTCCAAGAGGTGCCACGTATCACTCCCAGAAAAATCACAAATTAAATTAAAAAAATAAAAAAGAAATAACAAAGGAGGTTAAATCAAAAAGTGGTCAACATAAAAGTTGCTCGTCTTGACGAGATCTACAACTTTTGTCCGAAAATCAAATAAGTCATCTGTACAAAAAGTATTTTTGGGGTACCTTATAGATATAAAATACCATATTTTTATTTTTTGTAATTTTTTATCATTTTAAATTAGAGAAAAATCAAAATAAAGTTAGAGAAAATATGAAAGGAATATTTACAACTTAATATATTTTTTGGGATTTTTAGTAATTAAGAAAATAAAAGGATAAAATAAAGGGTATTTTAGTCAACATGTATAATATACAAAAGGGAAATCCAACTTTCACATACTAACTCCAACTTTAATGAAATTCGTCTTGTTTGAAAGATATTTGATTGTATATTACTTTAAAAAGAGTAGACCTTAATCGAACATTGTATGATAAAGATATTCACATTTTAAGGTTCATATTCTCAAACTTGGGCTCGGGTTTGATTGATCAATTTTACAGATAGTATTTTTTGATATTTTTCCTTTATTAGTGTTAGTAATATATACACTATAGAGTTGAATTTATTGGATTTGAAATTAGTATAAAATATGTACAAATAGGTGATTTTTGCAAATATACAAGTGAATATTTACAAGTGAAATTGGCTCTTTATTTAATGCAAATATGAATGCTAAAATGAAGATATTATTTACACATGCATAAATGCTAATTATGCAATATAAGTCATGGAATGTTGCTAATTACTTGGTAACAAATCTCTATTTTTATCTTTTAGAGTGATGAATCACATATTCATTAATGGTCACAACACTTTACTCCTCAAAGCATACACCAACAGCAGCGGCAACACTACAATCATCCACAACATGGAAGCCAACACATCCAGCATCGTCAGAATTAAATGTCGCAACAGTCTCACCAGCACGCCTATCAGAGACTACATTCTTTTCACCAATCTGCTTCGTATTCACAGGTATATCATTACCAACAACAACAAGCTTCAGACGTACGCTCCGCAGCAGCACACTCCATGGCAGGAGAGAATAGATAGTCAGGGTCACCACATAGAGTCTGAGATATCTTCACAGGCCCTGACATTGAATCAGATCATGGACATGTTGAGCATGTTCCAAACCACACAAAGTCCTGAGGGATCGGGTTAACCATCGTTAGCATGAGTTTATCGCGCCCGAGGCCACTCTCCTATCCCAACCTCAAATGAACCCGAACAACAAGAGGATGCACACAGATCAGGTACACGCCACGATAGGTACGGTATCTTTTCCTGACTTATTATCTAACTTCATTCGTCTCAGGAAAGGTAGATCACCACAAGCACCTGATTAGGAGGAGGAGAACATATGCTGAGGAGGAGAACTATCATGATGATAAGGATCATCCTGACGACTAGAGAAAAGGGAGAGATGCCGAGATAATTATCAGACGATGATACCACGCCAGACCAAGAGGATACTCCTGAAGCTGATATTTCTTCTCTCATACTAGAGAGTTTTGTAGATACTTTTGAGACTCTCGATGTACAAGATGATCCCATTTTTTTTAAAAAAGAGAATTTTGTTGTGCTGTATGTTGTTCCTTTTCCCGAAGATTTGTATGGATAGGGAAAGAAAAAAACCCAAAATTATTGATGTTATTCCAGAAACTAAACGTCTATTGAAATATCATATTTTCCTAAAGATACCACTTCACGATGCCTTGATCATTTTTCCTACAATCAAGAATCAAATGAGGAACAAATGCACAACATGTAGGAAAAAGAGATCACGAGTTGAGAAACATGTATTAACCAAGGCGACTTCACGTGCGATTCAGAATAAGGTACCAAAGAAGAAGATAGATTCTGGATCTCACTACGTCACATGCCAGATTGCAGATGCCGCATTCCATCATACTCTCTTAGATAATGGTTCCTCGATTAATTTGACTCCATCTTCTATCCTTGATAAGCTCAATCTAGGTCATCTTTACAAATCACAAGTGATACTTCAGTTTACAGATCGATATGTGAAGAGATCTAGGGACGTGTTGAGGAACATTATCGTGACTGTTTAGGGCTTGTAGTTTCTAGTGGACTTTATAGTCCTAGATATGGCGTCCCATACGTAGTTACACCATGCTCCAATAATTCTCGGGAGACCCTTCTTGCCAACGAGAGCACTCTTAGATTATTGATGTTGGGAGAGTATCATTCCACATAGACAGTGGAGAGATACACGTTGAGATGGCGAAAGGATGTCGTAGTCCCATACCAGTATTGTTATTTACATCAGAGGACACTAGTCTTTCAAATGATTGTCAGCTCATAGATGAGACACAATAGATGAGATGTAATCTCTTGATCTTGAGAGCGTTTATTTTGATACCCATGATATCCTACACGAGGATAGGGTAGATGGCATGGTACCTAGTTCTTCATATGACTATTTACATTTAGAGACAGAGTCCACATCAGATCTATATGAGTAGTCAGTTGCAATAGATGTCTCAATAATGCAGATTGAGAGTACAAATATTCCAACACGGAAATCAGTTCATTATATTTCACAGATGATACATTCTAGTTAGCATAGAGAGTCAAATGGTGTGATGGTTACACATATAGACACCTTTTGTAGTTTGACTACAGAGACGGTAATTTCAGTAGAGAGACCTATGCCACGTACAGATTTCATTTACTCAAGCAGTTCTACTAAGACAACCAAAGACTAATACGCGCATGTACAACAGATGATTCCATATGACTCAGGTTGAGATGATCTACTTTGTACATGATGCATGATTATTCTTCCACTTCATTCCATCATGTATAGAGACTTGTGAGCTATGCGGTTTTTTTGGAGTACACCACCTGTATATTCTTCGTAGATCTCAATTGTCCCCATTTTTTGCTAGTCTTATACATGCCCGTTGATTCTCTCCTTTCGATTTTGATCTTTTTACTTTTCTTTTGTATATCCTTTCCTTCACATCAATCATTGATCCCCAATTTTTGGCCACATTCTTTTCTATACTTAGGATGCCTATCCTAAGTATAGGGGGGACTGAGTGATTTCATTGATTTTGTTTTCTATGTTCCTTTTGTTCCTTCATTGTATATTCTTTTCCCTCAGTTGCCTCATTTTTGTCTTCCACTATGCTTACGACGAGTTGATCATAAGTATAGGGGGGTTCACTGACTTCTACCAAATTTTCACCCACTTTTACTTAGCACGAGTTATGTGCTCCTTTTTCTCTTTTGACACTTTAAGGACATAACACAAGCTAAGTATGGGGGGTGCGTATATATTGTTTATGTACTTTTGTCCATAACTCGTACTTTTATGTATTTTCTATATATAAAAAATCCATAAAACGTGGGTGAGGGTTAATTTAAAACCCATCTATCTATCTATTTATTATTTGTAAAATACTTTTAAATAAGTAAAGTATATCTAAAATCCTTATTAAAAATTTTAATATGTATTTAAAATATGTATTTAAAATTTGTATAAAACTTATTTAAAATATTATTTAGGAAAATATGTGTAAAATTCATCAATTTCTTGTAAAATTCCTTGTATATTAAATTTGTAAAATGCATTAGTTATTTAATCCAAATAAAATATGGATAATTTATCTTGTAAAAGCTTGTACATAAACTTGTTTATAAAAATTGAAAAATCCATAAAAAATATAAAGCTTAAAATCCTTAAAAATTAAAAAAACCTTAAAATCCATAAAATAAATAAAAATCAGAAAATATACTTCACAAAATCATTGTTGCATTTGCATTAGCAATTTTTTAGAATTACTTTGATTTCTAGAACAAAATATTGGGAAAATTCTAAAGGATGGAGCTTGATTAGGGACTTTAACTTTCATTGTAAGGAGCCTATTTAGGAACTGGATTTTAGACTCTTCACGTCATTGACTTAAATCTTTGGATTTCATAAGACCATGTTTGGGAATTCAACTTGAAAGTGCCTAAGTAGAATACTTGGTGTCATCCGTATAACTCTTCATCAGTGATCCAATTTTGGACACATGCACTCTGTACTTAGCTTAGCTTGCATGGGGCTGTGAAGGGCAATCCATCATGGTGGTGCATTTCTATCCTTGTCTGATGGCATGGACATCTAAAGATGAAAGAGATTGGGGTTGCAATAATTGCTTCAGATGAGGAAAGGAAATGCCAACACAATTTTTCCAAGACCTCAAAAAATAGACAGAATAAAAATATGCTATATCCATCGAGGCACAAAAAGATTAATCAAGTGTAAGAAAATTACAAAGTCAGTTCAAAGAAGAAGACACCAAATACAAATATGATCACAATGGTCCAAGCTTCCACCAAAAAGCATGCACATCTTAGTAGAGACTTAGCTACAACGTTTGGGCTTCACAAGGAGATGCTTCTACACTAGTCGTACTCCAGCTCTTTTCTCATTCTTCTATTTTCTCTCTACATTCAATTGTGGACATTGCATTACCTGACCTTAGAAGGGAATGCCTCCCTCCTCGAGGAAAGAGTTGCTGGATGAGGAACCAATGGGAGTGTATTAATGGGATGGGCAGTTTCTTCACTTCTTTAAGCGGGAAGAGCTAAAACAATTTGCACACCGTACAAATTAAATTCAAGGTTGATAGAGTTCGCGATATGAATGGGTGGATTTGAACTGACTGTTGAGGTGAACTTAAATGAGGATTCGTGGAACTTGAAATTAGTCGAGACTAAAATCCTAATCCTAGCTAAGGCACTGATAAAATGCTTATTTCAGGCTCGGTCGAGCTATCTGCTTTGTCCATTCTCATGAATTAGTTTAGGAAAACAAATTCATTCTAACTTTCTTTCTTTTTTCCTTAATTTTCAAATAAGTGTTTGCTATGGGACTAGCAAAGTATAAGTATAGGGGGTTGAGGGATCTATGATTAATTAACATTCTTTATGCAGTTTGTCTTAAAACCCTTAACAAATACATATAAATATCCATTAATTTCCATATTTTAACAAAACTATACTTATGAATAAAAATGCTCTTGTATTCATTAAAATCATGTAAATAAATAAAAGAATAAAAATAAAGAAAATAAAAAGAAGGTAAATTGTAGATATGCATATGTATACAATGTGACTTATAAAATAAATATAACTGAAAGATATATTTATAACGTAATCCCCGAGACCAAGTCAACATGGATTGGTAGAGAAATAAATAAGTAGGGGGAGAAGAGGAAAGAAAATAAATAAAAATAATTAAATCCATACTCTAAACGCTCTTCATTATTTATCCAATAAATATCATAACTTCAATGATTTTTAATTAATTCATATGACCATATTTTTCACCAAAATATTTTTCTAATTATTTATAAAAATATATAAAAAGTATAAAATTAAGTTAAAAATAATATCCTGTATATATGACAAGAAACCTAACTTGTAAATTGTCAAAATCTCAACTTCCAAATATCATAACTTCCCATACAAACTCCAATTTCACTCTACTCACCATTAAAGTCTATAAAATAATATTCTCTAATTAATAAAGGTTATTTCACTAAAATCAGAGTCCGTATGCAAAAATCAGTTTTGGGGCCTAACCACAACTGGGTTTCTGGGATATTTATTTTATTTAGAACACTTTATTTAATGTTTTAATGACTTTATACTTTTTAATTATTTTCTAGAGCTTGTATTTTAAAACTAATTTATTTGAGCTTATTTATTATTTTAAATAAATAAAAACCCTATTATTTGAACTACAACTTATACATATATTTATTAATATACTTAAATTAATTTATTAAAATCCACAAAAATTCGTACATACTTTGTTTAATATTCTAATAATTATAAAAATGCAAAAATGGTATATTATTTATTAATTTATTAAATTAAAAATCAATTACCTATTTATTAAGTATTAACTATACCTATTTATTAATATAATATTTATATTATGTAAAATATTTATAATTTACGAGAACTAATTATACTATAATTTAGAAAATTTAATTATCTATATTTTTTGTTTTTATACCTATTTAAAATAACCTTATCTACTATTTAATATCTATTTATTAATACATTTCTTGACATCAGCCAACCAAGTGCTGACACGTGTCAGCAAATGGGTCTTCTTCCTCCAGGAACCAGGCTATTAATTATGTTCTAACCACCAATCTTTAACTTTTTCTACACGCCATCTTCTTCCTCCTAGGATCGATCTAATGCCTCCATCTTCATCAACTAACTACCCTAATTCACGCCGGCCATTGATTCTCAACAATTCCACCTCCGATCACTCGATAAAAGCCCCTCAATTCGGCTATTCATAGTTAACGCTCCTAAGCTAACTACTTACAGAAACTAACTTCCCGTCAGCCACCTTACCCGCCGTACTCCGCCATAATCCGGAGGTGTAGCTCCAACTAGAGGCCCCCGCGAGGAAGAGGGACGATTGGAGGAGACGTTCCAAGGCCTATCCCGCCTTGCATCATCGTTGTCGTGTGCATCCATCTCCGAGAAGACCACCTCGTCAAGCAAAGACCGCAGAGGTCCAGCTACCCTGCAACCCATGTACTCATCTATTTTCTCATTTTATTTCTCTATTTTTATGCATCAATTAGATCTCTTAATTGAGTAATTAGGACGTTGTAATCACCCTCTTAGACACACATACAATTCACTCTCCAAATTCAACTTGATTTCATTCAAATTCGCTATCCATTTCTCTCATTTTCACGTTCGTTCTTTGTTCTGGAAACTCAATATTAGATTTGCAAATTTTTTATCTTTTTGGTCGATTCTTGCATGAATCAAGCATATAAACCTTCCATCGTAGGTCATCCTCATATTGGAGATTTCTTTTCTATCATATGGATCTCGCTTCACTCGAAGAGTCAAGCAAAAGCCATAACAAACTTTCAGTCGACTGTCGCAGCCAACCACCATCTTCATTGAGGTGCAACAACCACTTCTCTCCATCTCATAGACACTCACCTGTAGGTGAGCTCGAGGGGTGTAGTAGACACACCCTGGCCCTGTAGGAGGACAAAGAACTCCACCACTTGCCGAAGATAAATCCAAAAAGACGACATCGCCGCTACATTTGCGAGAAGGGGAAGAACACCAAGAAGAGAGGTGAGGTACAGGTTCGTGACACATGTCTGCTTCGAATGGTCCAAATCGAGCCTCAGAGTTTAATCTCAGCCGCTCAAATGAAGTGGTAGACATTTTGCATCATAAGTCCAGACTAAGTTCCAGAATGCATTCCTATTCCAGCAAGTTTCCATATTTGCATTTAGGTCGCCACTTAGGGACCTAAATGCAAAATAAGTAGTTTTTCTTTCATTTTAGTCCCTGCTAGGACCTTTTTGTATCAGACCTTAAATTCTTTTCTTTGCAATTCTACCCCTGAACTATAGGGATTTGTGCACCTTATTTTACTTGTAATTTCTCTCAAGTTTTGTAGGGTAGTTACACAACTACCCTGGTGACGTTTATTGATATTTTTCATGGATTTTTATTGCATATTTTTCTCAATTTGATTTTTTTAAGTCAAGATTGATTGAAGTCTTTCTATTGTATTTTTCAAGAAGAGAACAAATCACGAAATTCGTTCTTTCTTCGAAAGTTGCAATAGAGTTATTCTTCCTCCTCCACTTCGACCCAGAGGAACTTACCTGGATAAAAATTAGTTTAAAGGATTAAAATAGGAGAGAAGCTGCTTATTTTCATTTTCTCTCTCCCTACCGTCTTTTGCTTAGCGGTTTTCTTTAACAGACATCCCTTAACTGCTAGCAAAAGGCACATTATCAAGAATGCACATTCTCCAGATGCAATTTACCCCTATTAAGAAAGAGATATGGATCCTACCACTGATAGAAATAGATATCTAATAAAAATTTGTCGACATTCTGCTTCGACCAATCTTGCGAAGTTCTCTTAGAGATAAGATAGTTTACAATATCGACGAACGAGGGTAGCGAGGTGACTGACAGAATGAATTCATCTGGAAAAGATCTCTATGATTGGTATCAGGCTCTGCTCAGGAGTGTCTCGCTCTGGTAACCTTGTTACATGATCTACCGTCACATTTTTAACTACAAGCTTATCATGGATTTCAAGATTGAACTCCTGGAGTAGAAGGATCCATGTGATGAGTCTCGGTTCGGCATCCTTCTTGGCTTGCAAATACTTGGTGGAAGAGTAGTCTGCATAAACAATAGCTTTTGACACATGAAAGTGAGATCTCAACGTCTCGGGGGTAAAGACGACTGTTAACAACTCTTTTTTAGTGATTGTGTAATTCTTTTAAGGTTCATCAAGAGTTCTGTTGGCATAGTGAACAACAGACGGTAGTCCATCTCTTCTATGTCCAAGAACCACTCCAATGATATAGTTCTAAGCATCTACCATGATATAAAAAGGGAGAGACCAATCTGGCAATTGCAAAACAGGAGCCTCAGTGATCAGATATTTCAATTGGTTAAACTCTTGGAGGAGTTTGTCATAAATAATGAAATATGCCTCCTTTCTTAGAAGCTTAGTCAATGGTGGGACAATTTTGCTGAAATCATTGATGAATCGTTGATAAAATCCTACATGCCCAACGAATGATCGAATTTGCTTCAAATTTGTAGGTACCTCTAGTTTCCAAATGACCTCCACGTTTGCAATATCTACCTCCATGACATGTTTTGTGATGACATGGCCTATAACAATCCCTTTAGTCACCATGAAGTGACTCTTTTCCCACGAGAGCATCAAGTTCACTCTGCATCATCTCTTCTTCAATCTAAATAAGATAGACACTAATCAAACCTATCACTGTAGACCAAGAAATTGTCCACAAACACCTCAAGAAAACTACCAACCATATCTACAGATCTGCCAACATGCACCTCTAAATGTCGCAGGAGCGTTACACAATCCGAAGGGCATCTTGTAGAAGGCATATGTCCCAAATGGATAGGTGAAGGAAGTATTTTCTTGATATTCTAGGGTGATTGAAACTTGATTGTAACCAGTAGCCAACCAAGAAACAGAAATACTCTTTCTTGGCCAATCTATCGATTGTTTGGTCTACGAAGAGAAGCAAGAAATGATCATACTTGGTCTCCTGATTCATGTATCTATAATTCACACAGATGCACCAAGTTGTTGAAACTCTGATTGCGATCTCCCCTCCTTTCTTTAGCACTACATGCAGGGGACTCACCCGTTTTGATTCAGAGATGGGATATATAAAGTTGCATCACACCATTTTGCAATTTCATTCATAACAATGTCCTGAAGATTCAAATTCAATCTTCACTGAAATTTGCGAGATGACTTACTATCTTCCTCAAGGTTTATGTGGTGGGAATATAATGAAGGATTGATCTCATGGAGATATGAAATTTTCCAACCTATGACTTTTCAGTTTCTTTCCAGAATCTAGAGCAGACGAGATTCTTATTCATGGGTCAACTAGGAGTTGATTATTATAGGAAACATATTTTGTGCACCTGCAAGGAAGGCATACTTCATATTCGCTGGAAGTGGCTTAAGCTCTGGTGAGACCTAAATCACATTAGTGAAAACTTCTTCAACTGTGTAGGGTGGTGGTGCCAAATCTTTCAATTATATACTCTCTACCTTTGACTTTCAAGATTTGATTCTAAGGATGTACAAAAATTCTCATTGATAGAATCTTATTCAAAGAAATATGCAATAATCTCTTCTTCCTCTTCTAAGGACAGGTTGCCATCAATTAGTTCTTCAGGAACATCAGAAAATTCTCATATTTTGAGACATAGGGGAATTTGACTGTAATATCCACTCTTTCCTCGACTGAGAGGAAGTCGTGGGTCTCAAGGTCATCCATGAACATGTTTGTATCTCTGATTTATGCAAGAAAGTCGCAATCTTCTGTCTATTCTGAAGGTGATGAATATGTGATTCATCACTCTAGTTAGCTAAAAATAAGGCTTCGTCCCGAGAATTTAGGTTCATTTGTATTTCAACTTCGTAAAATTAACTGTCATGCATTCATCATTAATTTGCATAAATTAGCATTCTTGTCTGCATTCAAAATCATCTACGCATTTCACCTAACTTCATGCATTTTAATTAATTCAGTCTATCTCCAATTGATATGAAATTACTCCATTGTGTACATATCACTAACACTAATTCATTAAAAAATCTAACAAGATTACTAACTTATACATATGCAAAATATACCCAAACCCTAATTTTAGGACAGACATACTAAAATGATGATATCTCTGTCATATAGTGCCCAATTTAACTCATTTATTTTTAAATTAATGTACGTTCAAATATCTACAAGATAAGATAAAATTCAAAAGAATCGGAGTTCGTATGTGAATCTTTGGTTTTGGGCCCTTATTGTATATTGTTCACATGACCCCTTTATTTTTTCTTTTTTTCTAAATTTTTTAATTAAAAATCCAAAAAAATAGATTAAGGGTTAAATATTTAATTTATATTTTATTACAATTTATTTTTAATTTTATTTAGAAATGAAGAAAATTGCAAAACACATAATACAATATTTTATATTTATAGGATACCATCAAAAATAACTTTTGTACAGATAATTTCTTTTAGCTTTGGGTCATTCATGAAAGTTGTAGATCTTGTCAAGATGAGCATTTTTTATGTTGACCACTTTTTGATTTGACCCTTTTATTATTTATTTTTATTTTTCTTTTGAATTAATTTTTTATTTTTTCTGGGAGCAACATGTGACAACCCTTGAAGCCACCATGGGTAACCACCTTTGATTTTGTTTTATTTTATTAATTATTTATGTTGATTACTTTAATTATTTTTTATTTTTTATTTATACTTTATTTATTTATTTCTATTATTTATATTTTGATTTATTTTTAATTTTTTATTTTTATTCTTCCCCCTCACGCGTTATGCATGTATCGTCTTCTTTTCACCGCATGTACATGTCCCCTATGTATTATGCCGTCCAATTGCACCATCACATCCCTTCTCTAATCCATTATTGTTGTTTCTCTCTCACTTTTCCATCTCAGCCGCAAGTACCGCAACCCCGCTTCTTGTGGCATTGCCTATCTGACATGCAACCACTTATCCCTAAATCTTTGGCCACCCGATCATCCCCTTTTATTAACACCTCCCAACAACCGAACCATCCAACCACTTGCCCCCTCTCTATCCTATCCCCTGCAACTATAGAACCCTATCTCGTCCTAAATGAGCCTTCTCCCTAAATCCAAGGACCCACCTCATCTCCTCTACCCTGTACATACCAGACAACCCCACCCTCCCCCTCTCTTATGCTATCTCCGTCGAACCCCAACTGCTCTCCTGCAAACTCCGGCTCTTCTTCTCCTTAAAACACTTCATCGCTAGCTATAAATGGGGATTCACCAGATCTACATGCTTCTATAATAGAGAGAGAGAGAGCTCAAGGTACAGCTAGTGACAGCGACCACGTTGTCATAGCCACGATCCTCGATGGTGAGATTCACAAGGGATTCCCCTATGTTGATGCTTCAAGAAGTCAAGCCTCGAAGACCTTTCTTGTCATGTCCTCGGAAGAAATAACCATTGGAGGCAGTTATCACCACTCCAACCATCATATGTACCCTCCAATCGACCTTCTCCTCACTTGCTCCGCCATCCACTATATTTTTCCTCGTCCACTTCTCCACCGTTCCACCCGACTGCTTCCACCTTCTTCTACACCAACCCCGTCGAAATCATAACCACCACTACATCAACTTCTTCTGCCTGCACCGCTGCCTCATCCATTGCGCTGGCTCATTCTTCTCCTCTACCGCGTCGAAGCTTTGCAGCCACTCAAGGCCTTGACTCGCAGTGACCCATCTCCAGCAACTCCATCCCAGGGTTTCATCCTCCTCTTCGATTCAATGCCTCACCAAGATTTTTCATCTATGGCCTGAGATCCAATGCCCACCCCCAGGTTGACTTCATAGACGACCTCAACACATGCAACTCGCTCTAGTAGAACATGAAGCAGCAACCATGACGAGCCACGCTTCTAAGTCCGGCCTCCAGATCCCTTTGCATGAGGAATTCAAATCATCCATGCCATTGAAAGATCCACAATCATTGATCAACAATGAACGATTTAGACCTTCTCCAGGGTTAGACCCGAGCCTCAAGCTTCAGCGGTAGTCAAAGAGCCTCATAGTCGACACGTCGAGGTTTGGGCATTATAGGGTTGGTCGTTGCCCAAACCAAGTCTCCCCCATGCGCAATTGTTGTGCAAGGGTAGGAAAATTGTAGTCGCAGATTAAGACTTCTCGGAAACTACAAAAAGACCCTCGTCGACAACTGTACGAGAGGCTCACACGTGAAAATTGGTTAAATTTCAAGCACACGCCACTGGTTTCTTGAAATTACAATGGAATCCATCAAAGGTCTATTTTGTAAATAATTTCTTTATTTTTATTGCAATTTAGTCCCCAAACTTCAGTGACTCATATCATGAGAATCGTACATCGAATTTGTGCATTCTTGGCATCATTTTTATCGTTGTTTCATCCTTTTTAATCTAGAACTCTAAATTACATTTTCTAATACATTCCTTTTATATTATTAAATTGAAAATTTACTTTGTCATTATTGAGCGTACTCTTATTTCTATGATTAATGTTTATGCTCAATTACTAGTTGAAATTGGGGGAATCATTTTTGGATTTAATTTGATAGTGGTTGAATAGTCAACTATTGAGATTAATTATAAATAAAGATTTGCAATAGTTTCTTGTATTCTTGCTTGGTTTACATTTGCATCATATCATCCACCTCGAAAATTGTGCATTAAATCTAATAGACTTAAATCTAGGTTGTTCCTTTGACTCCTTGAGTCAACACTAGAACTTCGCTAGGTTAAATAATAAACCACTCGACATTAATTAAATTAATTAAAATTGTGACTAATTTCTTGATTGATTTCAATTGCCCGACTACACCACATATACAACACTTAATTTACAAGAATTTACGAGGGCTTTTACCGGTGAGTCAGGTGACACTGCCATCGAGGAGGTAAACACGTTAGGTTTTTTATCTAGAAAATTTAGTGTTAGGTTTTCCATACATTTGGGTAGCTTGACCCCCGAGCATCCACTATATATTTTCTATTTATTTTTCCTGTATTTTTTCTCAACATTTATTTTCTTTTCTTTATTTTTGATTTTTTGTGTCAACTCTCAAACATTTCTCTATTATTTTTCATGCAAGGTGCCATGCGTACATGGAGAGATTCTCAATGCATCTCAACAACCCATTGAATAATCGCATTAAATTTGATATTGAGTCGAGTCGTAAGAGAGCATAGAGTCTAGGATTTAATTTTCAGCACTTTTATTTTTTAAATAATTTGCAACTATTCTTGCTTATTTCTAGCGGTTCCCATTTGGATTCTCGCGTGTATAAAAAGATTGGACTTTCGTATAAGGTGTGTGGGACTTGTTTCACTCTCCGGTGAAGGTGGGGCCCAACATGAGTGGTGCTAATTCTAGGATTGCACTATGGCTATTAGAGCTACTAGGTTATTTTTGTGTTCGTAGTGATAGGACAACACTTCACGTTAATTAGATGTACTAGATTGGATTTCATTTAGCCAAATTAAATTGGTCTATCACTCGCTAATAGAAATTCCTGTTTTAGGTGCGATTTCTCGTATATGCATTATTTTTATTTTTTTCTAGGAAAAATTCAATTCTATTTTACATATTGCACGAAGATTGCAATGAAGCATTGTAAGTATTTCTTACTCATCATTCATTATCATGTTTCTCACTACACATTTTTTCTGATTCTCTCTTAGTTTTCACTCACCTAGGCTTAACGGAAGTTGGAATTCCCATGTTGGCATGCATTGATCTCCACCCAAAATTCAAAGTAATCACTGAGTTTACAACTAATGGGCCGATTAACTGTAGTTATCAAATAAAACTAGATAAAATTTGAAAATCATTGTTTGTGGAAAAAACTCATCCTTTTACTCAGTTTTTTCAGAGAGTGGCATACACTTAGGGATTAGAGCCCAAAATCCTAGACTTGTGCCCTAAGTGCTTGGACTAATTTTTGGGTCCTATTATTTTGTTGCAAGAACTTGACTTCAACCTTAGCTGAAGTAGTCTTGTTTGAGTTGGTGTGATTCACCGATTCAGACACATACTACCCTAGGAGAGTGGCCTTGTGAGTAATGAATGTTTAAGATTGTTTTACCGCCAACTTAAAATCGAAAAGATAATTAGTCGGACCTTTGCGGCCTTCACCGTGTTGAGTTGGCAAATTTTTGGGTTTGTATTTCTTGTTGTATTATGTGTGTTCAAAGATAATGCACTTGCACACACAAATCGAGTTTTGTGAATAATCATCATTGCCCATTTCGAAGATGTTAGAATATTGACAATCATACCCAAACTATCTTGACCTTCATCCTCATTCGCTTTTCAGAGGAACCCTTTCCCCAACCATTTGTCTTCCCACCCGCATCTCCATCCTTAGTCGAGACTTGAAGATATGAATCGCTTGCAGAACTGACACATATTATGAAGACAAAATGGATCTATCGAATTCGAGGATGAACATGGGCATAACTGACTTTGACAAAAGAACACGATACCCAATTATGTTTGACGATTCACCATTAGATTCATCCTCTACTCAAGGTGACTCTCGTCCAAAGTATGTTTACTTTTCCTTCGACCGAACTTGTGATACTCAGAGTCAAGGAAATATGACTCGTGACCAGAAAACTATCCTCGACTGACTACTACTCAACTCAGGATTACATGTAGAAGTCATGACATGATGAGTATATCATTCATCTTCGATCCATGAGATGATATCTGATGACATAACTTGAATTAATCATAGAGGAGATGCTTTGATTGAACAACTTGATAATATTATTCGAAGATAACAATACATAATGAACAACCAAGGAGAAGTGAGGACTACACAAAACGAACCCCAGACACAACATGTGTAATATTAACACACAAACACCACACACACACGTGACTAGTCCACCGACTATTCTACTAACTCTATCAAAAATTAAAAAATATTAAAAATCACAAAATTCAAAAAATTGGCCAAAGCCAAGATGGAAGCATTATGCAAAAGTATGATATTGGAGCTTCCATTAACCAAGGCTATAGAGTATGTACCCGATCTACAGAGATTTTTAAGAGTTGATTTATCACCCAATAAGATGGGTTGCTTGCCATACAGTAATCGATCTTGAAAGATTTATGAAGAGTCAAAAGTTTTTTTTTACACTTACCACTCTGCCATACGGTACCTACTCTAAAGCCTTGAACTTGGCCCTCTTGTATCCAATATCACAAGGCACATTTCGTAAAGATGAAACCAACATAATTTATTTCATTTGAATCATACTTCATTTCAAATTATTATGATTTTTGAAAAAAAAGATAATTATGGAGACCTAAGATGTCATTTACTCTTAGTGGTTATCATTAAGTCTTTGAACACAACTAAAAAATTAATGACAGATTGAAGACCACTAATAACGATTAATAGATACTAATAAAAAATCAGCAAAAGTTAATCATTATTGCAAAAGTGAAATTGTGATTAGTAAAAGATAATCATGATTACCACTAATTAAGTATCACTAGAGAATCTAGTAGCTTTTGGAAGGTTCTAACTTAAGCCTTAAGTTTAAATAAGATTTGGCCAAAATCATGTGTCAAATCCATGGGCCTCTAATTGTAGTTAAGGGTTAATACATGGTTTACTTACCATGGTTAGTGGTTTTCTAAAGCCTATAAATAGACCCTACCCATTCACTCTTCAATTTTAACTACCACTACTACCCTGAGGGCTAGGGCTAAGAGGTCGGGAAGGAGGACAAGAAGGAGGACGGTACGACCCTCTCCTACTTGGCTTCATAAGTAAACTCTACCTTGTGTTTGGTTTTTGATTTATCTTCCTTTTCAATTCATTTTGTGTTGCGATTTGAGGAGAAATATGTGTACCACTCTACTTAGGTACGGGTGGCAATGCACATCAATGAACCCTATGGTTCATCACACCATTACTCAACTAAGATGTGGGGTGTCTACCAATTCTCCATCACTAGCAGTTTGATTATATTCTTTCGGTTTCGCTGTGTGTTCCTTTCAGTGATTTTATAAGTGACAATTCTTTCTATTTTTTTCTTTTGAAATATGTTCCGACATAAGAGGAAAGTCTGCTGAAACTTTCCTATAAATATGTCCCAATATAACAGGAATCTCTACCGAAATGTTCTAAGAAAGATCACACCATATAAGGGGAAGCTTTACTGAAATTTTGAGTATTCTTCGTGCTCTTCGTATTCTTCATGTTCTTCATTCATTCTTCGCGTTATTGCCACGTTCTTCATGTTCATGATACAAAAATGAAATTTTAACATTTCAGGAGCCATAAATCATCTTTTCTCGAAATGAATCACAATAAATCACTATATACACGAGAGAGAACTCGATTAGGTAATGAAATCCTTCTTTTTGTTGTAGGGCTTTCATAGATATCATTGAAATATCTGATTTTATGTTTTTCGCTACGAAGAACCCTAATTTGGCTATCTTTGAGAAAATGTGAAAAGTTTTTTTGTAATTCCCACTAAAATAATGTCTAAGCATCAGATAAATGTAGTGGCTTGAAAGGTTAGGCTTTGGAAGTTAAAGTAAGCATAAATATGGATATATATGAATAAATATAAATGTGAGGCTATACTTAATGTTGACGAATATGAAAATCAAAGGCTTAACGGAAGAGTTACATAATGGGAATTGATGTGCATTGAATTGTATTCTGAAAAGAATCGTGTGTTACATTGAGAATGACTTTGAGTAGATACTGCATGTCAGGCATGCAACCTGTAGGTTCGTCAGAAGAACATCTATATTCGCAGGAAACCTAGGTGGTACACAATTGACTGGATATGTTGAGAACACAAAATAAATTATTTACAAAGTGTGGTCCTCGATTGCTGTTAAGCGAATTAATTGCTTGAAGAAATAGTTGTGCCATGTGGAGGCACGGGAGGTTGGATAGTGGCTGGGTCACAATAACATGTACTCAAAGCCTCTAGTTTAAGTGATTAAATGCTAACTTGTGGTTTTAAGATATCAGGTCCTTAAGGACGGTGTAGTTCTTTGTTTGTCAAGCTGAGGATTTGAAACCTTGGATAATAAAAGAATAGGAAATTGTTATGTTAGTATTAGAGGATTGGTTGAGGTGGTGTTCGACGACATTTTCTCACCAGATCAATGCAATCTCCAATCATGAAGCGTCCACAACTTCTGAGTCCATGAATGGTGAGGTTTTTATGGACTAATCCCTTACGTAGAAAAGAAGAAATATGATTTAAACTAATAAAAAGAAACGAAACTTTCTAGTATAATAAGTTTTGCTAAACTACACTACTTGTTTACTTTTCTCTTCTTCCTTACTTAGCACTAGCTAATCTTTATCTTATGATTTGTGGAAACCCAACATGTATCATTGAGCCATTGCAAGGACTTTGATAATCTAGCCATCTAACATAATAACCATCCAGCTAGTCACAGTAGCTTTACACTATAAGGTAGTTGGCAATTTTTTTGTGTATTACCTTTCTATCTGATGTACATGTAAATGGTTATAGTGGGACAATATATCATGTAAACTTTATTTTCTGAATGGAAAAGTATTAAGTACTTCTTTCTAAGTATTTTTAATTACAGTCTGTTTCTAAATGTTAGTTGTGATTGCTGAATAAATTATTGATGAGTAACCAGATCCAAATATGGAAAGATTCGTTGACCCAAAAATGGGGTCGTGATAGTTTGGTATCAGAGACAAGTTACTAAAGTAACTAATTCAGTAATCGACAACTATAAACGATGATTAAAACTAAGGTTGTTGAAAAGATCCTTTGATCTTAATAAGTGACTGCAGTACCATTCACAAGTCATTATCCTTTATGTACATCATACTAAAACGTATAGTACCTATCATTTGACCTTGATTCATCCAAATATCATGGCAGATCGAGACGTGTCTGGAAAATTAGTGGATATGCTGACAATGCTCTGAGAGATGGGACAAAAGCAGCAAGTATTAGAGGAGAGGCTCAACACACAAGCTGAGAGACTCGAGGCATCCGAACTTATGGATGTTAGAATTTAGGATTTTGCCCACCTTTTTGAGGAAGGATCTAGTTAGCATCCTTCCACTAAGTTTGATTCGACGCTAGTGATGAACGAGGATGATCGAGGGTCCAGAAGTCTCACAAGGCGAGAGATCCAGTCGCTGATTTGACCACTCAAAAATCCTCGGTTGATCAACAGATTACCCACAATAAAATATATGCAATTAATATCAAAAATGCGGAGTTAAAGTTTATTATAACTCTACATGCAAATGTGTGTAGGTGTAAGCACAAGTAGAGGTCGAACACTGGGAGGCGAATGGTTGTGTGGTGGAAATGAATGTACGTTCATTTAATTCTTAGTTCATGTCCAATTCCTTATGGTTTTTTGGGTTTTTGATTATATATATATTTATTTTGATTTTGTTTTTATAGATTTTATTTTGTTTTTATATTTTATATATTTTTTATTTTCTTTTTTTATTTTTAATTATAATATATATATATATATATAGAGAGAGAGGAGAAGAGAGAGATGTACACATATATAAAAGTACTCAAAATATATTAGATATGATATTTTTAGGCTTTTTATATATTTCTAATTTTTTGTTGTTTTTCTGGGATTTTTCTAATTTTTATGTATTTTTAATTCCAAAAATATCCCTGAAAAGGGATTAATTATATATGTCGAGATTAATTTGGGTTTTAAAAATATTAAATAAATCCCAAAATTACCCAAATTAATCCTAGTACATGAATAATAGTACATAGATAATTATAAAATAGGAAAGCATATTTTTGGTATTTTTGAAGAGTTTTTATTTTTTTAGGATTTTTGAGCTTCTTGAAATTTTTATATTTTCTTTTTCTATTTTTAAAGTTTTTCCATTTTCTGGACTCAATAGATATATAAATACATCATATATAATATTTTTGCAATTTTTCAAAACGTTTTTATATTTTTTTGGTATTTTATAAATTAGACAGGGATTATTTAGGCTCCTTTTAATTTTAATAATTAGATTAAATGCAAAAAAGTCAATTAAAAATATAGGCATGAAAGTATGAGACACGGAGCATCTAACCTAATTTTTGTGGATGTGTAGGAGCAAAATAGGTATTTTTAATAAATACATGAGACCTATAAAATAAAACATCCTTGTAGGGGCATTTTTGCAATTAAAATAAATGACAGGGGCTACAGTGCAAATATGCCAACTATATAAAACATTTATTTAACTTTCTGGAACCATTTGATAATATACAAAAGCCGCCAGGGCATACTCACAAAATTATTGCGCCTCACGTGGGACTACACGTGAGGCTAGGAGGGACCAGTTTGTAAATAGAAGAAATGACAGGGGCCTAATAGCAAAAATCCCTTTTATTTACAACGTAATATTTATTTTACAAAATTAAATATTAAATACAAAAATGAAGGGGTAAATAACTGAAATTTACCCCTTTATGTGCTGGATCCGACCACTAGGCTTCATCCACTTGACACGCGTTGGCCTCTGTTGTGACGATGATGGTTCGCCGATGAATGGAGCGCGGATTAGATCAGGAATGTTGATTCGACGGTCGAGACGCGACATCATCCAACGGCTGGGCTTCCAACTGGGCTCGAACCTTGATCGGACGACAGAGACGAAGGGACGAAGAACAGGGAAGAACTTCCCCGTCCCCGACCTTCGATCTGATGATGCACTCACGTCCCGTCAACCCCCGAGCTGCTGATGGTCCAAGAAGGTCCCTGGGAACTCCTGCTATCGATTGGAGGACTCCAAGAAGCCCAAGGCTTGTCGAAGCTCTCCAGCGAGGTCGGAGAAGCGCTGAGTCCCCAGGTACCTCGTCTTCCTTCAGAACGTGATCCCTTAGGGCCCTTTGGCCCTCCAAACCTGCAAATGAAGATCGCGCAAGCAAGACAAGGTTCTGGCGACCTTATTTAGATGAAATGGACAGAGAATGGGCGTGGCGGAGATGCTCCGACGAAGGTGGTGGAGGTGGAGCATCTAACTCCAGATCCATGGGGGATCTGGGTGAGTAGAGGTGCCTGGAGTGGAGTAGAAGCGAAGAGGAAGGATTGGGGGTGGTTTGGCGATCGGAAGATGTCGGGAGCAGAGGTGGAGGGGTTCGCCGGAGCTGAGCTCCGACAAACTACTGGTTACCGTTGTTAAGCTATCCTACTGTCCTAACCACTAAATTAACGACAATAATAAAATACGGGGTATGAAAGCTACTTAAAATAATCAAAATACGCAGCTCGTACCTCCCCAAGAGGAAGGGAGCAGAGGTGGCGTCGAAGCGCCGCCGTGGGTGCAACCTCCTCCTCCTCCAACCGATTCAAGGCGCCGGAGACCTCCTCCTGTCACGAGGAACACCTCCAGGACCGAATACGAGGAAGGGAATTGGATAAAGGGTGACCAAATTTGCGAAGGGGGTCGGAGCATCTTATTTATAAACATCACGAGGCACCCTTATTGACCGGCTCAAATCAAAGAATCTAATGAGTCTATGAGTAATCTAAGGTATTGGCGTGATTGTAGAATGATCCAGCGACAATTCTTGTGAAGGAAGCGAGGTCGATCGATGGATGAGACGTCCATGGAAAACGCAAGAAAAACGGGGATCCACCAGGTCTGGCGGTTCAGAGGCGCGGATGGGACAGTTGACCAGAGGTCAACGAAGGCCGCACTCCTATTGGTCCGCGTAAGCCGCTAGAAGACAAAACAGAGGGTTTTATTCAAAATAATTAATTTAAAATAGTAAAAGATTTTATTATTTTTCTAGTATAAGATAGAAAATGTTTATTATTTTATTTAGTATTTTAATATGATTTTTATTTATTTTTTTGATGTAATTTATTATGAGTTTATTTTAATAGTGTATTTATAAGTATATTTACGTGTTTTTTGTATAATTTATTTTTATTTTGTATATTTTATTTTATTAATTTATTATATTATTTTATAAATTTATAACTTATTTTTATAAGTATAAATATATTTTTATTTGATTTTTTCGAGTTTATTTGCATATTTAAATAAATAGGTATATATAATATGAAGGTATACTTACTGGTATTTTACCTATATTTTATATACATTTTATTTATTTAATGAATTTTATTGGGTTTTATTTTGGATTTGTATTTTTAATATATTATATGTAATATTTACAGTATTATAAAAATATGAAAAAATAAAATAATTAAAGAATGTATTTCCCTTTTATTTATATACATATAGAACCTAGGTATTTCATATATGTTTTAGCATAGTTTTATTTTATTCTCCGTTTTATTTTAGGTTTAATTCTAAATTTAATGAACACCTATGTTATAAATAATGTTTATAAAATTATAAAAATATGAATTTGTAAAAATAATAAGTAATGAATAACTTGAATATTTTAATCGGTAAATTGTATAATGAGGGCCAAAAACCTAACTTTCACAGATGAACTCCAAAAATTATGAAACAAATTTTATTAAATAGCTCTTGAAAAGTTATATACAATTAAATGTGATTTTGTGGATTTTGAGTTTTTATTTGCAAGATATGGGTATGTGAAATTGAGATTCTGGCTTTTTATTCTGTGTATAAAATGTACCTTGTATATTATTTTTGCACAAACTCAATTTTATATTTTTATTTACATTATTATCTACAACTTTCATGTATAATGTATTTCTATTTAATGAATAAATAATTATATACAAAAAGGTGTCAAAAATGCATAAATAAATGAATAAATAAAGGAGGTATTTATTTTATTATTGGCCCTTATTCCCCCCACTTTATTCCTTGTCGACCAAGCCAATTCTAAACTTGGTCTTGGGGTTCGGGTCATAAAATATTTGCAATATTTTATTACTTTTTCTTTTCTTCCCTTTATTCTATAATTTTGGCATTAAAACCTTGTTTTATGTACACTTAATAAATGATGAGTGCTATTATAGACAAATTGTTGCTATTTACATGCATTTGCTTGAGTTTTTGAGGCCAAAATGATAGAATAAAGGTGATGAAATGGAGATTTATCACCCCCATATACTTGCCTTTGCTAGCCCCTTAGCAAATACTTATGCAATAAGTACAAAAAGAATGAAAAATAAGAAGAAAAGAAAAAGAATTGAAAAAGATAGAGTGACTAGGGTTGCTTTCAGTGTAATATCTTGTCCCGGCAACGACACCATTTAATGAACGAGGATGATCGAGGGTCTAGAACTCTCACAAGGCGAGAGATCCAGTCGCTGATTTGAGCACTCAAAAATCCTCGATTGATCAACAGATAACCCACAATAAAATATATGCAATTAATATAAAAAATGTGGACTTAAAGTTTATTATAACTCTACATGCAAATGTGTAAAGGTGTAAGCACAAGTAGAGGTCGAACACTGGGAGGCGAATGGTTGTGTGGTGCAAATGAATGCACATTCATTCAATTCTTAGTTCATATCCATTTCCTTAGTGTTTTTGTGGGTTTTTGATTATATATATATTTATTTATTTTATTTTTGTTTTTATAATTTTTATTTTGTTTTTATATATTTTATATATTTTTTATTTTCTGTTTATATTTTTAATTATATAATATATATAAAGATATATATATAGAGAGAGGAGAAGAGAGAGAGATGTACATATATAAAAGTACTCAAAATATATTAGATATAATATTTTAAGGCTTTTTATATTTTTCTAATTTTTTTGTTGTTTTCTTTGGATTTTTCTAATTTTATGTATTTTTAATTCCAAAAATATCCCTGAAAAGGGATTAATTATATATGCCGAGATTAATTTGGGTTTTAAAAATAATAAATAAATCCCAAAATTACCCAAATTAATCCTAATACATGAATAATAGTATATAGATAATTATAAAATAGGAAAGCATATTTATGGTATTTTTGAAGAGTTTTTATTTTATTTTTTTAGGATTTTGGAGCTTCTTGAAATTTTTATATTTTTTTCTATGTTTAGGGTTTTTTTCCATTTTCTGGAGTCAATAGATATATAAATACATCACATATAATATTTTTGTAATTTTTCAAAATGTTTTTATATTTTTTTGGTATTTTATAAATTAGACAAGGATTATTTAGGCTCCTTTTCATTTTTTTAATTAGATTAAATGCAAAAAAAGTTAATTAAAAATATAGGCATGAAAGTATGAGACATGGAGCATCTAACCTAATTTTTATGGATGTGTAGGAGCAAGATAGGTATTTTAATAAATACATGAAACACATAAAATAAAACAGCCTAGCAGGGGCATTTTTGCAATTAAAATAAATGACAGGGGTGATGAGCGCTCCCGTACCCTTAGTTAATTCGGTCAAATTAATGGTCCAAATTAATTTTTAAGTGTTCGTTGCAGTCGGATGCGGGAGGTTGATCAAAAACCACTTAAGACAGATTTTGGTCAATTTTAAGCAGTGATATTTTTTTACTTGGTGGAGTCCAAGGTCGATCTCAGGGAGGCAACTGTCTCCTTAGGTGGATTACAGCAATTTTCAAGTGTTGATGTTCGAGGGTCAATTTTTTTTGGTCTTTTTATTTCTTATGCAGACATATGCAGACAATTCTTAGCCAATTTAAAGTCAAATTTAATTGATGTGTCAAACGAAGTCCAAAAATAATGAAAATTGGCCAGATGATTATTTATGATGAAAATGACCTACACTAATTTTTTTGGAATTTTTCGACTCAAAATAAATTTTCTGTGAATTAAACAAGCAGACAGAGTGATTTTCAGTGTTTAATTTTTAATAAATATCAAACCACAATTTCTCCAAGAACTAAAATTATCCTAGGAAGGTCTAATGATCAGGGACCTAGGAAAATTGACAGAACTTAAATTCACTGTGAAATGAATTAATTAAAATTAATTAAAGAAAATCACTAAACTATAGATTGAGGCCTCGTTATGCATGCAAATGACATGAAATTTTTATGGAGTGTTGAAAATGGTGTCCTTAAGCTACTGTGAATTTTTGGTGATTTTTGAAGGCACTGATATTTAATTAAAAATCAAATGGCATCACTGGGCAAAATATGACACAAATGAACCAATTAATTCATTGATAATTCAATTAAGCCAACAAAAATTAGACACGTGTACAAAAAGATAGAGGACAAAATTCTCAACAACTTGCAATTTTTAGAATTTCAAAATGATGAAAAATGCATGCTATGGACACGTGCAAACACAAGGGTGTAAATGCAATATTGGAAATTGAAAATTCAATAAGTAAATATGCTGACAGGGACTAAAATGCAATTACCAATACTATGCAGGACTTCAATGCAATTTCTCCACGAACCACGTGCTCCTCACGTGTTGTCTGCTTCACAGGGGCCTTTTTGCAATTTGTGAAAGCTCCAGGGGCGTCGGTGCAAATAACCCAGGCCGCACGTGCTCCTCACGTGGGGCGGCCTAGGTTCGGAGGGAGTCGGAGGCTCGGAGTGGGGCTCGGGTCTTCTGGAGGCTCGAGCTAGCCTCGGAGCAGCTTCGGGTTACCCGAGCCTAGGCTTGGGAGGCCGAGGCTCGGATAGGGCGACGTGGCGGACTGGAGGCCCTTGGATCAAGATGGATCCAAGGGTTGTCGATGAAGACGCGTGGCGGCTGGTGAGGCGTCCGATCCGAGGTGTAATCGACGGTCGAGGACGAGGGCGGCGAAGAGACGCGTGGCGAGGCGAGGTCCGTTCGATCAGAGGATCGAACGGCTGCTGCTTCTTCTCCTTCAACGGGCCTCCGCCGCCTGCGGAGGGGATGGCTGCGCTCCGGTGAAGGCTGCTGAGCTCCGCCTCTGTCGCCAAGCTCCGGTGATGAGCTTCGTCAGCTCCCACCTAGCTCGGAAGAAGTGGAAGAGCACAGGGCGTCTTCCGGTGGTCTCTGGATGACTGGAGGAGGACTGGAGCTCTGAGTCGATGAAGCTCGAGGAAGGCTCCGGCGAATGATCAAAGATGTACCTGCAAGCGTTAACTGTATAGCCGAAGCTGGTTCGTGCGATTGTGGAGAAGCGGTGCTGGTTGGCGAGGCCTAAGGTGGCTTGAGGTGGTCGGGCGATGTTGCTCCGGCCAAGTGGCGGAGCTGGAGATCGGTGGATAGTGGAGTTGGGTGACTGAAGGCGGAGAGATGCCAGCGATGATCAGAGCTCCATCGCGAAGCTCGTCGGAGTGGAGGTGAGGCGTGAAAATGGTCGTGGACGGAGAATAAGATCGGAGAAAATTAAAGAAAAAGAAGAACGAGATCGGAGAAGAGGTGGAGGGAGTTTCACCTGGGAATTGGTCCTCCTGCTCGAAGGCCAGGTCGTCGCTCGAGGGCCGGTGATCGCCCGAGCTCGTGCAGCGTCACGGAAGGCAGCTGCGACACGGCGGAGATGCCGTGGATCTCGCCGGAGAAGACGCCTGTCTTCGCTCGAAGAAACGGCCAATTGCTGTCACCAATTGAGAGCTCTGAGCTTGGGGGTTTCTCCTGGAGTGGCGGATAGCGATGAAGGTGGCCGGAGGGCGAGTATTTATAGGATGGAAGTCTCGGCAGAGCTGGTGATGGGGCGAAGTTTATGGCTGTCGTGGGGCGAGTGTGGCGGAGATGGTGGTGTGCGAGGGAGCTGGCGAGGGAGATGGATGAGTGGGGTGTGTCGTGGGGGTGATGGTGGTCGAAGAAGGTGGCTGGAGTGCGGCCAAGAATAGGAAGGGGCAGCCCCTCCCGCAAGGCGGAGATCGTGGGAGAGAGGGGGTGCCCGAGGTAGGGGACGAAGCCCTGGCCGTTGGATCTTGTGATCCAACGGCCAGATCGAAGCGCAAAGGAGCGGGTCTGATTAGATCTGGGTGAGATGATCTGAGGTTGTGATGGCGACACGTGGCGTGACCTGGGCGAAGTGTGAGCAAGCGGCTAGGATCGGGTCTAGGTGACGTGATCTAAGGGTCAAGATTCGCTGGAAGGTGGGCGGCTGTGATGAGAGGATCGGGGGCGTGATCGAGCGGCGTAGATGTCGCCACGTGGCTCGCTGAGAGCGCGGCGCTAATGGATGGCGGAGATGACGAGTGTGGGATGATCAGACGGCTGAGGGAGTGCGCGCACGTGGTCACAGAGGGACCGTTGGATCTGAAGCTCGATCCAACGGTGGGGGCGCGGGCGGATAAGACAAAGGGCAGCGGGCCGCGTGGCGCAATCAGAGGGCGCCACGTGGCCTGCTGTGAATGGCTGGAAGGGAAAACACGTGTAGAGAGAAGAGGAGGCCGAATTTGGAAAAACTCAAAACATGAAAGTTGTAGATTTTGATGAGATCTACAAGTTTCATGTTGACCAAAGACGGAGATGAGGTCAAATATGGTACATAAATACAAAGATACATAAATGTACATATGTAGTATACAAAATGACCCAAAAACCCAAGTTTCTCATACAAGCTCCAATTGCAATGAAATTAGTCTCATTTTAAAGGTCTTTTCATATGTAGTATTCTAAGAGTGAGTAGACCTAATTATGGGTTTGTATGAGGGCTTTATGTGTGTTTTAATGTACACGGGTTCTCAGGATATTTGGCTATTTTACAAGGGTGATCTTAGGCATTCTTCCCTATATTATACATATATATTATAGAGAAGAAGTTATTTGATGAAGATGTATTTTACAAGGGATTTTTGGCATTCTTATTTAAATGCAGATGAGCTGCTAAAATGCATGAATTATGAATGCATGCATGAGTGTTATTTATGCAAGATAAAAGGAAATATGCTTCTATTTTCTCGGGAACAAGGCTCTATTTTTGACTTTTGATGTGATGAATCACAGATTCATCAACCCCCTATACTTAAACCTTGCTCGTCCCCGAGCAACTAAATGAAATGCAAGAGTGAAATGATTTTGGGTTCCATGCCAAGGTCATGAACAAAAGTTGAAAATGGAGCCTGACTCGACCTTTGGATTGATTGTGTGGCGGAACCTTATTTGGACCTGAACTTAAGACCTAACAGACTTCAAGTTCCACAAGTCTTCTATTCAAGACGCCTTAACAGTCAGGTCAGAATAATTCCTCAAACGCAAATTTCTGATGACTATGATTCTTACTTGTACTGTGTAAGTGAGATGTAGCTCTCCACATCAGAAATGACTCGGAACCAGCCTCCTCTAACAAGGTAACTCAATAACCTGGTCCAGTAACTCTTTCCTCGAGGAGCGGGGTATTCCCTTCTAAGTTCAAGTGCGACCAACCCAAGAGGAGGGGGTAGAGAAAAGAATGGACGGTGGCCAGTGTAGCCACCTATCCCGGGATGCCTGACCAGTGTAGCCAAGTCATCCAGCTGCATTTTCCTTGCTAATATACATACTCCGACAGGTATTATTCTTTTTCTTGGACCTGTTTGATTTTTTTGGAGTTCTTTCTTGCATTTTTTTTTTTGGAACTATATTCAAGGTGCAGCATATACATTAGGAGTTTTTCCTCTTGAGCCAGTAGACTATCCCTCTTTTGAAGCATTATTGCAACCCACAGCATCCCGTCCTTAGCCTTCATCACCACTAGACCAAGTTGAGACGCACTTCCTTCACTATAAGAAGAAGAGAGGTTCCGCCTAGAAGTACTACCCTCATATGCTACCCCAAGTCAAAGGAAACTACCTCCTTACCACCTCATCAATGAAGCGCTACGTGCATAGTGTTTGTCCAAGTTAGGTCATTATCTAAAAGAATCCTGCGTATGCACGAGATATTCTACTTAGACTAGTCAAGATGACATGTGAACATAGACTTGTGGACTCAAAGAATTAAGTCTCTTGACCTGAGAAATCTTAACTCCAGTTCCTATAAGGTTCCTCTGAAATTAGGTGGATTAAGGTCAAATCAAGTCCATCCTCAATATCTGCTCATAACTTGGTTCAGAACCCACTAGCTTTTCACTTTGCATATGCAAAAATATGCAGATGAGATGAGATGTCATGCTATGAAGATGCAGGACTCTTTTTATTAGTTTTTATGCAGGGATGATATGCAAGAGTAAATAAGAAGCCTTTATTTTTATTTTTCTGGTATACAACAATTATTTACAAAAGTATGTTTTACAAGAATTTTACAACCTTTTTATACAAATATTATACATATAGTACATATTATACAAGTATACCAAAATTTTTTTTTTTTTCGATTTTTACCCACCCGTAATTATTGCAAAATATATACAACAATACGCGAAAATACGAGCTATGGGTAAAGTATATATGTAATATATACACGCCCCCCTATACTTAGCGTGTGCTATGTCCTCAGAGCACGAAAGCGACTAAAAAAGACATAGCTCGGGCTAAGCGTAGGAGAGCTAAAATAACAGAAGTATAGAAGTCGTCTCGCCCCCCTATACTTAGGCTCTGGCGGCCTAAGTGTAGAAGAAGATCAGAAATGGGGCGGACGAGGTTAAGAGGATAAATGAAGGAGTATCAGTGCGGGCATCGGTCCCCCCTATACTTAGGCTTAGGTCAGCCTAAGTATCGGTAGGAAATGAGTATAAGGACCAATGTGATCTGGAGAATGTACAGTGAATCGACTCGGGTGACCCCTCCCCCCTATACTTAGGATCTGGTCATCCTAAGTACAGTCTGAGATAATGATTCGATGATGTGGGGACGGGTTACTAGAATCGTGAAGGTAAGGATAGGATATACAGGAAGAATGATATATATACAGCTGAGTCGGTCTGAATCTTTTGAAGATGCTGCTGATGGCTGGAGTTCATTGCTGCAAGGTCTCATACGCGGCTTGAGATGTATCTGCTGTATTTGTCTCGTATATGAATACAATCTCCTCCACATGGACTAACTGTTCATTGGATTCGACGAAGTGCTTCAACAGCTGCCCATTTACTAGGAATGTTGGTGCGTCATCAGCGAGATCTGAGATCTCGACACATCCACTATCATGCACCGTTCGGACAACGAATGGTCCCGTCCACTTAGACTTTAGTTTGCCTTGGAAAGTCTTCAGCCTGGCATTGAACAACCATACCTTCTGTCCAGGAACAAAGGTCTTTCGTCTGATATATCTATCGTGCCAACGCTTTACCTTGTCCTTGTACACCACACTGTTGTCGTATGCTCGGTTTCTGATTTCCACAAGCTCATTCAGATCCATGTCTCTTTGTTTCTGTCCTAGGTGTTTGTTCCAGTTGACCTTCTTTATTGCCCATTCTGATTTGTGCACTAACTCTGCAGGCAAATGGCACGGCTTTCCGAATACCATTCGGAATGGGGAGGTGCCTAACGGAGTCTTGTAAGCCGTCCTATACGCCCAGAGGACTTGATCCAAGATCTGAGACCAGTCCTTCCTGTCTGGGCGGACGAGCTTTTGCAATATGGTTTTCACCTCCCTATTCGACACCTCAGCCATACCATTGGTTTGTGGGTGGTAAGGACTAGCGACACGGTGTTCGATGCCGTAATCCTTCAGGAGTTTCTTCACCTCCCGATTCACAAAGTGGCTACCCCCATCTGATATCATCATTTTGGGGATCCCGAACCTAGAGATTATGTGTTCTCTGATAAATTTACAGACAGTCTTGCTGTCTGCGGCTCGGGTCGGGATAGCCTCCACCCATCTGGACAGATAGTCAACCGCAAGAAGGATGTATTCAAACCCGTGGCTGATAGGGAATGGGCCCATGAAATCGATGCCCCAGGCATCAAAGACATCACAAATGATGACCGGCTGCATTGGCATCTCATCCTTGGAACCAACGGTTCCTCCCATCCTCTGGCAAACTGGGCACGACTTTGCGAAGGCGGTGGCATCGCGAAACAGAGTCGGCCAGTAAAAGCCACATTGAAGTACCTTCCATGCGGTCCTCTTCCCGGAGTGGTGTCCTCCTGCCTCTAAGCTATGGCATAAAGAAAGGACACTCTGGTATTCCTCCTGAGGAATACAACGTCTCCAGACACAATCCGGTCCTTCAAAGAAAAGGATCGGATCCTCCCAATGGTAGTGTCTAGCGTCCGACTTTAATCGGTCAATTTGGCTCTTGGGCCAATCCTCGGGAACTTGCTTGGAGACAAGATAGTTCACGATATTGGCATACCATGGGAGTGAGTCGATAACAAAAATCGACTCGTCAGGGAAGGAGTCTCGAATCGGGGAAACCTCGGAAGTATTAAGATCTTCGAGACGAGAGAGATGATCGGCTACTACGTTCTTCTTTCCAGGTTTATCACGGATGTCCAAATCAAACTCCTGGAGAAGTAAAATCCAACGAAGAAGACGCGCCTTCGCGTCCTTCTTCTCCATTAAATATCGTAGTGCCGTGTGGTCTGTGAACACAGTTACCTTGGATCCGATTAAATGAGATCTGAATTTGTCCAAGGCAAACACTACCGCAAGCATTTCCTTTTCGGTAACTGTATAGTTACGCTGAGCAGAATCAAGCACTTTGCTTGCGTAGTGAATTGCAAACGGGACGCCATCTCTTCTTTGTCCCAATACAGCCCCAACAGCATAATCTGAGGCGTCCGTCATGATCTCAAAAGGGAGAGACCAATCTGGGGCTTGTAAGATGGGTGCGTCCATGATCATTCCTTGTAATCGCTTAAAGGCCTCAAGACACTTGTGATCGACAATAAACTCCGCGTCTTTGCCTAAAAGTTCAGTTAGCGGTCGGGCAATCTTAGAAAAATCCTTAATAAATCTCCGATAAAATCCGACATGCCCGAGGAACGACCGCAACTGCCGTACGTTGGTTGGTGGCTGGAGTCGTCTGATCACGTCCACCTTGGCAGGGTCAACCTCCATTCCTCTCTTGGAGATGACATGCCCCAACACTATGCCCTCCGTCACCATAAAGTGACTTTTCTCCCAGGAGAGCACCAGATTGACCTCACAACATCTTTTGAGGACTCGGTCCAGATTCCTAAGGCAGGAATCAAAAGAGTCGCCGTGGACCGAGAAGTCATCCATGAAGACTTCCAGGAATTCGCCGACCATTTCGGCGAATACAGCAATCATGCACCTTTGGAAAGTACCTGGAGCATTGCATAGCCCAAAAGGCATGCGCCTGAAAGCATAGGTACCAAAGGGGCATGTGAACGTGGTTTTTTCCTGGTCCTCCGGAGCTATGGCTACTTGATTGTAGCCCGAGAACCCATCAAGAAAACAAAAGAATTCTTTCCCCGCTAGTCTTTCTAAAATCTGATCAATAAATGGCAGGGGGAAATGATCCTTTTTCGTCGCGGCATTCAGGCGTCTGTAATCCACACAGACGCGCCACGACGTGGGTACTCTTGTCACGATCTCCTCTCCGTCCTCATTGGTGGTCGTCTGAATTCCCGACTTTTTCGGGACAACATGGATTGGGGCCACCCACTTAGAATCGGAGATTGGGTAAATGAAACCCGCGTCGCACCATTTTTCTATCTCTTTCTTCACAACCTCTCGTAGATTTGGATTCAACCGACGTTGGAATTCACGAGAGGGTTTGGCTTCGTTCTCCAAGTATATATGGTGCGAACACAGAGCGGGATTTATCCCGTGGAGATCGGAAATGCTCCAGCCTATTGCCTTGCGGTTCTTCTCCAGGATCTCTAGCAAGCGAGACTCCTGCTCCTCGGTCACTTGCGAACTGATAATGACCGGAAATTTCTTGTCCTGGCCCGCAAGGAAGGCATATTTCAGAGTTGTGGGTAAAGGTTTGAGCTCGGGGATGGTATAATCGTCTAAGAAGTCTGGCTCAATCCGATCTGGTTCGGTGTTGGACGTGGGTGGATCCTGTTCTGCAGCGGCTGCCACCAAGCTCGGCTCTGGAGTCGGATCGTCAAAGGTCTCCATGCAATCGGCAAACGCCTCGTCCGACTCGTCATCCTCATCTTCCGATTGTCCTAAGGATGTAAGGACTGACCGGCCCACTTGGGCCTCTGTGTCATCGAAGATGTAGGGCGATGCAGGCTCAGAGCTGTACTCGTTCCTGAGGATCTCGCAGACTGACTCACGCACTGGATCATCTTCAAAGGAGATGGACACATCGGTGCTGGCTGGGTTCTGTCTCCATGGCCCAACTAAGTCTACATGTTCACGGTCTGTTTCGAGAGAAGAGTACTCGGTGCTGGATTCGGAGTCTGGTCTCTGCCATCTCGTCTGCTTCATCTCTAATTCCTCATCTCCGCCTGGAGTTTGGAACTGAATTTTCCCATTCATATAATCGAATAAGGCCCCTGCTATTCTGAGGAAGGGCCTACCCAAAATGATCTGGGAATCTCTCCAATTACGAGGGGTTTCCATATCGAGGACAGTAAAGTCCACCATGTATTCTTGCCCCTCGACTTTGATCACAATGTTCCTTAACTCTCCTTGGGACTTCTTAGTGGATTTGTCCGCGAACTGAAGAATAGCTCTAGATTTCCTAAGAGGTCCGAGATTGAGCCGCTCATAGAGGGCTGTGGGCATCAAGTTGATCGAGGAACCATTGTCCAGGAGAGTGCGTGCAAACGCGATGTCATCAACATGACTCACTACATAGTGTGCACCCATGTCTCTTCGTTTCCGAGGAAACGAGTTCTTTATTGCACAAGTCGTGGCTACGGATAGAACGTGTTTCTCAACACGGCTTTTGGTTTTCCTGCTAACCCTAGTAGGTGTGCATCTCACCTTAAGGTATTTTTGGAATGCAGGGGTCATTTCCACGAACTTGTCAAAGGGGATTGTGACCTTGATATGTTTGTTACAAAACTCAGCCATCTCAGGGTCATCTTTTTGGATTTTGTTGTTTTTCTTCTTCCCACCCTTGAGAGCTTGGGGGAAAGGGATTATTAACTCAGGTTCTGGAACTGAAATATCTTCATTAGCTGCTGAAACTGAGTTCTGAACAAGACTCTGACTCGGACTTTTATACAGACTCTGACTCTGACTCTGACGAAAGGGAAAATGCGTGAGCGAAACCGGTGATGCTTCTTCCGCTTCTTCTGGCTGGTCCTCCTCAGATGGAGGTGCGGGCTCATCGGTGTCGTCGGACTCGGGATGACTGCGGGGCTGGTGCTTCGAGGACTCAGATGCCCTCTTCTTCTGCTGGTGGTGGTGGTGCTCCTCCTCTTCCTTCTCCGAATTCTCCTCAGGTCGAATTTCGGAGGTTCCTTCCTGTTGTGCCCGTGCCCGATCAGGTATGGTCACGGTCCTTCCGCTCCTGAGGGACATATGGTTAACATTATCATACGAAGGGATCTCATGTTCAGATAAATAATTATCTGAATAGTATACCTGATCTCGGGGTTGGTTCTGGCCTTGATGTATGCTATTTGGGTTGGCCTGAACCTGTGCGGGAATTGGAGTCCTTGGCGCCATTTGTTGGTCCTGAGCACGAGAGACCCGATTGATGTCGGTTCTCATGCCACCGTACCCTTAGTTAATTCGGTCAAATTAATGGTCCAAATTAATTTTTAAGTGTTCGTTGCAGTCGGATGCGGGAGGTTGATCAAAAACCACTTAAGACAGATTTTGGTCAATTTTAAGCAGTGATATTTTTTTACTTGGTGGAGTCCAAGGTCGATCTCAGGGAGGCAACTGTCTCCTTAGGTGGATTACAGCAATTTTCAAGTGTTGATGTTCGAGGGTCAATTTTTTTTGGTCTTTTTATTTCTTATGCAGACATATGCAGACAATTCTTAGCCAATTTAAAGTCAAATTTAATTGATGTGTCAAACGAAGTCCAAAAATAATGAAAATTGGCCAGATGATTATTTATGATGAAAATGACCTACACTAATTTTTTTGGAATTTTTCGACTCAAAATAAATTTTCTGTGAATTAAACAAGCAGACAGAGTGATTTTCAGTGTTTAATTTTTAATAAATATCAAACCACAATTTCTCCAAGAACTAAAATTATCCTAGGAAGGTCTAATGATCAGGGACCTAGGAAAATTGACAGAACTTAAATTCACTGTGAAATGAATTAACTAAAATTAATTAAAGAAAATCACTAAACTATTTATTGCGGCCTCGTTATGCGTGCAAATGACATGAAATTTTTATGGAGTGTTGAAAATGGTGTCCTTAAGCTACTGTGAATTTTTGGTGATTTTTGAAGGCACTGATATTTAATTAAAAATCAAATGGCATCACTGGGCAAAATATGACACAAATGAACCAATTAATTCATTGATAATTCAATTAAGCCAACAAAAATTAGACACGTGTACAAAAAGATAGAGGACAAAATTCTCAACAACTTGCAATTTTTAGAATTTCAAAATGATGAAAAATGCATGCTATGGACACGTGCAAACACAAGGGTGTAAATGCAATATTGGAAATTGAAAATTCAATAAGTAAATATGCTGACAGGGACTAAAATGCAATTACCGATACTATGCAGGACTTCAATGCAATTTCTCCACGAACCACGTGCTCCTCACGTGTTGTCTGCTTCACAGGGGCCTTTTTGCAATTTGTGAAAGCTTCAGGGGCGTCGGTGCAAATAACCCAGGCCGCACGTGCTCCTCACGTGGGGCGGCCTAGGTTCGGAGGGAGTCGGAGGCTCGGAGTGGGGCTCGGGTCTTCTGGAGGCTCGAGCTAGCCTCGGAGCAGCTTCGGGTTACCCGAGCCTAGGCTTGGGAGGCCGAGGCTCGGATAGGGCGACGTGGCGGACTGGAGGCCCTTGGATCAAGATGGATCCAAGGGTTGTCGATGAAGACGCGTGGCGGCTGGTGAGGCGTCCGATCCGAGGTGTAATCGACGGTCGAGGACGAGGGCGGCGAAGAGACGCGTGGCGAGGCGAGGTCCGTTCGATCAGAGGATCGAACGGCTGCTGCTTCTTCTCCTTCAACGGGCCTCCGCCACCTGCGGAGGGGATGGCTGCGCTCCGGTGAAGGCTGCTGAGCTCCGCCTCTGTCGCCAAGCTCCGGTGATGAGCTTCGTCAGCTCCCACCTAGCTCGGAAGAAGCGGAAGAGCACAGGGCGTCTTCCGGTGGTCTCTGGATGACTGGAGGAGGACTGGAGCTCTGAGTCGATGAAGCTCGAGGAAGGCTCCGGCGAATGATCAAAGATGTACCTGCAAGCGTTAACTGTATAGCCGAAGCTGGTTCGTGCGATTGTGGAGAAGCGGTGCTGGTTGGCGAGGCCTAAGGTGGCTTGAGGTGGTCGGGCGATGTTGCTCCGGCCAAGTGGCGGAGCTGGAGATCGGTGGATAGTGGAGTTGGGTGACTGAAGGCGGAGAGATGCCAGCGATGATCAGAGCTCCATCGCGAAGCTCGTCGGAGTGGAGGTGAGGCGTGAAAATGGTCGTGGACGGAGAATAAGATCGGAGAAAATTAAAGAAAAAGAAGAACGAGATCGGAGAAGAGGTGGAGGGAGTTTCACCTGGGAATTGGTCCTCCTGCTCGAAGGCCAGGTCGTCGCTCGAGGGCCGGTGATCGCCCGAGCTCGTGCAGCGTCACGGAAGGCAGCTGCGACACGGCGGAGATGCCGTGGATCTCGCCGGAGAAGACGCCTGTCTTCGCTCGAAGAAACGGCCAATTGCTGTCACCAATTGAGAGCTCTGAGCTTGGGGGTTTCTCCTGGAGTGGCGGATAGCGATGAAGGTGGCCGGAGGGCGAGTATTTATAGGATGGAAGTCTCGGCAGAGCTGGTGATGGGGCGAAGTTTATGGCTGTCGTGGGGCGAGTGTGGCGGAGATGGTGGTGTGCGAGGGAGCTGGCGAGGGAGATGGATGAGTGGGGTGTGTCGTGGGGGTGATGGTGGTCGAAGAAGGTGGCTGGAGTGCGGCCAAGAATAGGAAGGGGCAGCCCCTCCCGCAAGGCGGAGATCGTGGGAGAGAGGGGGTGCCCGAGGTAGGGGACGAAGCCCTGGCCGTTGGATCTTGTGATCCAACGGCCAGATCGAAGCGCAAAGGAGCGGGTCTGATTAGATCTGGGTGAGATGATCTGAGGTTGTGATGGCGACACGTGGTGTGACCTGGGCGAAGTGTGAGCAAGCGGCTAGGATCGGGTCTAGGTGACGTGATCTAAGGGTCAAGATTCGCTGGAAGGTGGGCGGCTGTGATGAGAGGATCGGGGGCGTGATCGAGCGGCGTAGATGTCGCCACGTGGCTCGCTGAGAGCGCGGCGCTAATGGATGGCGGAGATGACGAGTGTGGGATGATCAGACGGCTGAGGGAGTGCGCGCACGTGGTCACAGAGGGACCGTTGGATCTGAAGCTCGATCCAACGGTGGGGGCGCGGGCGGATAAGACAAAGGGCAGCGGGCCGCGTGGCGCAATCAGAGGGCGCCACGTGGCCTGCTGTGAATGGCTGGAAGGGAAAACACGTGTAGAGAGAAGAGGAGGCCGAATTTGGAAAAACTCAAAACATGAAAGTTGTAGATTTTGATGAGATCTACAAGTTTCATGTTGACCAAAGACGGAGATGAGGTCAAATATGGTACATAAATACAAAGATACATAAATGTACATATGTAGTATACAAAATGACCCAAAAACCCAAGTTTCTCATACAAGCTCCAATTGCAATGAAATTAGTCTCATTTTAAAGGTCTTTTCATATGTAGTATTCTAAGAGTGAGTAGACCTAATTATGGGTTTGTATGAGGGCTTTATGTGTGTTTTAATGTACACGGGTTCTCAGGATATTTGGCTATTTTACAAGGGTGATCTTAGGCATTCTTCCCTATATTATACATATATATTATAGAGAAGAAGTTATTTGATGAAGATGTATTTTACAAGGGATTTTTGGCATTCTTATTTAAATGCAGATGAGCTGCTAAAATGCATGAATTATGAATGCATGCATGAGTGTTATTTATGCAAGATAAAAGGAAATATGCTTCTATTTTCTCGGGAACAAGGCTCTATTTTTGACTTTTGATGTGATGAATCACAGATTCATCAAGGGGCTACAGTGCAAATATGCCAACTAAATAAAACATTTATTTAACTTTCTGGAACCATTTGATAATATACAAAAGCTGCAAGGGCATACTCACAAAATTCCCACGCCTCACGTTAGAGGGACCATTTTGTAAATAGAAGAAATGACAGGGGCCTAATAGCAAAAACCCCTTTTATTTACAACGTAATATTTATTTTACAGAATTAAATATTAAATACAAAAAGGTAGGGGTAAAGATCTGTAATTTACCCCTTTATCCGCTGGATCCGACGACTGGGCTTCTTCCACTTGACACGCATCAGCATCTGGTGTGACGATGACGGTTCGCCGATGAATGGAGCGGATTAGATCAGGAACGCTGGTCCGACGGTCAAGGCATGACATCATCCAACGGCTGGGCTTCCAAATGGGCTCGAACCTTGATCGGATGGCAGAGACGAAGGGACGAAGAACAGGGAAGAACTTCCCCGTCCCCGACCTTCGATCCGATGATGCACTCACATCCGGTCATCCCCCGAGCTGCTGGTGGTCCAAGAAGGTCCCTGGGAACTCCTGGTATCGACTGGAGGACTCCAAGAAGCCCAAGGCTTGTCGGAGCTCTCCAACGAGGTTGGAGAAGCGCTGAGTCCCCAGGTACCTCGTCTTCCTTCAGAACGCGACCCCTTAGGGCCCTTTGGCCCTCCAGACATGCAAATGAAGATCACGCAAGTAAGACAAGGTTCTGGCAACCTTATTTAGGTGAAATGGATGGAGAATGGGTGCGGCGGAGATGCTCTGGCAAAGGTGGTGGAGGTGGAGCATCTAACTCCAGATCCGTGGGGGATCTGGGTGAGTGGAGGTGCCTGGAATGGAGTAGAAGCGAAGAGGAAGGATTGGGGGTGGTTTGGCGATTAGAAGATGTCGGGAGCAGAGGTGGAGGGGTTCTCCAGAGCTGAGCTCCGGCGAACTATTGGTGATCGTTGTTAAGCTAATCTACTATCCTAACCACTAAATTAACGACATAAATAAAATGCGGGGGTATGAAAACTACTTAAAATAATCAAAATACGCAGCTCGTACCTCCCCAGGAGGAAGGGAGCAGAGGTGGCACCGGAGCGCCGCCGTGGGTGCAACCTCCTCCTCCTACGACCGAGCATTTGAGTACTTTGACTTCGACATTAACTTTCATGTCAAAGAGACAATCTAATCAATCGATCACTTACTCCTGAACGATCACCTATCATCGATCACTCCCCTTTTACGATCGATCATTATTTTATTTACAATAGCTATACCTTTGTTCTATCAATTTTGATCTTTGATCGATGATCTCTTGATATTGATGGATCACCTTAATTGCCATGATCGATCATTTGATTATAATTGATAATCTTTGTAAAATGATCGATCATATTCCATTTTTTAAGATTTTTAAATCCCATTTCGTTCTTATTTTTTTATAATGGCTAGTTTTTGAGATTAAACATCGGTGGACCCAAAGCCTATAAATAGGACCCATACCTCATTCTACAACATCCATCAAGAGCAAAAAGCTCTCTACTATCTGTTTCCCATTCTACACTCTGAGAGAAAGATGCAAGAACTATTTTTCGTTGTGTTCTTCATTATAACAGTTTTGGTTCTCTACGACTGATTCTTATGATCACTCGTCTCGCTCTGTGAGATCATTTTAGTTTTACCTCTTACTATTCATCACATATTTTCTTTATTATTGAGGTTATTAGGATTGTTTAATATACGATTTTGAGTAGTCCATGTAATCAACTCAGGTTGTAAATGGTGGGGTTGCCTGCATAAGCAACTCATGTTAGTGGAAGACCCATGTGGGTCAAGTTGAAAGCCCGATTTATGAGACTCGGGTCATGATGTTTACCCTGGAGGGTTTTCACGTTAAATACTTGTGCACTTGTGGTTTGCTTGTCCATATTGAGATTATTATTTGTAGCGATCCAGATCATGCAGTCTATCCACCTGCAACCTTCATCAAGTATCCATGTAGGGTATAAGAAAACCAACAAGTAGTACATTGGTTGAATACTTTAGGGGATGTATGTACTACCTGATTGTAATTTATAGGTCTCTCCTCAAGAAGTTCTACCCACTTAGTAGTACCAACCATATGAGGTTCATAATCACGAGTTTCACTCAGCTTCCCCACGAGTCATTCCATGAATCTTGTGAGAGATTCACGAACTTAATGTAGAAATCATCTTCCATGGCATTTCCTAAAAGATCTTGGTTCAGATGTTGTTTTGTGATCTTACCCCTAAGATGCAGGGGTTGGTGATTTTTGCTTGTGGAGGAAGTTATCTGAGCAAGATTCAGAGATAATATGAAACATCTTAGAGCATAAAGAAGATACAAATTGTACATAGGCCACCGGTAGGGCGAACTAGGCATTTCCCTCACTCCTAACCAAGGAGATGTATAAGAATACTATAGCATTGACTGAGCATATCAACATGGGGATTATAGGTGATAAGTTAACATTGGTCGAGCATATCACCAAGAAGGTAGCTGAGATGCACAAGCTCTCCGAACGTGAGGACCTTGTATGATTGCTGAAGCAGGTGGAGGATCTAGTAGAGAGGGTGTTGAAGATAAGGATACATGCCCCTTCTGCACCTACTACCCATATACACTAATTTCACCTCGTACATGAGCAGTAGGTGTGAGGGCATAGGAGTAGTTAGCTTGGGGAGTAATACTACATCTACAGGATCAAAATGTACCTTCGCAAGTAAAGATAGTCTAAGAGGAGCCTCCACATGTATGGGAGGTTAACCGGCAGTGGTATAGCCATGACCCTGTTGGCAGACAATCAGTGATAGGGAGTTGTCAACAGCACCGACACACCCCATCTTACCAAGTTACCAACTCTATTATCGCATCATGTCTTGTATAGTCTCGCCCACAAAGATACTCGCAATAAGGAAAAGAGGAACCACAAGATGGGCCATCAGAGCCCACTACCACACTTCCATCAGCATCATCAATATAGGAAGGACCGGTTTTGTCAGACACATACTAGAAGAGGGATCCAAATCCCCAAAAATTTTCAAAAACATATGCAAAAATAAAAAGATAAAAAGAAGAAGGGGAGGTGCACCAGTGAGGATGAACCAAGCGAGCTAGAGGAGCAGGAGATTGCACCTCCATTTGGAGTGGTCGCATCAGCACTAGAGCCCCTGCATTTTTCATTGCACGATCTTTTTTCTAAGAATGTATAGGGTCAGAGTCATTGTGCCAGTCCAGGTCATGTATGGAACTCAGGATTTGATTTGAGTAAGAATGATATATTATTTTATATGAATCTGAGTTGGAGAAAATAACACCTTTCCCTCATTCTCTCAAGGTTGGAAAGAATAAACATAAGAAAATCCAGAAGGATGATGAAGATAAGGCTAAGAGATGTAGAGAGAATATCATAGTGATCATCCCTTTTAATAAGTTTGTGGATATGTCACCTGCTTTTCAGAAGTACCTTAAGGTGAGAAGCACGCCTACTAGTGCTAGCAAGAAGCTGGATTCCAATGTTGAGAGGTGAAGGCTAGAGCTTAGGCCTTATTGCATCACAGAAGCGTGAAGATCACATCAAATGCAACCTAGGGCCACTAGTCATACTAGTTTCAATGGTCAACAAAAACTTTTTAAATAGATGAAACCACACGATATGAGAAAAATTCTCAAATCATTTCATCAATATCACAAAAAAGTTAAAGGATTACCTCTTTATGTGTGATTGTGATCATGTATATCTAAGCAAAGAGACCTCATGTCTCAAGTCCGGTCCAACGAAGAATGCACTTGCAGGCGCATGGGTGGGATGCATAGTTCCTGCAATCTGAGTTGATGATTTGAGGTTGGAATCTCCTAATTTCGTATCACAAAATATGTATCCTTATTCACGAGCAAGAAGCACCGAAGAAGGTGGATATCCATGAGTAGTAGATCCGACAACACTACGGCAGCGTGATCTCTCAAAAAAGTAGACATCTACGATATTTGGAGGGGAGTCTTGGATGTGTGGTAGAGAATGAGAGATAGAGAGAGTTATTGATCTTATAATCATTGTAGTATGAAAGATTAGGATTTGTCCTTTCTTTTATACTAAATTGGATGTCCATGTATCTCAATCCATGTGCATACATAATCAACGACATAGATTATTTTATTCTTTCAATCAATGGCATTGATTTCGTTGCATAAATTTGCAACAATAAATAGTCAATTTAAAAATAATTAAATTAAATATATTAAAGAACCACCGATATAATTTAATTTATATTAAATAATTCAATAAGGAATTACTTGGAAAGAGAGAAAGCCTCCTTTCATTGATATGGTGGATGACCACCAAGATTTAGGACTCGAGGTGATCGTCCACTCGGTATGTTAAGGAGGCTCTCTCATTTCAATTATGTTGAGAGCTCATGTCTCATCATATATTCCAAATGTGCAACAAATTTTGTTGCATAATTATTCACCAAAATAATTCCAAATTAGTTCGTGATAATTTCAATCATGCCATTGACAAATATGAATCAATTGCATCCGAATAAGGTGTAAATTGCATTTACAATTAAGTGTTCAATGTGAATCCAATTCACATCAACATTTAATTCGTAAATACTATTTATAAATCTCCCCACAAATCACATTTATAATATTTATTATTATTGTATATAGTGATATCCACATTAATCATATCCTTGATAATTAAACCATATTTAATTATCTTAGATGACTATCTCATGTGTTAAAATATTATGAATCATAGTCATACTCTTGATGATAATAAAATCACATTTAATCATCAAATTACCAATGCTCCGATACATTATCAACAACGAAATTATTCTTGAACTCTTTCAAGAATAATGTTCTTTCTCTGCGGATACTTGGAGATAAGGATAGGGTGACTATGCATCCCATGTATAGTAACCTGGATATTGAAATCATATCTCAAATCCATAATTCAGGGACCTCTCAAAGACATTTGATTAAATCAAACTATAAATCTAATCTTCTCATTGCATCCAAATCACATGCAGATCAATGTATAATATTTAGACTAAAATTTGATTACTAATCTACTGAGAGGAGTCACTCTCCCTTGGAACGTAAGTGTATGGAAGTGTCATGGTTATACAAATTTTTACGATCACATCACTCTCGAGTATTCCTAATACCCATACATCTTGCATAATGAAGGCCTAGAATAAACCCAAAATTTAGATTGCATTTAGATTATCTTCTTCATGGTTTTATCATTAGGTTTCTCATTCGTTCATTGGGAGTTGGTATCAATCATATGCTTTTCAAAAACCTATATCATACCAACAAATTCTTATCATGCTTCCAAAACAAGATAACCATGCATGGAATTTGATCGGTCCCAATACCTCATGAGTGAGCTCATGTCTTCTGATTTAGTAGTGAACCTGTATGATCCTTAGAGAGATCTTATTACTCATATGTCCTTGTATGCACACTGGCTTGTAGGTGTATAGACCTTGATAGGTCTTCAACGTAATAGTCTGCCTAATGTACATACCTAGACATAAACTAATACATCTGTCTTTGGTCAGAAGATGGGTTCCTATAACATTACTACATACAACATAGGTCTTGGTTATCTCGTAAATCAACTCTTTGACCTAACTTATATGACACCACCAAAACTATGTTCCTATGCAGAGGATATGCATCAAGAGATCGGTCAGATATCAGCCTTTAGGGAAAGATTGCCATTTTCTTCTCAGGATGGAGATATTTTCTTAACAATCATTTGATGATACTTGATGAGTCCTCAATCTAACTCTTTACATATCATCTAAGCACCAGCCTCTATGATTCAACATTGAATCAACAGATGTATGATTATTAATATGGACATGGTACATAACCATAATTGTACTAAGGAACCTTATAAGCGCATTTATTCATTTAATCTTAGATTAGAAATGAAATAAATCAATAACTTTTATTGATATATCCAAGATTACAATAACATTTATCGTAGGAATGGTTCGCCACAGGCTCACATGGCTAACAATCTTCCACTTGCTCTTAGAATCATTCAGGTACAATCTTTAAACCTATGCTTAATACATATTGGTCGAAAACCTTTTGGGATAAATATATGGTAAGGGGAACAATAACGTTATCAATAGAGGAAACCTTAGTGATGATGATGATGTCACCATGCTTTTGAATCTCCCGAATGATGTGGTATTTCCTTTCCACGTGTTTGCTCTTTTGATGCCACATAAGCTCATTTGCCTGAGCTATGTCTCTCTGTTAGCGTAGAGCAGCGGGATGGGAGTATCATAGGAAACTACGCTAAGTTCTAGGATGAACTTGTGTAACCACATCGCCTCCTTTATTGCATCCTATGCGCCAATGTATTCATCTTCTATTCTTGAATCAGCCATAGTGTCTTGCTTCTTGCTTCTCCAACTCAGCACCATTGTTCAACAAGAATACAAACACTAAAGTTGACTTGTGGTCATCTATATTAGATTGGAAGTCTAAATCAGACTTGGAAATCACCATCTGCATATACAAAGATGTAGCTTGCATTTGTCTTAGATATGTAAAGATGTTATTCACTACATTCTAGTGTTGTTCTCCGTATTAGGATTGATAACGGTTTACACTCCTAGCACATGGCAGATATATATGGCCTTATGCACATCATGATATAAATTAGGCTTGCCACAACTGATGCATAAGGGCATCCAGCCATGGCTTTTTTGTCCTCGATACTTTGAGGACTCGTCCCTTTAGATAGGTATATACCATGTCTTAAGGGAAGGAAGCCTTTCTTGGAATCCTCCATATAAATGTTTCAAGATCTTATTAATGTACCCATGTTGTGACAATCCTAAAATCCTCTTTTCTCTATTTTTGAATAGTATTAGACCCATATATAAGAGGCTTCTCTAAGATCTTTCATCTCGAAGGTATTGGATAGCCAAAACATAACACTAGCCATCATCCATATATCACTTCCAATGATAAGAATATCATTTACGTAAAGCATGATGAACACAATGGCGCTCCCACTAAGCTTTTGGTGCACGCATGGTTCATCAAGATTCTGAACGAAATCATAACTCCTTATGATTTTATCAAATCTGATGTTTCAACTTTGATAATCTTGTTTAAGCTCATAGATGGATTTCTTGAGCTTGCATACTTTGTCTTCCTCAGTATTTTTGAATCCATGGACTGCTCTGCTTAGATATCCTCCTTAAGGTATCCATTGATGAATGTCATCTTGACGTCCATCTGCCAGATGTTGTAGTTAAGATATGCATCTATAGCTAGCAGTGTCCTGATGGATTGAAGTATAGTCACGAGAGAGAATGTCTCATCATAGTCGATGCCTTCTCTCTATGTGTAGCCCTTGGATACAAGGCATGCCTTGAAGGTTTCTACCTTCCATAAGGTTCCATTTTTCTATTGAAGATCCATTAACACCCATTGAGTTTTATCTCTCTAGGTGGATCCTTTAGGGTCCATACACTGTTGCTGTAGATGGAGTCTATTTCAGACTTCATTGCTAACATCCATCTATCCACGTCATGTTCCGCGAGTGCTTCATCAAATGATGTTGGATTATTGTTATCTTCATCTACCACATGGAATGCGTAACTTTCAGGTGGTACAACCAATCTTCAACTCCTTTAAAGAGGTACAAGGGTTTCATCTTTAGTTACATCTTTAGTTTCTGGGTCAGGAAGCTCAACATCCTTAGTGTGTTCAATGAGTTCCTTTACTTCATTTTCATCTTGACTTTTAAGGAAGTCAACCTCCGAAAATTTCACATCTTTAGAGACGAAAACCTTTTGAGTCTCAGGGTTATAAAGTTGGTATTCAATACTGCCCTATACATACCCAATGAAGTAGCACTCTCTAGAGCAAGATTCCAACTTACTTGCATCCATGTTCTTCACATGGACCAACCAACCCCAAACCCTCAAGTGTCTAACAATGGGCTTGGTTCCAAATCAAAGCTCACGAAGGGTTTTGGGTACAGATTTTCTAGGAATCTTGTTATATATATATATATATATATATATTGCAGTCTCAAGTACATACCCCTAGAAATTAATAGGTAAATATGCTTTACTCACCATTAAACGAACCATGTCCATGATGGTCCTATTGCATCTTTCAGCAACACCATATGTTTGGGGAGTTGCAGGAGGAGTGAGATTGGATATAATTCCTCTGTCTTCGAGGTATTCCCTAAATGCATCTGAGAGGTACTCACCACGCTAGTTAGATCGAATTCGTTTAATCTTCCTATAGGTTTGGTTATCAACCAAAGCCATGAATTCTTTGAACATTTCACAGACATCATATTTATGATGTAATAGGAAGAGAAACCCATATTGTGAATGGTCATCAATAAGTGTCAAATAATTTTGATATTCATTTCAGGTCATGGCACTGAAGGGACCACATCATCAGTATGTATTAGGTCAAGAATACCCTTGCATCGTGTAACCTTGTTACGAAAGAGTGCTCTAGTCATTTTACCTCGAATGCAATGTTCACAGGATACTAAAGTTTGTGCTTGTAGAAAATTTAAGGGTCCATCCTTTAGCAATTTATTTATCCTATCAATAGATAAATGAACAATCCTTTGAAATCATATTAGAATGATTTCCATCTTATCTTGTTCTTTGAGGGTTTTTATTAGTTAGTGTTACATTAATGACAGATTCATGAATGCAAAATTCATAGTCCACCATAAAATAGAACATCATTTGTAATATATTTATCATAATGACTTATCGCAAGTTCCTCACAAAATAAGAATGAATATCAATTTATAACTAACTTATATATATATATAAGGTTCATTCTAACATTTGGAACATAAAGACATTCTTTAAGTACAAGGATTCTCCCACTAGATAATGATGGTATACATGTCCCACAACTGCTACTACAATAGTTGCTTTAAATCCCATTAGGATGACTATCTCCCTTTTTCAAAATTCCTAGTTTCCTGATATAGGTGCAACAAATAGCATACATGAACAAAAGCACCATAATAAATGATCCAAACACCTTCTTGTCCTACGAGAAAATTGATTTCTATGATGAAAGTAGATTTTATACATGTTGTGTCTTTACCTTTCTCAACATTTTCAGGTATTCTAAGAAGTTATGCTTCTAGTGACTTGGCTTCTTGCAGTGATGATGAACATCTATCTTCTTTGATGCTATCAATGTGGAAGCATGAGAAGATGATCCACCACTTGAATCTTCTTCTTTTTCTTCTGGAATGGAGCTTTTGAGCCCCATGCCTCCCAATCACGCTTCCCTTTGACTTGTGTAACCATACACTGCTAGTGGGATGTTCTTTCTTCATAATATCGTCTATAGACTTTAATTAAGCCATCAACTTGGCGTTAGAAAAGCTCAACTTTTTCATGTGGTACGATATCACAAAGTTGTTGAAAGACTCGGGCAAAGATAGCAGATGATGTCAGACTGCATATCTGCATCCATCTATGCCCCAAGGGTGTCCAGCTCCGAGAGATAACCAAACATTTTGATTACGTGCTCTCGAATTGAAGTCCCCCCTGCATCTTGCAGTGAATAAATTCTTTCATGATATTTTAATGGTGAGTATTGTTCATGTAAATGAACATCTCTTTCAGATTCAGCATTATGTCTTGGACCTTGTCCATGTCCATATGTTGCTTCTAAATTACATTAGACAACAACTCTAGAATATAACACTAGCCAATGATTGATCTATTTTTCGTTGAACTTAATCCAATGTTATAGGGTTTATGTGCATGTTCTTGGTGAGCACATAGTTGACGCCCTCCGCAAAAAGAACAAGTTCCAAATTATGGATTCAATCTGAATAATTTGGTCCGGTCAACTAGCTGACCTTCAAAAGCCTGTCGGGTTCATGGATTTCATATTTGAGATTAAGAATGCACTTATTAGAATTTAAAAAAATTATATATTCAAAATTAATTTTTTTGATTGAGGATTTTTAATCAAATTAATCTTGCTTTTTAAATTCTAAAAGTCCATTACCTTATTAAACATTCAAAGTGAGAGATATAATTACCATTTTATCTCTAGCAATGTCTAAGATGTCCTCTTTACCTTGGTTACATCCTAATTATATGAGAAATTTTAACCTCGATAAAAGAAGTGAGAACCCATTCCATTGTGCAAGTCCAACTTGCATTTCTCAATTTGGTCTTTAACACTCGGGCCCACCACCCTTGAGTTCATGTTGACCCATTGTTAATTGAATCAACCTTCAACATGAATAGAACTTTCTATGTGCAATCCAATACCTCCTCAATTATATGAGAAGCAATATTGGGGTCACTACGTATACGACCTTACGCATTCGATAAGTACAGAGCTCAATCCATGTGTGTTTGTATGTAGGAGCTATTACTTAGGATAGCCGTCTTTAGCATACAATCCACGGTAATGGAACCCTTTTCCTTAGCGGAAAACCATGGATGCTATTTATATGATAGTCTATATCTCATTCAAATTTTTTAATTAATTATTATGAGTCATATTCGTTACGATTAATTATTCCAAGGGAATTACATCTCTCTTTATAATAGAGTGTTTATTTTAATTGGATCTAGTTATTTTAATCATATTAAACTAATTAACAATCCAATTCAACCAACAAATAATTAAGGTTTGCTTGATATTACTATATAGTATACACCCTCACATTGTACAATTGTATTATTCCAATTAGTTGTTTAAAGTGTATAGAGACTTATCATGCTACCCAACCTTGAAAATGGATCAAGTCAGGTCAGACTGATAATGATAATAGGGAGCTATTCCACTATGGTACAGGGTGCCAATTAAGTAACCTACTAGCATATCCACGGTGAAGACACCATAACGGAATCAATTTAAGGCAAAAAAATTTGTTCAAATGGTACTAAAATGTTTTATCGGGCACATGATTTTGGTGACTGGAATGATACATATATAGTAATCACTAAGAAATCATAGTTATCTTAAAACATTTTGAAAGATCTTTAATTTCTAGTCATATGAAGCACACATGTTTTGCATGTAAAAGTTGACCTACAACTATTGTAGGTTAAACTGGGGTTTTGTCATGAAATAGCCATTCAATGGTGATTGAAGTTTAATAAAATATATCAATAAATACTAAGCATCAATTTAGTCCTAGTAAATTCATAATTAGTTTTTTTATTTACATTGAATGATAAATAAATTAAGAAATAATCTTGATGATCCAATCATCATCTGACACATCTCCACTAAATATGAAATATCTGGGGAAAACAGAGTCATAATTGTGCAATATAAATTCGAACGGTTTGCTGATTTAATTATATAATTGATGAAAGTATTTAATTCATGTTTGCTCATGGGAAAATAATAACAAAAAAAATTTAGTATTGATACGTGAATACATGCGAAAACAAAGTCATTGTGGGAACTTTTTGAATATTATTTTATGCACTTTTTGTGCCAACCATTGGAAACTAATTTGGGAATTTTAAGTACATTTTATTATCCAAAAAAAATGTTCAAATAGTGTGGAAATAGTAGCTTTTCATTTTAGCGAAAAATAATTCGAAAAATGCAGCTTATGCATAAGCAACGAGTCCTCGCGCATCTCATACACAAAACCGTGTTCTCTTAAGGTTTGGATCAGCTCCAAGGCCTTTGGCCAAGGATCTGATATAACTTGAAGGCTAGAGTGTAGGTCTTAGATCATCACAAAAGTGTGAAGATCACATCAAATGAGATCCAGGACAACTAATCATACTAGTTGCAAGGATCAACGGAATTTAAAATTTTTTAAATAGATGAAACCACGTGATATGCGAACACTTCTCAAATCATTTCATCAAGATCACAAATGAGTCAAAGGACTATCTCTTGAAGAGTGATTGTGTCGTGTGTCTCAAAGTTAAGAGGCCTCTTGTCTCAAGTCTGATCCAACAAAAGATGCACTTGTGGGCTTGTTGATGAGACACGTAGTCTCCACAATCCAAGTTGATGATATAAGATTGGAATCTCATGATTTTTTCACAAAATACGGATCATTGTTTACGATCAAGAAGCATCGAAGAAGGCAGAGATCCACGAGCAGTTGATCAAACTACACAATGGCATTGCAACGATGGTGAGATCTCTCAAAACTTTATGTGGACAGCCACAATATTTGGAGAGAGAAGCTTATATGTATGGTAGATAATGAGAGAGAGAGAGAGAGTTGTTGCTCTTGCAATTGTTGTAGTGGAAAATACTAGGGTTTATCCTTTCTTTTATACCAAAATGGGATGTTCATGGATCTCAATCCATGTACACGCATAATCAATGGTATAGATTATTTTGTACTTTCAATCAATGACCATGATTTTGTTGCATAAATTTGAAACAATAACTACTTAATTTAAAAAATAAATTAAATATATTAAAGATCTATCAATACGATTTAATTTAAATTCAATCAACTAATATGGAATTGCTTGGAAGGAGATCAAACCTCCTTCCATACATAGGGTGGACGACCACCAAGATTTAGGACTCAAGGTGTTTGTCCATTCTTAGTATGGCAAGGAGGCTCTCTCATTTCAATTATGTTGGGATATCTTATCTCGTCAAATATTCCACATGTATAACAATTTTTGTTGCATAATTATTCATCAAAACAATTCCAAATTATTTTGTGATAATTTCAATCATGCCATTGACAATTATGAATTATATTCAATATCCAATATAAAATGAAAGTTGCATTTACAATCAATTATTCAATGTGAATCCAATTTACATCATCATTTAATTCATAAATATTATTTAGAAATAAATTTCTCCAACATATTATAAATCGTATTTATAATGTTTATGATTATAATAGATAGTGATATCCACATTATTTATATCCTTGCTTATTTAATCATAATTATTTGTCTTAGATTATTATTCTTATGTGTCTAAATAATATGAATCATATTCATATTTGTCATGATAATTAAATCACATTTAATCATAAATTTCCCAATGCTCAAATATGTTATCAGCAATGGAATTATACTCGAATTCTTTCAAGAATAATGTGCTTTCTCCATGGATACTTGGAGATAAGGACATGGCAATTGTACATTCCATGTATAGTGACTTGGATATTGAGATCATATCTCAAATCCATATCTCAGGGACTTCTTAGAGACATTTGATTAAATCAAACTATAAATCTAATCTTCTCATTACATCTAAATTACATTCAGATAAATGTCCAGCATTTGAACTAAGATTGGATTACTAATCTACTGAGAGGAGTCACTAAAATCCAAACATGTTTCATCACTCCCTCAGAATGGAAGTGGCATGGTTATTCAATCGTTTACAATCACATCACCCTCGAGTATTCATAATACCCATACATCCTGTATACTTGAAAACCCGGAATAAACCCGAAGTTTTAGATCATATTTAGACTGTCTTCTTCAAAGTTTCATCATTAAGTTTCTCATTCGATCATTGAGAGTCGGTATCAATCATATGATTTCCAAAAGCATGTATTATACCTACAATTTGTTGTCATGCTTCCAAACCACGACGATTATGCATGTAATATAATCGGTCCTAATACCTCATAAGCGAGCTCATGTCTTCCGGTTCGATAGTGAACATGTATGATTCCTTTGTGAGATCCTACTAGTAACTTGCCCTTGTATGCACACCAACTCGTTGGTGTATAGACTTTTATTAGGTCATCAACCTAATGATCGGCTTAATGTACATACATAGACATATAGTAATACATATGTCTCCGATCAGAGGATGTGTGTCTATATCGTGATAGCACACGACATAGGTCTTGGTTATCTCGATCTTGTAAAGTCAACTCTTTGACTTGACTTATATGACACCTTTGAATCTCTATTCCAATGCAGAGGACCCGCATCAAGAGGTCGGTCATATATCAACCTTTAGAGAAATATTGCCATCTCCTTCTCAAGCTAGAGATTCTTTCTTAACAATTATTTGATGGTGCTTGACGAGTCCTAAATCTAACTCTTTAGATGTTCCAGTCTATACGATTCAGCCATTGAATCATCAGTTGTATAATTATTAAGATAGCAATGGTCAATAACCCTAATTATACTAAGGGACCTTATAAGTGCATTCATTTATTTAATCTTAGACAATGAGTGAAATAAATCAATAACCTTTATTGATATATCATAGATTAAAATAACATCTATTGTAGGAATGGTTCACCCTGGGCTCACATTCCTAACAAAAGGCATTCATTGTCAATAGCACAACATGCGCTGTCTAGAATACTATGCCAAGAAATAAGATAAACATGGGTGCTCACTATGTCGTGAGTCATGTGGACAACCAATCTTTTGCTCGTACTCTTCTAGATAATGGTTCTTCAATCAATCTACTACCCACTTCCATATATGAGAGATTGAACCTATGTCTCCTTAGAGACTCCCATGCTAGTCTGTAGTTTGCAGACAAGTCCACCAAAAGGGCCCAAGGTGAGTTGAAGAACACTATCATCACCCACTGAGGGACATGACCACCTGGTGCACATCATAATCTTAGATAAGGAAGTCTCTAATAATGTGAGAGACTCCCAGATCATACTTGGTCGACCTTTCTTGAGGATATCTTACGCCATATTTGATTATAAAGATGATAGGCATCAGTTCCATTCTCCAAACAAATATGTAGAACTTGAGATGAAGCGAACAAGGTGGCAATGACCTGACTCTAAATCCAACACAGAGTCAACGTTCTTCAGATGCATAGTGTCATCTGTTAGACACAATAGAGTCTTGCCAACATAACCCCGCATATTCAAATGAGTCCCTCTCACCTAGAGAGGCTAGTGTCAGTGATGTAGTTTGCGAGATTCTCCTCCAGTTTTCAGTACAGAAGAGCAAAACGATTCATCCCAGTACACCTTGTATGACATAGAGGTCCATCCAGATGTGTCAATCCCCATTCTTTATGGACAATATGAAGGTAAGGATGATGCATTGGACTTAATCGTCGTTGAATTCCTCGATTTATTTTACGATATGACTCTTGAGTAGAATCAGTTGGTGGCAACATTTTGCATAGAAACAAATCCAGCCACATGCAGTACATACCCAGATTCATCTTTGGTTGATCCAAACCTATTGTGTGACAAAGATATTCCAGAGCTCAAATAATTACCTTCGATACGCATAAAACTCTTGATCACTATATGTTCGAGCCTGGCCAGAGAACAAGAGTCTCGTTTGCTAAAGATTGTTGAAAAGAATCTAGAGAAGAGGTTAGAGTTTATCGAATCTCTATGGGATAAACACCACTCTTTGCTCACACCATATTTACTTAGAATATGATGATAAGCCATCTTATTTATACTAGAGTGAGACAAATCCAAACATACAAAAAGTGGTAAAGAAAGAGATTGAGAAATGGTGTGGAGAGGTATTCATTTATCTCATATCTAACTCCAAATGGGTGGCACCTTTCATGTTGTCCTGATGAAGTCAGGAATTTAGAGAGGAGATTATGATGAGAGCACCACATCATGGTATATTTGTGTGTATTATCTGCGCTTGAATACCACGATGAAGAACGATCACTTCCATTTACCATTCATTGATCAGATCTTCAAGAGGATGGCAGAGAAGGAGAATTTTTGTATCTTGGATGGGTACTCATGCTACAATAAAGTAGTCATCGCTCTGGAGGACTAGGAAGAGACCAAATGGTCTCATGTCCTTTGGGCAATGCAATGCACCTAGGAATTTCCAGAGGTGCATGATGGTTGTATTTTCTGAGATGGTAGGTGATTTTCTGGAAGATTTCATGGATGACATCTCAATTTACTGTGTTTCATTTAATGCTTATACTTCTCACTAGACAGAGTACTCATTAAGTATAAAGAGTTGAATCAGGTACCCTCTTGGGAGCAAAGTAATTTAATGGTGACAAAGGGCATCGTGTTGGGGCACATCTTCTTCAAGAGCGGAAGGGAGGTTGACCCTGCTAATGATAATGTGATAAAGACACTTGATCCACCAACTGACATCAGACAACTACGATCATTTCTAGGGTATGTTGGATTCTATAGTGGATTCATTGAGATTTTTTCTAAGATTTTCCTATAGGGATGGGTTCATGTCCCTTTGAAACTTACATCTTCTAGCTCATGCCCTTTGGGCTATGCAATGCACCTAGGAATTTTCAGAGGTGAATGGAGGTTGTATTTTCTAAGATGGTTGGTGATTTCTTGGAAGTCTTCATCGATGACTTCTCAATTTACTATGATTCATTTGATTATTATATTTCTCACTAGACATAGTACTCACTAAGTACAGAGAGGTGAATCAGATGCCCACTTGGGAGAAAAGCCATTTAATGGTGACAAAGGGCATCGTGTTGGGGCACGCCATCTCCGAGAGGGGAATGGAGGTTGAGCCTACTAAGGTCAATGTGATAAAGAGACTTGATCCATCAACCAACATCATGCTGCCAGATCATTTCTAGGGCATGTTGGATTCTATAGGAGATTCATTGATAATTTTTCTAAGATTGTACGATCGTTAACTAAACTCATAATCAAAGACATATAGTTCCTTGTAGATCACATGTGTCTTGATGATTTTCAGATGGTGAAGTGAAAGACCATGGATACCCCATCCTACAAGTCCTGGATTGGTCTTTCCCCTTCAAGATCATGACAGTTACTTCTAATCTTACGGTAGGGGTTGTGTTAGGACAGAGGAGAGATAGGAAATTTTTTGTGTGTGATATGCAAGCAAAGTTCTAGATCAGTCACAACATAATTATACCATTATGGAAAAGGAGATGCTTGTAGTAGTGTTTGACTTGGATAAGCTCAGATCCCATATTTAGGATCAAAGGTGATTGTGTATACATACCATTTAGCCATCATATTTTTAATGGGAAAAAAGGATGTGAAAGCGTATCTTCTTAGGTAGATCATACTTCTCGAGGAGATCATATTGTGAATTAAGGATAAGCAAGTAGTGAAGAATGTGGTGGTTGCTCACTAGTCCCAGATTGAGCAGCAGCAGCATACTCCTGAGGTCGAGCTAATTAGAGAGACCTTCTTAGATATATCAATTCTTGTTGATGATTCGTTCCAATGGCATGCCATCTCTTGGACGTGCGAGCCCACGTTAAGCCATTTATGCAACAAGTGTTTGCGAATATCATTCTCTGATCTGAAATGAAGAATAATTATTTGCATAATAGGTCCCTTTGTAAAATTAGGGTTAAGTACCATGGCCATCTTAATGATCATACAGTTGTTGATTCAATTGTTGAATAATAGAGGCTGGTGCTTGGGTGAATATCTAAAGAGTTAGATTGAGGAATCATCAAGCATTGCCAAATTATTATTATGAGAGGATCTCCATCCTGAGAAGGAGATAGCAATACTTTCTATAAAGGTTGATATCAGACCGACCTCTTGATGCAGGTCCTCTACATAACAATAGATATTCGGAGGTGTCATATTAGTTAGGTCAAAGAGTTGATTTAACGAGATCAAGATAACCAAAGACCTATGTCGTATGTTGTCATGATATACGCACGCATCCTCCGACTAGAGACAGATATGTTACTATATGTTTGAGTATGTACATTTGCCAGACCATTAGGTTGATGACCTAACCAAGGTCTATACACTAGAGTGCTGATGTGCATGCAAGGGCATGCGAGTAGTACGATCTCTCAAAGGGATCATACAGGTTCATTTACTGAACCGAAAGACATGATCTCACTCATGAGACATTGGGAAGAATCCAATTCCATGCATGATCATCCTACTTTGGAAGCTTGACTGAATTTGTAGTTTTGATATATGCTTTTGTAAAGTATATGATCAATACCTAGGTATGAAATATGCATTTGGAAAGTATATGATCGATACCAATTCCCAATGATCAAATGAGAAACTTAATGATAAAAACACTAAAGGAGATAGTCTAAAAGAGATCTAAAACTTCGGGATTATTCTTGATCTTCCAATATGCTGGACATACAGGTATTAAGAATACCTGAGGGTGATGTGGTCATAAACAATTGTATAACCCCGATGCTTACATTACTAGGGAGTACTGAAATGGTTTTGGATATTAATGACTCCTCTTAGTAGAGAAACAATATGATCTTGAACTAAATGTTGGATATTGATCTGAATGTGATTCTGATGAAATGAGAAGATTAGATTTGCGGTCTTGATCTAACCAAGCATCGATGAGAGGTCCAGACAATCTGGATTTGAGATGTGATCTCAACATCGAACCCACTATACGTGAAACAGTCCAAATCACCATGACCTTGTCCCCACGTATCCGTGGTGAAAAAGCATTATCCTTGAAAGAGTTCATAGATAATTTCATTGTTGATATATGTATCCAAGCATTAAGAAAAATGGATAATTGAATGTGATTTAATTATCATGAATAATATGAATTTAATTCATATTATAAGGAGGGTTATCTAATATAAATAAATGTGATTAAATTATCAAAAAATTGAATAATGTGAATGCGATTCATGTTATTTGGGCACACGAGGATGGAGAAACATGATGATTAAATGTGATTTAATTATGACGGATATGAATAATGTGGATAGAACTATCCATACTAATCATCTATATTATACTTGTTTATTATATATATATATATATATATATATATATATGAGAGTGCTTATTGTAATTTATATTTGTTGATTGATTATTGATGTGAGTTGGATTCACATTAGATAATTAATTGAAAATATTGTTTACATTTTGTTTCGGGGAGTGAATGTGATTAACATTTTTTTTTCAATGGCTTGATTGCAAAAGATACTTATGAATATTTTTACAACAAGTGTTGTTCTAAATATTGGAGATATCATGAGATAATGAGATCTCATGAGATAATGAGGCGATTGACCAGCCCCCTCTTTTTTGGGATGAGATCAATCTTCTCTCTCTTTATCTCTATATTAATTAATTTGATTTGAAATTTATTTATATTGATTTATAATTATATATTAATTTAAATTAATATATTTGTTGTTGTGTTTTACAACAAGATCATGGCCACTAAAAGAAACATGAATCGATCCATCCTTTGATTTTGGGTTGTCCATGGATTGAGATCCATGGATCCCAAAATACTATATAAGAAGAGGCAACCCTTGTTATGCAAATAACAACAATATATCAAGAGATATTCTCTCTCTCTCATTATATGCACATCAAGCCTCTCTTCCTCTCTTTCTTGTGGTCATCCACCTTGATGCCTTAGAAGAGAGTTGTCATCACCGCAACATCGTTGTTATGTTGCGGATTGTTTGTTTGTGGATCTCTGTCTCCTTCAGTGTGTCTCACTCATGAAGAAGACATCGAATCTCATGTGATGAGATCAGGATATTCATCGTTTGGATCATCAACATGGATTGCAAGAAGAATGTGTCTCATTAACGTGCTCACAAGCGTCTCCTCCATCAGATCGGACTTGAGACATGACTTCTCTTCCTTTAGAGACTCAATTGCAACCATTCTTCAAGAGGTAATCCTAATACATGTTTGTGGTTTAGATGAAACAATGCAATAAGTGTTCTTAGATCATGTGGCTTCATCATTTAAAAAAAATTAATTCTGCCGCCGAGAGCCACAAGTATGACTAGTCGCTCCCAATCCCGTTCGATGTGATCCTCACGCTTTCGTGATGCACTTAAGGATTTTTTCCATATCATTCAAGTGGTATCAGAGCCATAGGTCAGAGGTTTATGATATGATCCTTAATCCAAAGATGACTTGGGTATTTTTGATTGTGTGATTTTTCATCGTATTTCATTCATGCAATCCTGTTTAGTACATTTTTCGCCCTATTTTAAAGTATTTAAATATAAATTATCACTTGAGTAATGTTCTCCAATAGATAAAGAAATCATGAAATTTGAGTTAGTATGATTTGAAATCCGATTGCTCAAGATATGATCTTTGTAATGAACATATATCCATTGTTTCGGGGATGGTGCATCGTGACATAATTAAAGAGTTAATTACTATTTTGAAACACTTAGAAATGTGTGTTAATCACTTCGTTTCTGTTATAAATCAAATTAGCAAACTTTGGAAACTTATTTGCATGATTTGGATCTATATTGATTGAGATATGCTAATTTTAGTAGGTGTGGGTCACTGTTGGAAATTACATACTTGATCATGAACCTTGTGATTGTCATTCAGTTAAATTAATTGAAATTAATGGCTTTCATGAGTTAATTATTGATGATTTTGAAATATTTAAAGATTATGATTATTTCCTTGAATGACATTGATCATAATCAAAGCTTGATTAGATATGATCTAGATCACAATTGGTTACATGAACCTTCCAACAAACATTGATGCTGGAATAGGATTGGGGATTTGCTTAGCAAATATCCTTATAATGTTAATTAAAAATTTATTTATTTTTATTATAAGGTACAACTTCGGTTTAAAGATCGATTATCATCTCAAGCACAAAGTGATTAATTGGCATTATCCTGATCTGAGTCAGATATGGTGTGTAGTCGAGGGGCGCCAGGGTAGCAGGTTGCTCCATGAGCGGTCTATCCCACTCCCGTCGACACTGGCTATGAAAATGGGTTAGGAAGGGATGATTTTTGATAGGAATCATGATGTATTTTTCAAATTATAAAATTTGAATAATATGTATTTTGAGATTATATCGTCTTTCAAGTAATAATTAAAATTGTTTGTTGGTTGATTGATTGGATTCATAATTGATTAAATATAATTAAATTAATAGATCTAATTAAAATTATACACTCTATCATGATTGGTGTTGTAATTTCCCTTGGAAGAATTAATTTTGTGAATATGATTCAATAATAATTAATTAAAATTTGAACATGATATGGAGGATCACATAAGTAACATCCACTGTCTCCCATCAAGGTGAAGGATTCTATCACTAGGGAATGTATGTAGGAGACGCATGTCTGATGTGATAGCTCATGCATACAAGCACATCTGGATCAGGCTCTTTGCTTCTCGAAAGAGTAAGGACATATGCGTAGTGACCCCAATATTGGGTCCTCATATTATTGGGGTGATATTGGATTGCGCGTAGCGAGTTGTAATCATGTTGGTTGTAGGTTCAATTAATGATGTGTCAACATCACCTTAGGGGTGGTGGGCTCAGGTGTTGACCAAATTGGGAATGCAAGTTGGACTTGCATGGAGGAATGTGTTCCCGCTTCTTTTTATCCGAGTTCTATGTTCTCATATTATTGGGATGTGACAAAGATAAGGAAGGAGATACCGGATCTTGCCTGGGATATAATGGTAAGTATATCTCTTACATTGAAAGTTATTAAGGGAATGAACATTCAGTTTTGACAAAGTAATACAACTTTGATATAAAAATTCCTAAATCAAAGTAAAGTGTGTGTATGCAAATTTCTTATTTCAGATAATCCTCATTAAACCCACTCAATACAATACTCAATAATAATCAGTAAAATATCATGGATTTGATCCATGATCAAGATATTGTACTTACAGATGGACACATAATGTATGCGGTTTCATTGTGCAAGTTTCCTCATAATAATGTGTGACAATTAAATGGACAATAGGATAACAACTAGGGTTTGTATGTCTTTGTAGTCTTGATCTCTCATCGTGTATGCCTTGGAAGTATCATGTCGATGATGATTGTAATTGTAAAATAATCCTTCTAAAAACCGAAGAAGATATTTTGGAATACATATGTGCTCTCAACATAATCATGAATGACATGGTTTTCTGCATTATGAATGGTGGCTCGATAAGGAGATGATGTACTCAAAAAGTTTGAAGACCTGCCTGAACCAAAAGTCTTTTAGAGTTTAGATGGATGTATATACGATGAGTGTCATCATTCTACCATCTATACTCAAGTCATTCATGAAGTTTCAGAATATTCATATTATACGAATTGAATGAAGCATGTATAAATTTTGAAATACTCTTATATTGAAGTCTTTTGAATTCAACATAAGAGATACTGTGTCGTAAGTTATGGTTGTTTATAGATGAAAGGAGCACAATGGAAGCATGGGTCTGACCCAAGCAAGAAGGAAAGTCAAGAATTTGACTAGACTTCTGTGACTTCCATATGACATCCAAAGAGTTGGATGTATGCCAATACTACAATAAGCCGATGTTCAGGTAGTATGACTATCTAGACTATCCTGGATCCTTCGAGAAAGACCCAAATATTGCATCGGAATAATCTATATCTACATGACATCATTGAAATTGACTTTCTTATTTGATAAAATTAAAGTCTCATAATTGTATCTCATTCTTCTAATAACACTTGCAATTAGTTGCATATGTTTTAGAAGATTGGAAATTTGATATTGATGCAATTGTTGAAATAATCTCTATTGGATAGATAGACTTCGCAATTTCAGTGGGAGAGTCCTTAGTCTTAGAGAATATCTCTGTGACCTAGATATTAGAATACACTCATGTTTATTTCTAAATGTTGAAAATAAACATGTATCCTGGAATAGACCGATCATAAAGAGTAATGATGGATATATTTCAAATAATAATATGACATCTAGAGGACTCTACTAAATTAGAATATTAATGAGTAGTTCCTTAACTTTTCTATTACTGAAAATTTTAAACCTTAAAAGATAAATAAGAGGATGAAAATCATTTGACAATAATCTGGCATCAAGCCTTGGACATGTGTCTGTTGATGAGATGAATAGACTAGTAAGAGATGAAACTTCAGACATGCTTGTGAATATTGTATTCAATGTAAAAAATATCCAAAGCACCCATATTTGGGAATGGTGTAAGATGTCAAGGTTTTCAAGGTCTCATATATATTGATGTATGTGAATCATCTATATCATAATAAACATTGATGATATTTGATATCATTTGATGATTATTTGTGATATGAGATTTCTTCCCTTCAACTTAGAAACCTTTGAAATGTTCAAAGATTTCACAATTTTTATTTAGAATCAAAGTTTGAAGGAAGATGAAATGAATTTTGATCTAACCTAGGTAGCATGTACCTATTAGATGAATTCAAGTAATACCTTACGGAGATATGAATATCATTCCTATCTCACTCCTACTAATACACCTAACTGAATAGAGTTGTAAAAAGATACGATTGGATCATGTGTGACATGATTTGATCAATGATTAATCTTAGCATAATTATCTCTTAGTTTCCAATTATATATATGTAGTAGATACTACATTATATATCATTAATAAGATTCAAATATAAACTTGAACATCCTCATATGGTACGGTTTGGAACCTAGCCTAGTGTTGGACACTTGATTTAGGGTTGCTTGGACCATGACCATGTCAAGGATGCAAGTAAGATGGAATCTAGCACAAGAGAGTGCTACTTCATTGGGAAAATAAAGGATGGTATTGGATACCTACTTTATGACCTTGAGATTCTTAAAAGATTCCATCTCTAAGGATATGATTTTTGGAGGATGAGACTCTTGAGAATCAAAATCAAAATGAAGTATAGGAACCCATTTATCTTGAAAAGACAATGAGGATCTTGAAATTGGAAACTAAAAAGACAATTAAAGATGAAACATTATTACCTCTTCGAATGAGTTTGAGGGTGAATTCCATGTGTTAGTTGAATCTGATAATGATCAAACTTCATATGATGAAGCTCCTGAAGATCATCTCATGGAAAGATGGATGTTAGCAATAATGTATAAGGCAGACTTCATATACAAGTGTTGCATATAGGCCCTCGAGGATCCACCTATATGGGTAAGACTCGTTAAGGTGTAAATGGATCTTCAAGAGAAAGAGGGAACCTAATGAGAAGGTGGGGACCTTCAAAGCACGGCTCGTATCCTCAAGATACGCATCAAAGAGAAGACATCGCTTGCGATTTGATCTCCAGTGACCATACTTAAACCCATCAGAATATTGCTAACTATATCTACACAACTTGACTTTGACATCTTCAAGGAATACCTATCTAAGGACATTCACATGAAGTATCCCTATCACTTCATAGTTGAGGAAAGCAAGGTGTGCAAGTTGAATAACTCCATCTATGGACTTTAATAAGCTTCTTGTAGTTGTAACATAGGATCTAATGAAATTATAAAGGTTATGATTTCAGATAAAATCTTAATGTACCATGTGAAGCTTAGTGGGAGTACCCTTGTGTTCATCGTGGTAAATGTAGATGATATACTAATCATTAGGAATGATATAATGATGATAATAAGTGTTTTATAGACTGACTATTCAATACATTGAGATATGATCTCAAGGATACTTCTTAAATCTTAATTTTGATGTCGTTCAAAAATAAAGAGAAGAGGGTATTGGAACAGTCACATCAGTAGTACACCTTAGACATGTTCCATTCTTTGGAAAATTCAAAGAAAGACTTCTTTCCCTTAAGATACGGTATTGACTTATCTAAAGGGATAGCACCTCAAGGAGTTGCGGAAGTGAATGCTAAAACGACTTGCCCTTGTGCATCAGGTACGAGAAGCCGAGCGTATGCTAGATGTGTATAAAAGCCAGATGTCTGCCATGCAAAGGGAGTAGTAAATTGTTACTAATCCTATTATGGAAATAGAACATTGGATTTAAGTAATAACAATATCTTCAAAGAGGACAAGATTTTTGAGATAGTGGTCTCAAAGGCTTATCTTCAAGAACTTAAAAGTTTATAGATATTGATCTAAAAGGTCTTAAATGCGGATACCTTAGGAGATAGAGATCTCCAGGAATAAGGGTTATCTGATAAGGATTATGGAAATATTGGTTATAATAATTATTAGCTTGTAGTGTCAAGAACACTATAACTAACAAAATTGAGTATTGGTTGCATAAGATGCAACATTTGCATTAGATGCGAGCACTATTATTGAGGGATATGCAAGTGCAATAACAGGACTTGATAGAGTCTTGGGAATAGAGTGAGTGATCGACTTAGCTAGCTATATTAAATAGCATATGATTGTCACAGGAGTGTGGTTTTAAATATTATCCCATTAATGGCTCTACCTTTGTACAATTAAGGTTATGTACATTGGCCATCTTAATGATCATAAAGTTGTTGATTTAATTGTTGTATCACTGAGGCTGGTACTTGTGTGAATATCTAAAGGTTTAGATTTAGGACTCATCAAGCATTGTCAAATGATTATTAAGAGAGGATCGCCAGTATGAGAAGGAGCCTTTCTCTAAAGGCTGATATTTTTGATCGACCACTTGATATAGGTCCTCTACATAGCAATATATATTCAGAATTGTCGGATTAGTTAAGGTCAAAGAGTTGACTTAACAAGATTGATATAATCAAGGACCTATGGCGTATGCTGTCACGATACAGGAACGCATCCTCTGACCGGAGGCAGATATGTTACTATATGTGTGAGTATTTACATTTGATAGACCATTAGGTTGATGACCTTACTAAGGCCTATACACCAATGCTTGTTGTGTATGTAAGGTCACATGGATCTATCCATATTCTTCAGAGATATCTCTAATGGAGTCTTGTAGGTCCTGCGATAAGCGCATAGAACAGAATCAAGAAGTTGAGACTACTTCTTCATATCATTGCATACAAGTTTTTATAGATTTGTCGTAATCTCCTTATTTAATAATTTAGACAAGCCATTCAGTTGCAGGTAGTAAGGAGAGGTGACATGATTATCGATGTCATGCTCCATTGAAATTTTTTATCTTCTTTATTCTAAAAATGACTACCCCATCTGAATTAATGATTTCGGGACTTCTGAAACATGAGATAATATTGTCCTTGAGAGAGCTAAAGATAATATGGCTATGAGTGGCTTGAGTGGGGATAGCATCCACCCAGTGACTCGTGTATTCAATGACAAGAAGGATGTATTCAAAACTCTGACTGTTGGGAAATGAGTCCATAAAGTCAATGGCCCAAACATAAAAACTATCAGAAATCTGAATGAACTTGAGAGGCATAGAATCATTGGAACTAAGGGTCTCTCCCATTTCCTGGCAGCCGGTGGAGCCTTTCACATGTGTTGAGGAATCTTTGAATAGTGTGGGCCACTGAAAACAACATCTTGTCTTGCGGATAAAATGTGTCGGTTGTAGAAACTACATAAAAGAAACATGTTTTAAAAACAAAATTCAAATACTAGAGAGAGTATATGAATAAAAGAGTAGAGGACTCTCTCTAACTCTGTTCACAAATTATTAATCATATAAGTGTCCCTAGGTCGAACACAAGGAGATATATAGTATACCTTGATTTTCAAGATGGTATATTTTTGTGATTTTTATTTTCTTCCACAAAAACAATTGTTTTGTGGGTTTTTTATCCTTTCATGTTTTTAATTGATTTTGAATTTTTGCTAATATATATTTTTCTACTTATTTTTTAGTTTTTATTCGATTTTAGAAAATAACTAATTTTACAAAAAGATGATACTATATAGTAGATGGTATATATGGCAATATACTATTCTAATATAATGGAAAAAATATATAAAAATAAAATGATATATATTTTATTTTTTCAAAAAGAGGAAATAGATTTTCAAGAGATCTACAGTATAGTATATAGATGCTAAATGAATATATGCGATACTATATATAGGTGACACGAAGACAAGCGAGCCATGTGCTCGATGACACACAAAATAAACCTCAAAACATAGACAAAAGTCGACAAATCAAAATGCAACGATGAAGCGAAGAAAATATGCGGAAAATAAAAAAAATTGCTAGGGTAGCTAACTACACTGGAAAAATTGAAGGAAATTAATGTCCAAGAAGTGTCCATAGTTCACAATATATATATAAAAGGTACAATTGTAAAATAAATATAAAGAAGTATCTGCAAATTGGTCCTTGATCAGGGATCACAACATAAAGAAAAGAAGTTTTATTGGAATTAGGTCCCTATGTGGGGAGCAAAATGGTATCAGAATGTATATAGAGTACTGTTGAAATCTAGAGAATCATTGAGTTTATTACTCAAAATTTACACCTCTTCACAGCAGACGTCTAAGATAATCGTATACTAGATATGGATATAGAATCTTTTTGTTTTGCCCATGTTTTGGGGTCTTAGAAAAATTGTGCTAGCATATCATTCCTCATCTATAGCTTTAATTCAATCCATTCTCTAGTCATTAGATGTTCACGCTACTAGTGAATCATGGGGTTGAAGTATCGGTTTCGACAATCCCCGAGAACAGTTCCTATCCACCCTTGATGAAGCAGCCAAGTATCGTCTCGACTTAGACTCCAAGATAATTCACCAATCTATCTTAGTTGAGCTACATGCTGAGTGCGAGGACTCGAGTCAAACCATTTTCTTAAGAGTTGTACGAATGACATGGAAGGCTCTAGTTAGACACAAAATCGACTCATGAACATAGTCTCATAAAATCTAAAAACTTAAATCAAAGTGACCTGAAGCATCCCCATTCCGGTCCTTAACAGGTTCTTTAAAAGTAATTGGATTAAGGTCTAGACTAAGATCCGATCTTCAGATTTTGTTCAGACATGGAAATTGTCATCAATGTCATTCCAAAAAATGTGTATGCAAAGCAATGTAAGAAAAAATTATTTTGAAACTATTTTGTGATTTTGAACTTTTTGTGGATTTTTTCCAATATTTTTGCAAAATTTTAGGAGTTCTGAAAATGTTTTACAAAATTTTAGGTATTTTTGAGATTTTGCAAATTTTTATGAGATTTTTGATAAAGGTCAGCGGCTTTTGTATGTATATATATTTAAAAGGGGGCTAGTGTACACTTACAATAATTGGGTGTAAACTTTACATTGATAATTTCTACATGAGTTAGTTGAAGGATATGGTTAGATCCTCAAGCGCATCACGGAAGCGTGATCGTCGTATCGAATACGACGAAGAACGACTAGTCGCACTAGTTGTTCTATGCAGCGGAAATTAAAAAATTTTCATGCGACGAAACCACATGATCCAAGAACACTTCTCGGATCGTTTTGTCTAAACCACAACCAAGTATTAGGTTTACCTCTTGAAGCGTGGTTGCGATCAAGTCTCTAAACGAAGAGACCTCCTGTCTCAAGTCCGATCCGTCGGAGGAGACGCTTGCGAGCGCGGGGATGAACCGCGTGCTTCTCGCAATCCATGTTGATAATCCAAGCGGTGGATCTCCTGATCTCGACACACGAGATCCGACGTCTTCTTCACAAGCAAGGCATGCCGAAGTAGACGGAGTTCCACGAGCAAAACATCGGGCAGCATAACGACGGTGCCGCGGCGATGGAGAGCCTCTCTAGGTCATCCACGGTGGACGGCCATGAGAGAGGGAGAGAAAGAGAAAGAAAGAAAGAGAGAGAGAGAGAGAGAGAGAGAGACTTGTTGTCTCACTTATGTGTCAAGAAGAGCAATGGGGTGCCTCTCCTTTTATAGGGTTTTGGGATCCATGGATCTCAATCCATGTGTCAACACAAATCCAATGGTCCACATTAATTTGTGTTTCTTTCAATGGCCATGATTTGTTGCTAAAAACACAACAACAATTAATTTAATAAAAATCAAATATATATTAAATATAATTTGATTTATATCAAATCAATCTCCATTGGAGAATAGGAAAGGAGGCAAGCCTCCTTCCATAAGGAGGGTGGACGGCCACCACATTCCTTATGGAATTGTGGTCGTCCCCTCTCCTCATTAGGAAGGGAGCTTACTTTTTCCTATTACATGAGATTACATTATCTCATGATTCTCTCCAATATTTGCAACAACATTTGTTGCAAATTATTTCACAAAAATAAATCCAATTTATTTTGTGAACATTGCAATCATGCCATTGGAAATTTGTGAATCATATTCACAACCCAAAAAAAATGTAAATTACATTTTCAATTCAATGTCCAATGTGAATCCAATTCTCATTAACATTTAATTAACAAATGTAAATCACAAATAGCTCTCTATTATATATTATAAATCACATTTATAATATATATGACTAATATGGATATTGCTATCCACATTATTCATATCCATGATAATTAAATCACATTTAATCATCTTGGATCTCTATTCTCTTGTGTCCAAATAATATGAATCATATTCATATTACTTACATCTTTGATAATCAAATCACATTTAATTATCTAAGATAGCTCTCTTTATAATATGAATCAAATTCATATTAATCATGATAATTAAATCGCATTTAATTATCCATTTTCTCAATGCTCGGATACATAAATCAACAATAGAATTATCCATGAACTCCTTCAAGGATAATGCGCTTTCTCCGCAGATACTTGGAGATAAGGACAGGGCGATTGTATTGTTCCACGTATAGTGACATGGATATTGAGATCGTATCTCAAATCCAGATCGCGGGCCTCCCATAGATGCTTGATTAAATCAAGACCGTAAATCTAATCTTCTCATTGTATCTGAAGCACATTCAGATCAATGTCCAACATTTGGACTAAGATCAGATTACTTCTCTACTGAGAGGAGTCACTAAAATCCAGACCCATTTCATCACTCCCTAGGAATGGAAGCGTCATGGTTATACAATCGTTTATGATCACATCACCCTCAGGCATTCCCAATACCTGTACATCCTGCATACTGGAAGACTCAGACTAAACCCGAAGTATTAAATCAACTTTATACTGTCTACTTCATGGTTTTATCAGTAAGTTTCTCATTCGATCATTGGGAGTCGGTATCGATCATATACTTTCCAAAAGCATATATCATACCTAGGTCTTGATCGTATACTTTCCAAAAGTATATATCAAACCTACAAATTCAGTCAAGCTTCCAAAGCGAGACGACCGTGCGCACGGAATTTGATTCTTCCCAATATCTCATGAGTGAGCTCATGTCTTCCGGTTCAGTAACTGAACCTGTATGATCCCTTTGAGAGATCGTATTACTCATATGCCCTTATATGCACACCAGCGCACCGGTGTATAGACCTTGATTAGGTCATCAACCTATTGGTGTGCCAAATGTACATACTCAGACATATAGTAACACATCTGTCTCCGGTCAGAGGATGTGTGCCTATATCATGACAGCATACGATATAGGACTTTGGTTATCTCGATCTCGTTAAGTCAACTCTTTGACCTAACTAATCTGACACCTCCGAATCTCTATTCATATGCAGAGGACCTGCATCAAGAGGTCGGTCAGATATCAGCCTTTAGAGAAAAGGATTGCCATCTCCTTCTCAGGCTGGAGATCATCTCTTAACTATCATCTGTCGGTGCTTGATGAGTCCTCAATCTAACTCTTTAGATATTCATCCAAGCACCAGCCTCTATGATTCAATAGTTGAATCAATAGCTGTATGATCATCAAGATGGCCATGGTACATAACCCTAATTGTACTAAGGGACCTATTATGCAAATTATGTATTCTCCATTTCAGATTAAGGAGTGAACTGCAATAACATTTATTGCATAATGGCTCACCGTGGGCTCGCATTTCCAACAATCTCCCACTAGCCCAAAGAGCCATTAATGGGCTAATCATTTAAACCCACACTCATGTGACAATCACAGACTATTAAGAAAATAGCTAGGTAAGCTGATCAGTCACTCTGTTCCCGCGAGACTACGCCAAGTCCTTTTACGGCACTTGCATATTTCCAGTAACAGTGCTCGCATCTAATGCGAATGTTGCATCTCATGTAACCAATACTCAATCTAGTTTGTTACAGTGTCCCTGACATCATAACCAGTATCCCCATAATCCTTATTAGAATACCTTCATTCCCGGAGATCTCTATCTCCTAAGGTATCTAAAGTTTAGACCTTTATAGATCACTATCTACATGGTCTTAAACTTTTTGAAGATAAGACTTTGAGATTACTATCTCAAAAATCTCCTCATCTATGAAGATTTTGTTATTACTGCAATCAAGTGTTTTATCTCTATAGTAGGATTAGTAACAATTTACTACTCCCACTGCATGACAGACATCTGGTATTTGTACACTCTAGTATACACTCAGCTTCTCGTAACTAATGCATAAGTGCAAGTGGTTGTAGCATTTACTTCCTCAACTCTTTGAGGTGCTATCCCTTAAGATAGGTCAGTACCATATCCTAAGGGTTAGAAGCCTTTCTTGGAATTTCTATGAATAGAATATGTCCAAGGTATACTATAAATGTGTCAGTCCAATTATCCTCTTCTCTTGGCTTCTGAACAACTTCAGAACTAAGATCTAAGAGGTATCTTTGAAATCATATTTCAAGATATGGAATAACCAGAGAATAAAACACTTATTATTATCCTTATATCATTTTAAATGATCAGGATATCATCTACATTCAGCAAGATGAACACAAAGGCACTCCCACTAAGCTTCACATGGCTCATCAAGATTCTATCTGAAATCATAACAATTATAATTCCATCAAATCTTATGGTCCAACTTCAAGAAGCTTATTTGAGTCCATAGATGGATTCCTTAGTTTGCACACCTTGCTTTCCTCAACCATGAAGCCCTGGGGCTACTTCATGTGAATATCCTCAAAGAGGTATTCGTAGAGGAATGCAATATTGACTTACATCTTGAAGATGCAATAGTCAAGTTGTGTAGCTAAGATTAGCAACATTCTGATGATTTTAAGCATGGTCACCGAAGAGCAAGTCTCATTGCAAGCAATGTCTTCTCTTCCGATGTGTAGCTCATGGCTACGAACCGTGCTTTGAAGGTCTCCACCTTCTCATCAGGTTCCCTTTCTCTTGAAGATCCATTTACACCTTTACAGGTATTACCCATATAGGTGGATCCTCGAGGGTCCATATACAACACTTGTATATGAAGTCTACGTTAGACTTTTATTGCTAAAATCCATCTATCCATGCTATGATCTTCAGAAGCTTCATCACATGAAGTTCAATCATTGTTAGATTTCTCTGACACGTGGAATCCATCCTCAAACTCATTTGAAGAGGTATTAGTGTTTCATTTTTAATTGTCCTCTTAGTTTCCATTTTCAGGAGCCTCATTATCTTCTCAAGATAAATGAGTTCCTACACTTCATTTTCATCTTGATTCTTAAGAGTCTCAACCTCTAAGAATCATATTCTCAGAGATGAGATACTTAGAATCTCAAGGTCATAAAGTAGGTATCCAATACCATCCTTTATTTTCCTAATGAAGCAGCACTTTCAAGTGCTAGATTCCAGCTTGCATGCATGGAATCATATTAAACATATATATTGTAGTCTCTTCTACACATATATACCTAGAAACTAAGGGATAATTATGCTAAAATTCATCATTGATAAGATCATGTCACACATGATCCAATTGTATCTACCTATAACTCTATTGAGTTAAGGTGTGTTAGGAGGATTGAGATAGAAATGATATTCATATCTCTATAAGGTATTCTTTGAATTTATCTAACAGGTACTTACTACCTAGATTAGATCAAATTCATTTTATCTTCCTTCAAACTTTGGTTCTAAACCAAAAATAATGAAATCTTTGAACATTTCAAAGGTTTCTTAGGTGAAGAGAGGAAATCTCATATCCATAATGTTTACTATGATATAGATGATCTACATACATCAATATGCATGAGATCCTGAATACCTTGGCATCTTACACCTTTCTTTAAGAAGGGTGTATTGGACATTTTACTTTGAATACAATATTCATAAGTATGTAAGTTTTGAAATTTTAGACATTCTAAAGTTTCATCTCTTACTAGTCTATTGATCAAATCAATAGACAAATATCCAAGGCTTGATGCTAGATCATTGTCAAATGATCTTCATCCTCATATTGATCTTAAGTTTTAATTTCAGCATTTAGAAATGTTAATGAGCCATTCATCAATTTTCTAATTTAGTGGAGTCCACTAGATTTTAGATTACTATCTGAAATATCTCCATCATAACTATTTATGACAGTTCTACCTCAGAATTCATGTTTATTTCCAACATTTAGAAACAAACAATGAGTGTATTCTTACATCTAGGTCATAGAGACATTCTCTAAGACTAAGGACTCTCCCACTGAAATTAACAAGTCTATCAATCCAACAGAGATTGTTGCAACAATTGCATCAATATCCATGTGGATAACTATAAACCTTTAAGATCAAATTTTCCAGTCTTCTAAAACATATGCAACCTATTGCAAATGTCATCAGAAGATTGAGATACAATTATTTGACTTTATCTTATCAATGATTTATGTAGATTAATCCGATGCTCCATCTGAGTCCTTCTCTAAGGATTCTAGATAGACTTGATAGTCATACTATCAACACATCAACTTATTGCAGTATTGGCATTCATCCAACTCTTCGGATGACATATGGAAGTCATAGATGTATAGTCAACTCTTTGACCATACTTCTTACTCGGGTCCAACCCATGCTTCCACTGCGCTCCCTTTATTTATAAGCAACCATTGCTTAAGACTAAGGATATCTTATGTAAGAGCATTTCAACATTTATACATGCTTCATTAAATTCATACAATATGAATATTATGAAGCTTCATGAATGACCAGAGTATAGATAGTAGAATGATGACACTCATCATCTACATCCATCTAAACTCTTAAAACATAGGTTCAGGTAGGAACTCAAACAATTTGAATACATCATCTCTTATAGAGCCACCATTCTGCATGATGCAGTGAACCATCTCATTCATGTTAAATGTCAAGAGCACATATGTATGCCAGAATATCTTCATTAATTTTATAAGGATTATTTGACAATTACGATCATCATCGACATGTCACTTCCAAAGTACATCCGATGAGAGATCAAGACTATAGAGACACACAAACCCTAGGGTTGTAGTCCTATTATCTATTTAATTGTCATTCCTCAATATTATGAGGAAACTTGCACATTGCAACCACATACATTATGTGTCCAATTGCAAGTACAATATCTGGATCATGAGTCCAATCCATGATATTTTACTGGTTATTATTGAGTATATCATTGAGTGGGTTTTAATGAAGGATTATCTGAAATAAGAAATTTGCATAAATATATAAATATATATATATATATATATATTTTACTTTGATTTAGGATTTGTATATCAAAGTTGTCTTGTCTTGTCAACACTGAAAGTTCATTCCCTTAATCACTTTCAATGTAAGAGATATACTTACCATTATATCTCAACAAGATCTGGGATCTCCTTCCTTATCTTTGTTGCATCCCAATAATATGAGAATCTGCAACTCGGATAAAAAGAAGCGGGAACACATTCCGCCTTGCAAGTCCAACTTGCATCTCCCAATTCGGTCTTTAACACCCAGGCCCACCACCCCTAAGGCGATGTTGACCCGTCGTTAATTGAACCAACCGTCAACAGGAATAGTACTCGTTGTACGCAATCCAATATCGCCCCAATAATATGAGGATCCGATATTGGGGTCACTACGTATACGGCCTTACTCTTTCGAGAAGCAAAGAGCCCGATCCAGATGCGCTTGCATACAGGAGCTGTCACTTCGGACAGGCGTCTCCTATATACAATCCCTGGTGACGGAACCCTTCGCCTTGACGGGAGACCATGGATGTCACTTATGTGATCCTCCATATCATATTCAAATTCTAATTAATCATTATGAATCATATTCATTATGATTAATTCTTCCAAGGGAAATAACATCTCTATTCATAATAGAGTATTTTAATCTTAATTGGATTCCAATTAATCTAATCATATTAAATTAATGATCCAATTAATATCCAACAAACATTTTAATAGTTACTTGAATAATGGTATTATCTCAAATACGTATTATTTCGAATTTTAATAATTAGAAATACATCATGATTTCTTAAGCATTATACTAACCCTACCCGCTGTCATGGCCAGTACCGACGAGAGTGGGACGGACCACATACGTTGCAACCCGCAACCCCAATGCTCTCCGACTAGACACCATATCCACCTCGGGAAAGGATAATGCAAAATAGATCATTTTGTACTTGAGATTGTCATCGGTTCTTCAACCGAAATTATACCATATAGTAATAGTCAAAACAATTTTGATTAACATTATAATGAGATTTGCTAAACAAATCCCAAGTCCTATTCAAGCAACATGTTTGTTGGAATGTTGATCATGTAGATCATGTAACCAATCTTGATCTAGATCACATCTAATCATTTGTTGGTTAGGACAAAGTCATTTAAGGACATAATTATCATTGAATATTTCAAAAATATTTATGCATAATTATTCCAGGAAATTAAACAATTTAATTTCACTAATTAATTAAATGACAATCACTAGGTTCTTGATTAGGAAAGTATATTCAGCAGTGACCCTCACTTACTAAAAATACCATATCTCAATCAATTTAAATCCAAATTAAGCAAAGTAAATTTCTAAAGTTTGCTAACTTGATTTACAACAGAACCCAAGTGATTTGCACGCATTTCAAGGCGTTTCAAATCCGCAATTAACATCTTAATTACGTCATGATCCGCAGTCCCCGAAACAGTGGATACATGTTCACTAAAAAGAGCATATCTAGAGCAAACGGAATCGAAATCACGCAAACTCAGATCCTACGGTTTCCTTATTTAATGGGGAATAAAATCCAAATATTATTTTCGTGTTTAAACAATTTAAACAGTGCCGAAAATAATATCAAAACAGAGATGCGAAAATGAAATGCAAGAAAACTTTCGCAAACCCTAATGAACCCAAGTCGTCCTCGGTTTATGGATCGTATCCAAAACCACCAACCTGGCTCTGATACAACTTGAAGGATATGGTTAGATCCTCAAGCGCATCACGGAAGCGTGATCGTCGTATCGAATACGACGAAGAACGACTAGTCGCACTAGTTGTTCTATGCAGCAGAAATTAAAAAATTTTCATGTGAGGAAACCACATGATCCAAGAACACTTCTTGGATCGTTTTGTCTAAACCACAACCAAGTATTAGGTTTACCTCTTGAAGTGTGGTTGCGATCAAGTCTCTAAACGAAGAGACCTCCTGTCTCAAGTCCGATCCGTCGGAGGAGACGCTTGCGAGCGCGGGGATGAACCGCGTGCTTCTCGAAATCCATGTTGATAATCCAAGCGGTGGATCTCCTGATCTCGACACACGAGATCCGACGTCTTCTTCACGAGCAAGGCATGCCGAAGTAGACGGAGTTCCACGAGCAAAACATCGGGCAGCATAACGACGGTGCCGCGGCGATGGAGAGCCTCTCTAGGTCATCCATGGTGGACGGCCATGAGAGGGAGAGAAAGAGAAAGAAAGAGAGAGAGAGAGAGAGACTTGTTGTCTCACTTATGTGTCAAGAAGAGCAATGGGGTGCCTCTCTATTTATAGGGTTTTGGGATCCACGGATCTCAATCCATGTGTCAACACAAATCCAATGGTCCACATTAATTTGTGTTTCTTTCAATGGCCATGATTTGTTGCTAAAAACACAACAACAATTAATTTAATAAAAATCAAATATATATTAAATATAATTTGATTTATATCAAATCAATCTCTATTGGAGAGATAGGAAAGGAGGCAAGCCTCCTTCCATAAGGAGGGTGGACGGCCACCACATTCCTTATGGAATTGTGGCCGTCCCCTCTCCTCATTAGGAAGGGAGCTTCCTTTTTCCTATTACATGAGATTACATTATCTCGTGATTCTCTCCAATATTTGCAACAACATTTGTTGCAAATTATTTCACAAAAATAAATCCAATTTATTTTGTGAACATTGCAATCATGCCATTGGAAATTTGTGAATCATATTCACAACCCAAAACAAAATGTAAATTACATTTTCAATTCAATGTCCAATGTGAATCCAATTCACATTAACATTTAATTAACAAATGTAAATCACAAATAGCTCTCTCTTATATATTATAAATCACATTTATAATATATATGACTAATATGGATATTGCTATCCACATTATTCATATCCATGATAATTAAATCACATTTAATCATCTTGGATCTCTATTCTCTTGTGCCCAAATAATATGAATCATATTCATATTACTTACATCTTTGATAATCAAATCACATTTAATTATCTAAGATAGCTCTCTTTATAATATGAATCAAATTCATATTAATCATGATAATTAAATCGCATTTAATTATCCATTTTCTCAATGCTCGGATACATAAATCAACAATAGAATTACCCATGAACTCCTTCAAGGATAATGCGCTTTCTCCGCAGATACTTGGAGATAAGGACAGGGCGATTGTATTGTTCCACGTATAGTGACATGGATATTGAGATCGTATCTCAAATCCAGATCGCGGGCCTCCCATAGATGGTTGATTAAATCAAGACCGTAAATCTAATCTTCTCATTGTATCTGAATCACATTCAGATCAATGTCCAACATTTGGACTAAGATCAGATTACTTCTCTACTGAGAGGAGTCACTAAAATCCAGACCCGTTTCGTCACTCCCTAGGAATGGAAGCGTCATGGTTATACAATCGTTTATAATCACATCACCCTCAGGTATTCCCAATACCTGTACATCCTGCATACTGGAAGACTCAGACTAAACCCGAAGTATTGGATCAACTTTATACTGTCTACTTCATGGTTTTATCAGTAAGTTTCTCATTCGATCATTGGGAGTCGGTATCGATCATATACTTTCCAAAAGCATATATCATACCTAGGTATTGATCATATACTTTCCAAAAGTATATATCAAACCTACAAATTCAGTCAAGCTTCCAAAGCGGGACGACCGTGCGCACGGAATTTGATTCTTCCCAATATCTCATGAGTGAACTCATGTCTTCCGGTTCAGTAACTGAACCTGTATGATCCCTTTGAGAGATCGTATTACTCATATGCCCTTATATGCACACCAGCGCGCCGGTGTATAGACCTTGATTAGGTCATCAACCTATTGGTGTGCCAAATGTACATACTCAGACATATAGTAACACATCTGTCTTCGGTCAGAGGATGTGTGCCTATATCATGACAGCATACGATATAGGACTTTGGTTATCTCGATCTCGTTAAGTCAACTCTTTGACCTAACTAATCTGACACCTCCGAATCTCTATTCCTATGCAGAGGACCTGCATCAAGAGGTCGGTCAGATACCAGCCTTTAGAGAAAAGGATTGTCGTCTCCTTCTCAGGCTGGAGATCATCTCTTAACAATCATCTGTCGGTGCTTGATGAGTCCTCAATCTAACTCTTTAGATATTCATCCAAGCACCAGCCTCTATGATTCAATAGTTGAATCAACAGTTGTATGATCATCAAGATGGCCATGGTACATAACCCTAATTGTACTAAGGGACCTATTATGCAAATTATGTATTCTCCATTTCAGATTAAGGAGTGAATTGCAATAACATTTATTGCATAATGGCTCGCCGTGGGCTCGCATTTCCAACATTAGTGTCATTTGTTATTAGAATGTTTGGTGTAAGAGTTAGATATATAAAGAATTTTAATAGAGTTATTAATTATGTCAATTATATATAAGGTCCTTAAAATAATACTGAAAATATTTATACACACATTTTGAAAAATTCATTTTGCAAATAATTTTTATAAACAATTTACAAAAGTTTACAAAGTTTGAAAATCATTTTGCAGAGATTTTTCACCAGTATAGATATATTTTTAATGGTAGTTCACAACCATTTTCCAAATCATTTGCAAAGTAATTTTCAAAACATTTTATTCATAAAACTGAAACAAATTTTTATAAATATTTATAAAGATTTTTAAAAAGGTTTGAAAATATTTTACAAAATATTTTCCAAGTAGTTTCAAGAGATTTTCCAAGACCTTTTACAACCATTTTTAAAATCATTTTGCAAAATATTTTTAAGATCGTTTATTAAACATATTTATAAAGAGTTTTGAAAAAATATGCATATTTATAGTGTATTCTTTAAAGTGGATTTGATGTATACTCATGCATTATAGTATGATAGCGATATTATTGCAAATATGAAAGTACGAGTTATGGCTAACACACACACACGCATATACATGAACCCTATACTTAGCTCGAACTATGTCCTCTTAGTGATCAAAGAGCAGAATGGAATACATAACTCGTGCTAAGTATAGAAGAGACTATATTACAATGACTCCAAGAATGTCAAGTTGATCGTCCCTTCTATACTTAGGACTAACTAATCCTAAGTATAGCGGACTATCCACCCAGCGAGGATGATGGAGGATGATAATGCATGAAAGAATCAATGACTTAGCTTGTCCCCTATACATAGGGTGAGATATTCCTAAGCATAGACAAGAAATATCAACAAGTTGAGAGATACACAAGAAAGTAAATTAAAGAATAACCTAAATACAATCATCCCTAGTATAATTAGGATGAAATATATCCTAAATATAACACAAATGAAAGGATGAATGAAATAAAGTAAGAAAGAAATAAATGAAAAGAAGAAAATAAAATATGTTTTTGGAACTCATGTGTTTGTTTCTTCTTCCTTTGGGAGCTCATCTTGAAAATGCCACTTGTATTGGATCCACCAAGGACAGGAATGTATCATGCTCAATGTATGATTCAACCAACAATCTCATATGAAGATGCTGCCATTGTCACACATATTTTTGAAAATAAAAGGGTCCCGACCACTTTCTTTTAAGCTTTCCTGGAAACAACTTAGACTTTGCATCGAACAACCACACCTTCTTTTTCAATTCAGAAGTATTTTGTCTGATATGTTTATCATGCCATCTTTTGACTTTTTCTTTATATATGGGGATGTTGTCATATGCAGAGTCTCGAAATTTCAATAATCACTTCAGGTCTATCATTTGGTTCTTGCTGACTTTCTCTCGATCCAAGTTGTGTATGCTGACTACCCACAATGATTTGTGAATGATCTAGACAAGCAAGTGGCATGGCTTTCTATATATCAAGCAGTAAGGAAACATGTCTAAAGGGGACATGTACATTGTATAATAAGGCAATAGAAATGAGTTGAGTAGTGGCAACCAGTTCTTCCTATCAAAATGCATAAGTTTTTGTAGGATCATCTTGATTTCCCTGTTTGAACATTCTTCCAAGCATTAGTTTGCGGTGAGTAAAGAGATGCGACACGATGTTTAATGTCGTACTCCATTGCTACTTCTTGAATTTTTGTTGATAGAGTGGCTACCTCTGTCTGATATAGGAATCTGATGAATCCGTGCTTCGTCATCTTTATTCATTTATTTTAGCTTAAAATCCCTTATAAAACACTTGTATACAACACTAACTCCATATTCTTACTAACTTGCATCTATGTAAATGTTGTACACCTCTTAATAACTTTAACCTGAAATAAATAAATAAAGTAACAAAGGAAAAATAAAGAAAAGAAAATAAAAAAGAAGAAGACTGTATACAGGCTGACCCGAACCCCGAGAGAAGGTCAAGACTTGACATGATTGACCAGGAATAAAGTAGGGGGAGATAAGGGTCCTTAAGCAGAAAATCAAAAAAAATATGTGTGTGTTGTTGTAAATATTTCTCACTTATTTTGTGTATATCTGTATAAAACTAACATTAATTTATTTGTGCCTTAATTGACCTCAAATCAAATAACTTTCAAACCAAAGTCGTAAATAAAAATGTGTCCTAATTAATAAAAATAATTTCACAATTAAATCATGTAGAGAATAAAAGTAGCCACACTTGGAAAAAGCCACTAAGCACTAATTGAAAAATCAATTCCAGCTCCATATGAACTCAAATTGAACCAATATCACTTCGATTGGATTCAAAATTAAATTATCTTCAAAATGGCTATGATTTCATAATTTTTGGAGTTACGGTTGAAAAGTCAATTTTCTGGGGTGGTTTGTGCAATTTTCCCATGTATTTTGTAAATATTGTATTTGTATATATTTGTAAATTATTCTTACCAATCATTTAAAATAAAAATTAAAAAATTAAAAAAAAACTAATTTCCTTATTTACCCTCATATATAATGTCATATATGTATACAATATGTGTATATAGTTGCTAATTTTAATTAGGGATTTTATCACTTGTGCCCCTCCGAGATGTTGCAATATCAGTTATGCCCCTATCTTTTTGGTAATATCAGTTGTGCCCCTAAAAACTTGCTCCGTCATCACTTGTGCCCTTCCGTCAGATTGACCGTCAATGAGTTGACTTAACCATGGTTTTATCAAACCTTGGTGCAGTTAAGAGGGGTATTATTGTCCACACATCTTCTTCATCTTCTTCCTCCTCCATTTGTTCTTCTTCCTCTCTTCATAATTTCTCTCTCTTATTTGCACCTTCATGTATCCATCGAATCTTTAAAATTTTTGCATTTTCACGGATATATCACTCATTACGGATCAAATGGTGAATTTTATTGAATTTTTTGGTGACTTTTCATGAATCAATTAATCGAAAATTTATCTAAAAGCTGAAAGCCCTGGGGGATGACCTGGGGCGGCGGGCTATGGACGACGAGTTTAGGGGCGACCTGGGGGTGGGGGGAGGCCGACAGGGATTCATCACCTTCCACCGACCAAGACCTCCTCCATCGCTTGGGCCGGCCCTCCACCTCCAGCGGCATCACTACTCTCTATAGGGCCCGTCGTCCGATCGCTGGCACCTTCCTCCTCTACCGCGAGGCGTGTGCTGCCCCGTCGCGCTCGCGACCTCTGCCTACCAACGCGTGGCCATGAAGCCGCACCAACACCTGCACCAGGAAGCCGCGTTGCCCTGTTTCCCTCCGCAACCCCGCGGCTTGCCACCTCCACCGCCCATCCCAGTACTTCCTAGCGGCTCTGCTGATTCCGCGTCACCCACCGATTGACAACGGCACACATCTCCGCCCAGCACAACAACCTCCGCGTGAGCCCGTGCCCACCACCTCCAGAGCCACCACCGCTCCCCTCACGCCAACCGTCGACAATGGCCCACATCTCTGCACAGCACGACTGCCTTTGGCCGCCTACGGCTTGGAAAAAAAGAGAGGGAGGCACGTGGCCCCCTTTCCACCATTTGATTTGAAGAGAAGACACAGAACGAGGTCGGGGCGGAGGGAGCAGCGCCGGGGAGGAGGTCGGCGCCGGGGAGGGGAGACGAGGGCGGAGGGGCCGTAGGGGATGGGGGAGGTCGGGGCTGCCTCGAGGCTGGGGCGGAGGGGCGGCGCCGGGGATGGGAGGGGAGCTCGGGGCGGAGCTGGGCGGCATGTGGCAGGGGCGGGGGCGGAGAGGGAGGAGGAGGAGGAGAAGGAGGAAGAGGATGGGCAAGAGGAGGAAGAAGAAGAGGATGAGGAAGAAGGTTAAAATGACCTCCTAACCTTTTTTTTAAAGTAATTCCGCCTATGTCCTCAAAGTTAACGGCCGTTTGCACTGTGGATGGACGGTCACTAACCCGAGGGGCACAAGTGATAAATTAGCAAGTTTTGAGGGGCACAACTGATATTACCAAAAAGATAGGGGCATAACTGAAATTGCGATATCTCGGAGGGGCACAAGTGATAAAATCCCTTTTAATTAACCATCATAAAAAAATAACATTTTTTAATTCAAATAAATAAAGTGACGAAAATTCAAAAAGAATTAGATAATTTTATAAATAGTTTTATCTCTTCTACCTTATCTCATGTCATCTCTTCCACCAAAAAATTCAGAAAATTAATTTCAATTTTCATCTCTCACCTCTTTATCCAAAAAATTCAAAAATCAAATTTCATGTCATCTTTTCTATTTATATGGTTCCTCCCTCATTCCAACTTGATCAATTTTAGAGAGAGGAGCCCGATCTCTGAGAGAACAATTTCATCGAGAAAGTTGCCTAGTCTCCAAGCCGTTCGGTGACAGCGAGTCGGCCTTGTCGAGGCGATCACGGTCCTTTTCCACTCCTACGGTGAGATCCACATTTTTCTTATTTTTATCTAGGTTAATTGTAGTTTATTTCTCGCATAATTTTTCTAGATCTTAAAATCCTCTACGATTTATTCCACCACCGACTCGATTTTTCATCTCACTTTCTCCATCTCTACGTGTTGTATTTTTATCGTCCACGATCTCTTAACTTCGGCCGCGTACGTGGCCGGAGATCAGATTCGATTCTTCCATTTTTCTACGGATCCCCGCTCATTTTTCTGATTTGTAAAAAAATAAAAAAATTTAAAAAACATTTATTTCATTTATCTCTAATGTTTGTTTTGCAGGACCATTAATTAAAAAACACAAAAAATTAAAAAATTAAAAAATATATATCTTGTTTATTTTATTCCTATTTTCGGATTAAAAAAATGCAAAAAAAGTTTTCTTTCTTATTATTTTCTGTTTACATCACCAAAAAATACAAAAAAATAAAAAAAATCACCCCAGCTTACGGGGACATCACCCCCCGCCGCCCTTCCTCCGCCATCGTAGCAGCACCGTCGGCACAACCTCGGCCCAACCCTCGTGCTCCTCCACCGCGCGCGGGCCACCGTGCGAGTCCGCGCTCTTAGCCGCTGCGACAACCTCCATCGTCCAACCTGCTGAGCCATCCGCCAAGGGCGGCAGTGCCTCAGCCCGCGCGACGCCCTTCCATAGCGCATCCGCCCTCCACACGCGCTCGTCCAGACAGTTCCTCGCCTCCAGCGCAACCGTGCCCCTCTGGTGCCGCAACTCCTGCGACTACGGCGCCGCTACCCGTGCGACCATCTCCCTAGTCCGCCTGCAGCATCTCCACCAGGCTGCTGTAAGGGAAGAAGATAAGGCGGCAGCCTTGCCTTCGTCACCCGCGCAGGCGCCGTGCACAGCAATCCCAACGCCGCGCAGGACACCAACGCCTCTCCCAGCACCGTCCTATGCTCCCCCTTATCCCAGCCCGCCGCCGTCCTCCCACCGCCTCGACATCGCACGCGCCAACCCGCGAGAGGTGGCGCCGCCCCCGCCGCGTGAAGGAAGAAGACACCGGCAACGCCCCCTAGTTCCATCCCCTTTGGCTTTTGAAACGAAGAGAAACCTAGGCTTGGAATTAAGAAAAAAAATGACAAATTTGCATCAAAGCCCCCGGATATTTCTGAAATTGCAAAAGAGCCCTTGTCAGATCAATTTAATTCGAGAGAATTACGTTGAAGTCCCCTGAAGATTTTCAGAATTACAGATGCACCCCCCGCCTCCTCAAGTCACGTGTTTTGTAGATGCATTTTGTGGGTAAATTGTATTTTCCACCTCGCATTTATTTTTATTATTTATTTGAGGCAAAAACAAAACTTATTTACATTTTAGTCCCTATTCTCGACATTGCATGATTCTTCTATTGAAATAAAATTTCTATTAGTCCAAAAATTCTGAGAAATTCATGATATGTTTCTGATTTGCATATCCATCTAGCATAAATTTTTTATTGCATTTTGCCTTCATTTATTATTATTAAAAATAAAAAACATGTCATTTTTCCATGTTTGAAATTCCAAAATTCATAAAAATTCAAATATTGTTCCCAAACTTCAAAAAAGTAGAGTAGTTTTATTTCATTGTCTTTTAATTTCTGACCAATTTTTACGCATTAATATTTATAAACACAAAAAAAATTGAAAAACATCAACAATCTTATAAAAAATTACAGAAAATTATAAAAAAAATCCAAAAATTTTGATTTTAGTTCCTGTTTGTAGATAATTGCTTCTAGTTTGTCTTAAAAATAATTGTGAGGAGTTCCGGACATTAAAGTCTTTTTAAGTTGCAAATTACTCCAGGATGTGCACATTTTCATATTTTCCCACTGATTGATTTTTAGAAAAATACGAAAACATCCAAAAATTCCATAAAAATTCTCAAAAACATTTCAAAACTTTTAAAACCCAAAAATATTTTTTTATGGATTTTTCTGATCATTTTTGACAAATTGAAAAATTACAAAAAGAGTTGGTGTGTGTATTTTTGATCTTGTGAATATTGCTTCGTGTTATTTTTGAAAATTTTAAAAAAAATAATCACAAAAACCAAGTATAGTTGTCCTTTGAGATTCCTATTTTCTCTTAATTAGTTTCTGATAAATTGAATAACCCTCGGGAATTGTAGCCTCCCTGAGTTTGACCCTGTCTGATATATAGGTTAATAAGTAGCACAAAAAAATAAAAATAAAAATATTTTTTCTAGTCACGGAATTTTGGGGATAACAACAGCGACACATTTATTCACCTTTAATTTCCATCCCACGAAAATTCGTGTCAACAGAATCTTCAAAATCCCCCCACAAAATGATATTTTCTTTGAGAAGAGATACACGGTACGACTATCATCGGCTGGAGCAGGGATTGCCTTCACCCATCGACTGACATAATCGACGACAAGCAAGATGTACTTGAAGCTCTAACTATTTGAAAATGGGCCCATGAAGTTGATACATCATGCATCAGAGACATCTGATATATTGATGTTTGTTAGAGGCATGGTATCTCAGGAACTAATGGCATCTCTCATCTTATAGTAGTCAATACAACCTTTCACATATTTCGTAGTATCTTTAAAAAGAGTCGGCTACCAAAGTTCGTATCAAAGAACTTTCTCTACAGTGCGCTGCCCAGAATGGTGTCCACCAGATTCCAACTTGTGACAATGCTATAGGAAACGTGAGGATTCCTCCTCAGGGATGCACCTTCACCAGATAAAATGTGCACCCTCACGAAACAAGTATGGATCCTCCCAATGGTAAAAAGTATTTCAGACATGAACTCAGCTTAGGCCAATCTTGTGGAACCTCCTTGGAGACAAGGTATTTCATAATATTAGCATACCATTGGAGCGAGGAGGCTGATAATATCACCTCATCTAGGAAGCTTTCATTAATTGGAATGTTTTCTTGCTTAGGAGTCTCTACCTCTGAGATTCGTGAAAGGTTATCTGCCTCAAAATTCTCGACTCCAAGTTTATTTATCTCATATTCCAAATTAAACTCTTGGAGTAGAAGGATCTATTAAAGTATATGTTACTTAGCATCCTTCTTGCATTGCATGTATCACGACCCCAATTATGTGTTGCCGGATCCTCCCATATCCTGATATGTTTACTCAATAATAATTTATTAAGCAATCAAAACTAACATTCAGAATCAGACTACAATTAAAAATACTAAAAAAGAAGTATTTAATATTTTTCCATTCATAAAATAAAATTTACATGATACATTGTCCCACTATAATCATTTACATGTACATCAGATGGAAAGGAAATAAACAAAAACATTACCAACTAACTTATAGAGTAAACCTAATGTAGCTAGTTGGATGTGTATTATGTTAAATGACTGGATTATTAAAGTCCTTGTGATGGTTCACCGATACCTCTTGGGCTTCCATAAATCATAGGATGAATATTAGAGAGTGGTAAGTAACGAAGAAGAGAAAATTAAACAAGTAGTTTAGTTTAGAAAAACTTATTAAACCAGAAAGTTTTATATCTTCTCATTAGTTTAAGTCTTATTTCTTCTATTCCACATCAGGGATTAGTACAGGAAAAACCTTACCATTCATGAACTTTGAAGCTGTGGACATTTCAGGATTAAAGATTGTGACGATCTGGTGAGCTTATGACGTCTCATGTTGCCTCAACCAATACTCCAATACTCCCTTACAATTTCCTTTTCTTGTATTATCTAGGTGTCAAACCTTCGGACTGACAAACAAAGAAGCACGTATTCCTCGAGGACTTGGTAGCTCAGAACCACATTCTAACCTTTAATCACACAAACTAGTGGCTTTGAATACAAGTTGTCATGACCCTGACATTATCCAACCACACGTGCCTCAACATGGCATAGACACATCTCAAGTCAGTCAATCCGCCTAATGGCATCCGAGTACTACGCATTGCAAATAATTTATTTCACGCGCTCAACATATCCAGGCAACCGTGTACCACTTAGGTTTGGCCTGCCAATAGAGATGTTCTTCTGACAAACCTACAGGTTGCATGCCCAACCTGTAGTATCTACTCCAAGTCATTCTTAAGGTAAACCACATTCTTTTTTCAGGATCTGTTTCAATGCACATAAATTCCCATAATGTAATTCTTCCATTAAACCTTTGATCTTCATATTCATTAACATTAAGTATAGACTCACATAAATATTAAATTATATATACGTATGTGTGTATATATATATATATATTCATATTTATTTTTACGTTACCTCCCAAACCCTAACTTTCCAAGTCACTACATCCATTTGATGCATAGACATTATTTTAGTGGTAATTACAAAGAAACGTTTCATATTTTCTCAAAAATGGCCAAATTAGGCTTCTTGAAGAATATAAAATCAGGAACTTCAATGATATCGTAGTGAAAATCCAACAACAAAAGGAATGATTTCATTACATAATCGAGCTCTCTCTTGTGTATGTAGTGCTTTATCGTGATTTGTTTACAGAATGGATGATTTACATCTCCTGAAATTATCGAGTTTCATTTTAATATTAATAACATGAAGAATGTGTCGACAATGAGAAGAATAAACGAAGAACGCAAAGAACATGCAGAATACACGAAGAACATGAAGAACATATTCTCTCTAGAAATTTCAGCAGATCTTCCCTTTATATGGGGCGATATTTTTAGGAAAATTTTTGTAGAGTTTACCCTTCTATTGGGTCACATTTCAAATAAAATGGAAAGAGTTTCCTCTACAAAAACACCGAGAGGAAAACAATTGCAAAATCGTATGAATATAATCAAAATGCAAGTGATGGAGAATCGGTAGGCACCACGCGTCTTAGTTGAGTGAAAGTGTGACGGATCACAGGGTTCACTGGAGAGCATAACCCCCCGCCCCTAAGTCGGGGGTTACATAGATTTCTCCTCGAACTACAACACAAATTGAATCGAAAAGGAGATAAATAAAAAACCTAACTCAAGTTAGAGCTTACTTACGAAGCCAAGTAGGAGAGGATCTTACCGTCCTCCTTCTCCTCGTCCTTCCAGCAACGCTTTGCTAGTGCTTTTTCCCCACCTCCCTCTCCTCTTCTAAACTTTTCAACCCTAACCCTCGGGGAAGTGGTTGTAGTGGAAATTGTAGAGAATGAATGGATAGGGGGATATTTATAGGCTTCATAAAACCACTAATTATGGTTAGTAAACCATGTTTTAACTCTTAACCACGACAAGCGGCCCATGGTTTTAGCATATGGTTTTAAGCAAATCTTATCCGAAACATAAGTCTTAAGTTGCAACTTTCAAGAAGCTACTAGATTTTCTAATGATACTTAGTTAGCGCTAATCATGATTAATTTTCACTAATCGTGATTTTACTTTGGCAATCATTCTTATCTTTTGCTGACCTTTGATTAGTGTTTGATAATTCTCACTAGAGGTCATCAATCCATCATTATTTTCTTCAACTATGTTCAATTAGACTTAATGGCGACCATTAAGAGTTAATGACATCTTAAGTCTTCTTACATCTCTTTATTCCGAATGTCATAACAATTTGAAATTAAGTCTGATTCAAATGAATCAAATCTCATTAGTTTCCTCTTCACGAGCCAGATCTTATGATATAGGATCCGAGAGGGCCAAGTTCAAGGCCTTCCAATTATAATAACCTTAGGAAGTCACATCCTCAGGACTTGAAGTGCATGCATAACAACCTTAAAGAGGATTGAAACCATAACACTTTAAATAGAATGAACTTCATTTCATTTATAGTGAAGATATACAAAAGTGTTATCATTCAAACAAATAGGGGTATTTCTCTATCATATCTACATCAGGTTCCCATGTGGCTTTTTCAAACTCTTGGTTCCACCACAAGATATTAATTAGAGATACCTATTTATTCTTCAATTTCTTGATATCCCTATCTAGTATTTGCACAGGTATTTAAAGGTATTTCAAGTATGGCTCAACATGCAGATCATCATAGCTTATCTTATGTTGAGGATCCTTAATTCACTTTCTCATATTTTATACATTAAAAACATCATGTATTGATGAAAGATGTGGAGGAAGTGAATGTCTATATGCAAGTTTTCCAATCAGCTGAATAATTTCAAAGACATTCACGACCTTGGGTGCTAATATCCCATGCAAGATAAACTTCAGAACTCCTTTCATAGGCGATAATTTGAGAAATACAAAGTCACCTATATCAAATTCAAGATCTTTTCGCCTGGCAATACTATAGCTTTTCTTGCGACTCTGATCGGTTATTAGTTTTTTTTCAAGCAAGCTCTACAGTTTCCCATATCTCCTGGAGTCTATATGAATCATAAAGGTTCTTGATTCCGACCTCTTGCCAACATAGGGAACTACAACTACGTTGCATGAATCATACATAGCTTCAATATAGGGTACTACTCCTGGAGTCTATATGAATCATACATAGCTTCAAATGGCGTCATGCCAATATTTGCATGGTAACTATTATTGTAGGTGAATTCTTTAAGAGGCAAATGTTTAATACATGATCCCTTCCATTCCAAGATAAATGATCGTAGCCTATAATCTAGCATATAAATCATACGTTCTGATTAATTATCTATTTGTAGATGATACGTTGTGCTCAAGCATAACTGTGTGACTAAGGCTTTCATGATGTTCTCCTAGTAGTGTGAGGTGAACCAAGAATCTCGATCAGAAACTACCTCCTTTGGGATACCATGGAGATGGATCATATGTATATTATGTAACTCAACAAGATGGTCTGGAGTGGAAGATAAGCTTATTGGAATAAAGTGTTCTACCTTGGTCAGACAATCTGCTGTAACCCTTATACTATATTTACCACTAGTAGTCTCAGGTAAGCCAGTAACGAAGTCCATAGAAATACTTCCCCATTTCCATTCAGGGATAGGGAGAGGTTGCAACAATCATGGTGGCTTTTGGTGTAAAGCCTTTACCTGTTGGCGAGTGAAACATGAATTCACAAACTCAATATCTTTCTTAATTCCCGACCACCAAAAGTCTGAATGAATATGCATGTATATCTTCGTAATTCCTGGATGAATAGATAATCTTGAACAATGAGATTTAGAAAAGAACTCTTTCCTCAATTCAGGTGTGTTTGGTAAACAAACTCCGTGATGGTTATATAGTAACCTATCTTGTATTTGGAATCTCTCTATCTCATTCTTCTCAAGTTGTTGTCTCAAGTCTTTAAAGAATGGATCATCCTCCTGTCCTTTCTTTATTCTATCCTAGATCTTTGATTGGTATCAGCGAGAAATAGTTATAGTATCAACACTATTATTAAATGGTTTCCATTCACTCAATATTGATAGTAAACCCCAAAAGTGGATACTCATTAATCCAGGTGAATAAGTTCTACTAAATGCATCTGCTACGACATTCCCCTTACCAGGGTGGTAGGAGATGGTCCATTCATAGTCCTTCAACATCTCTAGCCACTGTCTTTGTCTCATATTGATCTCCTTTTGATCAAGCCAATATTTTAAGCTTTTATGATCGATGAATATTTCAGAAGTGATACTAGAGAGGTAGTGTCTCTATATCTTTAAAGTGAAGAATACAATAACTAGTTCAAGGTCATGTGTCGAGTAGTTCCTCTCATGTGTCCTGAGTTGTCATGATGTATAGGCAACTACCTTGCCATGTTGCATAAGAACTGACCCAAGTCCATCTTCAGATGCATCAGTGTACATTATAAACCATTTTCTCCTAGAGAATAAAGTAAGGATAGGTGCAGATGTTAGACATTCTTGCAGTGTCTAAAAACTCGTTTTACATGCGTTGGACCGTATGAATGGGACTTCCATCTAAGTCAGCCTAGTCATTGGCAAAGCTATTCGAGAAAAGTCATTCACAAATCTTCTATAATACCTAGATAGACCTAGAAAAGATTGTATTTTTGTGACAGTCTTCAAGCATTCCCAACTCATCACCGCACTAACCTTCACATGATAAACTAATATACCTTCTCCTGAAATAGCACAGCCTAAGAATGACACTATAGATAGCAAAAAGTTATATTTGTTATATTTAGCATATAATTTGTTCGTTCTTAGTGTTTCAAAGTGCCTCCTGGAGATGGTGTTTATGCTGGTACTTATCCTCGGAGTAAATAAGTATGTCATCAATAGAGACTATTATAAAGTGATCTAAGAACTCCCTGAATCTCTTTTCATAAGATCCATGAAGGATGATGGCACATTTGTCAATCCAAAATGCATAATTAAAAATTCATAATGTCCATGTCTAGTTCGAAAGGTTGTCTTGGGGATATCCACATCTTTAATTTTCAACTAGTTGTATCTAGATCTTAAATCAATCTTGGAATACACAGTCGAATCTTGCAACTATTCAAAGAGAGCATCTATTCTTGGTAGATAATACTTGTTCTCTATTTTCCTCTTGTTTTGTTGTCTATAGTCAATGCACAACTTCATCAACCCATCCTTCTACCTTACAAACAAAATCGGTGAACCCCATGGTGATGTACTAGGATGAATGAAGCCTTTGTCTAACAATTCTTGTAATTGTAGCTTTAACTCTCATAACTCAACTAGTGTCATCCTATATGAAGCGATAGAGATAGGATGAGATCAAGTGTGAGAAGCATGTCAAATTCAATCTCTCGCTCAGGTGGTAATCTAGGAAGTTTATATAGAAATAAATAAGGAAACTCGCATGTTGTAGGTACATCTTCTATTATTTTGTTTGACCCTAAGGTAGTGGATACATAAGCTAAAAAATCATGGCATCCTTGCTCTAACAATTGTGTGCCTTTAGAGTAGAGATGTATTTGACATTGTTACTGGATATCTTTTCAATAAACTAGAACCCTATTGAGTTAGGAATGTGAAAGTTACTATCTTCTGGAAACAATCAAGACATGTGCGATGCCTTTCAAGCCATTCCATCCCCAGGATGAGATCAAAGTCATCCACTTCAATAAGTAGTATGTAAACATGCAACTGATGTCCTGCTATCAGTACTACACAATTATCCAGGATTTCTCGGATTATAAATGTGTGTCCTCTTGGTCTTTTGATCAGATAATATTGTTGTACTTCTATTGGTAAGATTACCCAAAGTAGGTACTAACCATCGAGAATAAATGAATGTGAAGCACTAGAATCAAACGAGGCGTGTACTGAAAAGCCAGGAATAGTAACGGTACGTTGTACGACCATGACTGAGTTGTAGGATTGTTCTTCAGTTATTGCATTAAGCTGACCATTAGAAATAGGCAAGCTAGAACCTACAACACTTTGTGTCGGTTGCTGCATAGGAGACAGTCCTTGTGAGCACTGACCTCTACTCTGTCTTCCTTTATGTTTGCTCCATTTCTCAATATGGAAGTTCTACTATTAATTTGGGTTGGTTTAAACCCCAAACCTCTCAATTTTGGATAGACTTTCTTGATGTGGCCTTCCTGATAATAGTAATAATACGCACGTGTTCCTATATGCGTTAAAGGCCCAACCACAAAGGCAATAGTTCCTATTGTTGAGTCATGAGGGTATGGTGGAAGTCTAGAGAAACCCCCTCTTCCTTATAATTCATGGCATAGGTATGTGACAAGCTTACACTAGAACCAAATGGATGATAGTGACAGTCTCTATGGTCATAACTCTTCTTCTGTTTGGATGGACCACCAGTAAAGTGGAAGCTTCTTCTTTGTCGGTTTTGATCCCTTTCCATCTCAATACGAGAGGTGATGTCCTGGCTTAATCTATAGTGGTGGATCTAAAACCCGTAAGCTTCTCTCTAGGATCTCCCTAAAGCCTGCTAACAAATTTGGTAGGACACTCTTGTGGTAAAGCTTCTAGAGCCGGGGAATAACATAGTAGCTCAGTAAAATGAATATGATAATCTTCTACAATTCTGGAACCCTGGGTCAGAGAAGACAACTCCTTCTTTAGTTCTTCCCAATGAGAGGGACTGAAGTGAGCTCGAAACCTTTATTCAAAGATATCCCATGGAAACAATATCTACTAATTTCTTGGAAATTTCTCTCCACCGTCATCTTGCATTGTCTTCTAGGTAATAATTAGCAAAGTGCATCCAAGTGTCTACTGGTGCATGTATTATTCTCAACATCATGTTGAAATCATCAATCCACAGTTTTGCCTGAGCATATATCTCTATGCCTTTGAATTGAGGAATCTTTCCTTTTCGATAATTGTAATTTTTGGTGTCTAAGAATATCTCTCTCCACTGCTATTTTAGCTAGCTGATGAATCTCCATTTCATTACCTTTATTCTATCATTTTGGCCTCAAAAACACAAGCAAATGCATGTAAATAGCATCAATTTGTCTATAATAGCATTCATCATTTATTAAGTGTACATAAAATAAGGTTTTTAATGTCAAAATTATAGAATAAAGGGAAGAAAAGAAAAATGAATAAAATATTGCAAATATTTTATGACCTGAACCTTGAGACCAAGTCAAGAATTGGATTGGTCGACAAGGAATAAAGTAGGGGGAGATAAGGGCCAATAATACAATAAATACCTCCTTTATTTATTCATTCATTTATGCATTTTGACACCTATTTTGTATATAATTATTTATTTATTAGATAGAAATACATTATACATGAAAGTTGTAGATAATAATGTAAATAAAAATATAAAATTGAGTTTGTGCAAAAATAATATACAAGGTACATTTTATACACAGAATAAAAAGCCAGAATCTCAACTTCACAGACCCATATCTTGCAAATAAAAACTCAAAATCCACAAAACCTTTAATTGTATATAACTTTTCAAGAGGTATTTAATAAAGTTGGTTTCTTAATTTTTGGAGTTCATCTGTGAAATTTAGGTTTTTGGCCCTCATTCTACATTTTACCTATTAAAATATTCAATTTATTCATTACTTATTACTTTTACAAATTCATATTTTTATAATTTTGTAAACATTATTTATAACATAGGTGTTCATTAAAATTAGAATTAAACCTAAAATAAAAAGGAGAATAAAATAAAACTATGTGAAAACATAGATGGAAATACCTAGGTTCTATATGTATATAAATAAAAGGGAAATACATTCTTTAATTATTTTATTCTTTCATATTTTTATAATACTGTAAATATTACATATAATAAATTAAAAATACAAATCCAAAATAAAACCCAATAAAATTCATTAAATAAATAAAATGTACATAAAATATAGGTAAAATACCTATAAGTATACCTACATATTATATATACCGATTTATTTAAATATGCAAATAAACTCATAAAAATCAAATAAAATATATTTATACTCATAAAAATAAGTTATCAATTTATAAAATAATATAATAAATTAATAAGATAAAATACACAAAATAAAAATAAATTATACAAAATATATGTAAATATACCTATAAATACACTATTAAAATAAACTCATAATAAAATAAATCAAAATAATTAATGAAAATAATATTAAAATACTACATAAAATAATAAACATTTTTTATTTTATACTAGAAAAATAATAAAATCATTTACTATTTAAATTTAATTATTTTTGAATAAAACCCTCTGTTTTGTCTTCTAGCGGCCGACGCAGACCAATAGGAGCGCGGCCTTCGTTGACCTTTGGTCAACTGTCCGCGCCTCTGAACCGACAGACCTGGTGGATCCCCGTTTTTCTGGCATTTTTCATGGGCGTCTCATCCATCGATCGACCTCGCTTCATTCACAAGAATTATCGCTGGATCATTGTACAATCACGCCAATACCTTAGATTCTCATAGACTAATTAGATTCTTTAATTTGAGCCGACCAATAAGGGTGCCTCGTGATGTTTATAAATAAGAAGCTCTGACCCCCTTCGAAAATTTGGTCAGCCTTTATCCAATTCCCTTCCTCGTATTTGGTCCTAGAGGCGTTCCTCGTGACATGAGAAGGTCTCCAGCCGTCACTTACGTAGATGTCAAGATATTAGTACAAGAACCAAGTTCCCATACTGGATGAAATTGCTGACACTCAAGTTTCATGAAGCTTTCAATGATTTTATCCCATCCTCGAGCATCATTAAATCAAGTTTAGACTTGAATTCCTCATCTCAGTCCCTCAAGTGAAATTCCTACTCATCTCATCATGAACACAGTCGTGTATGTGAAGTGTTGATCATATTCTTAAGGTACAACACTAAGCATGCAATATAGCCTGAAAATCTAGCAAACTAGGGAAATGTCGAAATTTAAGTCGAAGACCCTGATGGCTAAGTCTGGTTAACCTGAAATATCAAGACCTCATAAATCATGTGTTCTTGAACATTACTGGCCCTGTGTGGAAGTGAATCTGCATGATATATGGTTTTCAACATTCTAATAAAATTATAAAAACCATGGCTCAATACAATAAAAATGCATCGTCTTCTTCTTGAGCTTGAGGTCCTTCCTTGATCTTGTGTTGAAGTTTCATAGCCTTGAACTCCTTTGAGCTTCTTCTTCACTTAAGCTCCTCAAGTTGAGCTTCTTCCAGTAAACAATGTGTGCCACCATAGGCCACTCTGTAAAACCTTTTTTGTCTTGCTTTTCCCTGAATGATGCCAATCAGATTCTAATTTGTGACAGTGCTCAAGTACACTGGTGTGTTCCTCTTGAAGAATGCACCTTCTCTAGATACAATCCACACCCTCGCGAAATAGGTATGGATCTTCCCACTGGTAATAATAAATCTCTGACATAAATTTGTCTACCTTGTACTAATGGAAATGAATGTTTGCATGTTTATTTTGATTCAGTGCCATTTCCTTCTGCTCTCAAATCAAAGAAAATTCAAAAATTAAAAACAACCTTATTTGATCCTAGAGTGGTTTTAATCTTACAGAACATCTTTTTAAAGATGAATCTCCTCAAGGCCATGGAATACATGCCTATAGTAAAGAAGGGAATGAAAGAGGCATGTACACAAAAGAGTCAACCAAGGAAGAACAGACGAAAGGAAACATAGAAACATAGCTTGACCATGGCCACAGTTCATGCCATCAGTAAACTCCTGCCTAAAAAGTAAGACAAGGGAGCACCTCACATACATTGACATATCTTTGATCAAGAATTTGATCGTACTCTTCTCAAAAGGGTTCCTCCGTCAATCTCATGCCTTCCTCTTTACTAACTGAATTTCAGTTAGGGCCTCTTAAAATAATCAGGATGATCCTTCAGTTTGCTGATATATCGATTAAGAGACCAAGAGACATTTTAGAGGATGTTATTGTAACGGTGCATGGAATGAAATTCCCTATTGATTTTGTTGTCATGGATATGGACACACCTGCACCGTTACTCCATACCCCAATCATACTAGGTCGACCATTTCTCTGAATGGCCGAAGCAGTAGTTGGTTATGGTATTGGAGAGATCATTTTTCACTCTCGCAGTGACAAGTTGAAAATTGAGACGATCTCTGGTCCTAGACCATTACCGCCACCGGAAGTAGATGAGAAAGAGAAAGCTATATCAGAGCAAGATGACTATGGTTTTCTTGTCTAATTCAATGAGATAAATCTTTTTACCGATTTTATAGATAACCCCAAAAGGACTCCATGGAAAGCACAGTCGACATGAGTTCCCTTGGTGGTCCAATTGAGCTAGTTGCAGATGGGCATTTTGAGCTAATTTCTGAGGATCAATCTTAGTTTTTAGAGTAACTTTTGATATTCCTTTGATATACTTTCCTCATATTACTGATGATAGGCCTCATTCTGATAGTTATGTAGTATAGATATCTGAGCCTTGCGTTGAATTTCCTGATTTATGCAGAGATGAGAGCCATCTTTCTGAGATTATTTCTGAGATATCTGAACCATTAATTGATAAGAATGTTGAACACCCAAATGAGCCCCTCCTTTCTTAGTAGAGATCATTCATTACAGATATATCAGAGATTTTACTTGTTGAGCCCTTTGTCGTCAAGGTGGATAGTCCACAGAGTACAGATCATATACCATCTACCAGTGCAGTAGTAGAGGTTATTGTAGAGTCGATTCAGATCCCACCTGAAACATGCCTTCCTTGTGGGAACCCTCTAAATGTTTCCAGTCATCCTCAGCTCCTAGTTGACAGTTGAACAAGAATCTCATGTGCTAGAGGTTCTTGAGAGAAATCGTAAGGCCATAGGATGGAATTTCTTGGATCTCCATGGGATCAATCCAGCTTTGTGCTCGAATCATATCTACCTAGATGATGACTTTAGACCCTCCCATGAATGTCAACATTGTCTAAATCCAAATCTAAGGGAGGTTATCATGAAGGTGATCAGAAAATGGTTGTGATCCCCAAGAAATCCGGGATTACTATCACAAAGAATGATCGTGGTGAGAAGATTCCTACCTGGATACCTACTTCATGGCGTGTCTGTGTAGATTACCGACGCCCGAACTCAGCTACCAAGAAGGATCACTTTCCACTACCCTTTATTCATCAGATTATTGAAAGGTTGGCAGGGAAAGAGTTCTTTGCTTCTTGGATGGGTACTCGGGATACAACCAAGTTGTTATTGCTTATGAGGATCAGAAGAAAACTACTTTCACTTGTCTGTTTGGCACCTTCGCCTTTACACAAATGCCCTTTGGATTGTGTAATGCTCCCGCTACATTCCTAAGGTGTATGTTGGATGTTTTTGCTGACATTGTGGGTAGCTTCCTCGATGTCTTCATGGACAACTTCTCGGTTTACGCGGATAGTTTTGACACATGTATTTCTCATTTAAACCGAGTTCTTTAATGTTGTTGTGAGGTAAACCTAGTGCTCTCAAGGGAGAAGAGTCATTTTATGGTGACTAATGGGATTGTATTAGGCCATGTCATCTTCAAACATCGTATGGATGTTGACCTGGCTAAGATTAGTGTGATTTCCAAGTTAGAGCCACCACGGAATTTGAAGCAGTTGAGGTCATTTCTAGGACACATAGGACTATATACGCGATTCATAAAGGACTTCAGCAAAATCGCCAGATCTTTGACTGAGCTTCTGTGTATGGAGACTTATTTTGTTAACGATGAGAAAGTCCTTGCATTCAATCACATGAAAGAGATGATTACTAGTGCTCCTGTCTTAAGCCATCTGATTGGTCTCTTCATTATGAGATCATGACAGATGCCTCAAATTTCGTAGTTGGAGCTGTTTCAGGACAGAGAAGGGATGGGATACCATTTGCTATACACTATGCTAGCAAGACTCTAGTTGAAACACAACAAAATTATACAGTTACAGAGAAAGAGATGTTATCAGTTTTGTTTGGTAGAGAAGTTTGGATCATACTTCATCAGTTCCCATGTTATTGTATTACAGGAGCACACTGCCATACGATACTTGCAAGAAAAGAAGGATGCCAAATCACACCTTATCATATGGATCCTTCTTCTCTAGGAATTTGATTTAGAGATTTGAGATAAACCTGTAGTGAAAAATGTTGTGGCAGATCACCTTTTCTGTATCACAGATGAAGATACCTCAGAGCAAAACATGATCCCTATTTCTGAAACCTTCCCATATGAGGCCATTTTGCCTGTGTTTTCACTCCCATGGTATGTTGGTATTGTGAACTATCTTGTCTCCAATAAAGTTCACTGCTTTTACCAAAAGTTGGCACACACAGATCAACTTATTAATAAATTGTTATCACGTCCAAGAACTTTAGGTAAAAATCAAGAGATAGCATGAGAACACCTCCCATACTGGCTAAGATGCTAACACTCAGGTTTCGTGAAACCGTCATTAATCTTATCCTATCCTCTAGCATCATATAAATCAAGTCCACACTCAAACTTCCTATCCTAGTTTCCTTAGTGATACATTGACACATCTCCATCATAAATGCAGTCGTGCATGTTAATGATAGTCAAATTCTTTTAAGGGAGGCTAATCACACAATATAGGAAGCATATCTTCAAACTAAGAAAGTGTAAATTTTTTAAATACAAGATCCTAATGATTAATTCATGATAACTATAAGATTAGGAATTCCTTAAACCAAATGTTAAAGACCATCTCAAGCCTTGAGTGCATAGTGAAAGTGTCAGAGACAAACACCAATTAATTAGTTAGTTAGTTGTACTTACAAAATAACTATTAATTTTATTAAGACAAGAGAAATAGAATGGACATCTTTGACAAAACAATATAGATATAACTTAGTGATGCACTAAGATACCCTTAACAACATTACAAACAACATCTCCTTACAAATCGATATTGGTACTTTGAGGTCTAAAAGCACAAGCTGCCTTATGTTTCAATTATTTCTTCCTAATAGAGAACATTTCAGAATCAGAATAAGAAAGCTCTTCATCAATTTGGAATTTCAACCTCCTATAATTATGCCATTCTTCCTCAAAAGTGTTATCCATATCTACATGGGAAGACTTAAAATTATTCACAATCATGGGAAGACGAATCAAACTTTGAAATCCTGCAACACACTTTGGGTTTTCCTTAAAAGAGACAAACTAGACACTGTAGAATGACCCAACTTATATGGATGTCCTTATAGAGAACTAAAGGATACTATAAAATGACCCACTTTGGAATTTGGATGTCCTTGTATCCTTTTATAAACCTCAGAGCACTAAAGGATACTATAGAGATACAATATAGTTACTTTTATTTATTTTTGGTTTTTATTGGATTTGGAATTAACTTAATTACTTATTCTCATTTACCCCCTTAGATTTTGAAAATAATTTCAAAAACTTTTTCCAAACAAAGTCACATAGATATAGGTTTTAAAAACATTTTATAAATGATTTTCAAAACACTGTCAATCTGAATTTTAACAAACTATGTAAAACATTTGAAAATCATGTCAAATAGGTAACAAAACATTTCAAAATATTTTATACAAAACTCGGTTCAAAAATATAATACGATACCCCTAACCCTGAGAGTTTGAAAAAAAATTCAATTATGAGTTATGGAAAAAGTATATATGTAATATATATATATATATAGTAGCCCCCTTGTACTTAGCATTTTCTTTGTCCTCATAGCACAAAGTGATATGAAGCCCTATCTTAACTAAGCATAAAATAATCTACAAGAATTGAGTCGAGATTAAAATGTAAGAATGAGAAAGAAAGTGTCACGATGAATATACAGTGAAGATTCCCTTTATACTAAGGTTTTGAAAAACCTAAAGTAAAGATATAAAGATAAATACAAAGGAGAGCCTTGAGCAAAGGAGAAAGTAAGGATAATTACCCCTTATACTTAAGTTGAGAATAGCTCAATTGTAGGTAGGATAATGAATAAGAGGCGGATGGAATTTACGTGAGTAAAATTAGCATAAATCATCTAGAAGTGAATCTATTGATGTGAATCTGTCATGATGATCATATCATGCCTTAAAAATCTGACAAAATCAATAGGCATGAAGTCAATCAGCTCTACAAGAGTTAACCTTTCTTTGGATTTTACAAAGTTCTTAAGTAATTGAATGCTAACCAGAAACGAAGGTGCATTCTTTGAAAGTTCTGAAATCTCTACACTACCATTCTCGTGCACTTCCTTCACAATAAAAGAACACATCCACTTTGACTTAAGTTTCCTGTGGAAAATCTTTAACTTTACATTAAACAACCATACTTTTTGTCAAAAGGCAAGGTTCTTGCATCTAATATGCACATCATGACACTTCTTAATTGTATCTTATAGATCATGCTATTATCATATGCTCGGTTAAGGATTTCCACTAGTTCATTTGAGTTGAGGTCTCTACACAACTTTCCTAAGTGACAGCTCCAATTTATCTTCATAATTGCACATTCAGATTTCTGTACTAACTCAGTAGGAAATGACATGGCTTGCCATAAATCATCCAGAGTGGTGAAGTGCCAAGAGTTATCTTATAGAAGGTTCTATAAGCACACAAAACTTTGTCCAACAACTGAGACCATTACTACCTATTTGGACGGACTAACTTTTGAAGAATACTCTTCACCTCCCTATTCGAAACCTCTCCATGTCATTTGATTGAGGGTGGTAAGGACTAGTTATTCTATGGTCAAATCCATAGTCCTTTGATAATGATTTCATCATTACATTCACAAAATGGCTACTTCCATCATATATCAAAACTTTAAGATCCCTGAACCGTGAAATAATATGATCCTTAATAAACTTCCAAGCAGTCCTACCAAGCAGTCCTACCATCTGCGGCTCGGGTTGGAAGAGCCTCCACCCACTAGGACAAGTAATCCACCACTAACAATATTTACTTGAAACCTTGTCTATTCGCGAAGGGACCCATGAAATATATGCCCCAAGAATAAAAAACATTACAAAAAATCACATTCTGCACGGGCATCTCATTTATAGGACCAACATTCACTCCCATCCTCTGACAAACTGGCATGACCGTACAAAATTTACAACATCTCTAAACAAGGTCGACCAAAAGAAACCACATTCTAACACCTTGTGAGCTATTATTTTCCAGAATGGTATCCTCCATCTTCAAATGAATGACAATACTTGAGGACACTCTGATATTCATCCTGAGGAATACACCTTCTCCAGAAACAATCCGATCCCTCAAAGAAAATGAATGGGTCCTACCAATAGTATTTCCTCCAATATGTATTTAGTCAGTCTATACATCTCCTAGTCCAACCATAGGGAACTTGCTTGGAGACAAGGAAGTTCACCATGTTGGCATACCATGGAAGTGAGTTAACACAAATAAACTCATATGGAAAGGTATCTTGAATAGGCTCAGTATCAGAACAATCCTTTATTTCAATCCTTGAAAGATGATTAGCCACTACATTCTTAACCCCAGGTTTATCCTTAATTTCCAAACCAAATTCATGGAGTAATAATATCCACCTATGAAGACATGCCTTCGCATCCTTTTTTTCACGAGATACTTAATTGTTGAATGATGGGTATATACCGTTACTTAAGAGCCTAAAATCAAAGACCTAAACTTCTCTAAATACCAAACTACTGCAAGCATTTATTTTTCGGTCATTGTATAGTTTTTCTGAGATGGATCCAATGCCATGCTTGTGTAGTGAATAGAAAATGGAATTCGATCTTACCGTTGCCCCAATATGACTCCTATAGAAAAATATGAAGCATCAATCGTGATCTCAAAGGGAAGATATCAATAAAGAGCCTGAGAAATTGGTGAGTCACTGATCTTTTACTTAAGGAGCTTAAAGGCTTCAAGACACTTGTGATCTATAAAGAACTCAGTATCTGTTCCTAAGAGCTCGATTAGGGGCCGCGCAATCCTAGAAAAGTCATAAATAAATCCTCTATAGAATCTGACATGACCTAGAAATGACCTCACTGACTTGATGTTGGTTGGTGGATCAAGTTTCTTGATCACGTCCACTTAGCACGGTCAACCTCCATTCCCTTTTTGGAGATGTCATGCTGCAATACGACACCCTCTTTAACCATGAAATTACTTTTTTTCCCATGAGAGTACCAGATTCAGTTGTCTACATCATTGAAGAACTCGATCCAAATGTTCTAAAAAAGAATCAAATCAATCACCATGGACCAAGAAATCATCCATGGAGACCTCCAGAAAATATCCATCCATTTCGGCAAATACAACAAACATGCATCTTTGAAATGTGCCTGTTGCATTGCATAACCCGAAAGGGATGCATCTAAATGCATATCTACCAAAGAGACATGTAAATGTGGTCTTTTCCTGGTCCTCAGGGGCGATTGCTACTTGAATGTAGCCAGAGTACCCATCAAGAAAATAGAAGAACTTTTTCCCCGCTAATCTCTCCAAAATCTGATCAATAAAATGTAAGGGAAAGTGATCTTTCTTGGTTGCAGCATTTAGGTGTCTGTAATCGACATAGACATGCCACGATGTAGGTACTCATGTTGCAAACCCATCTCCCTCCTCATTGGTGACCATCTGAATTCCTGATTTCTTAGGGACAACATGTAAAGGTGCTACTTTCTGTAGATTTGGATTAAGTCTCCTCTGGAACTCACGAGATGGTCTTGCACTATCCTCGATAAAAATATGGTGGGAACAGAGTGTGGGGTTTATACCCACGAGATCCAACACAATCCATCCTATAGCCTTACGATTTTTCTCTAATACCTCTAACAACCTAGTCTCCTAATCTATAGTCAACTTAGAACTAATGATGACAAGAAACTTATTCTTTGGTCCCATAAGGAAGGAATACTTGATCGTAGGAGGTATTGGCTTCAACTCTGGAAAAGATGAATCATCAGGTATATCAGGTTGAATTACCACTGATTCTGGATCTGTGCAGTTTAGTGGAGATGATTTGTCTGTAATGTTGTCCACCACTAGAACTGAAGAATAAATAGTCGGATCGCCAACGAAAGAAGGTAAGTCGGCCAAAGCTGCATCCGACTCATCATATATGTCCTTTGATTTTTCAAAGGAAGAGGAACTGACAAGTCTAAAGGGACTTCTAAGTCATCGAAAGAATAGGAGGATGCAAAACTCAAGAACTCTGGCAACGAATCAACTACTGCTCTATGTACACTATCCTCTCTAGATGAGAGGGTCTCACACTATATTGTTGGGCTTTGTGCCCAAATACAACTGAGTTAACCTCATCGCAATCTACCTCTAAAAGAGAAGAGAACTCTATGTTGGATTCTAAATCAGGTAGTTGTCGTTTGATTTGCTTCATCTGTAATTCCACTTCTCCGCTTAAAGTATGAAATTTCATCATCTATGTCTGATAATCAAATGAAGCTCCAATGATCCTAAGGAAGGGTTGCCCATGGATAATATGTGAATCTTTCCAATGATTAGGGATATTCATATCAAGGATAGTAAAGTCAACATTGTAGTCTTGGCCCTCAATCAAGATAATAACATTTTTGACCTCACCCTTAGCCTTTTTCATCGACTTATCCACAAACTGAAATAACTCTCTAGATTTACGTAAAGTTCCCAACTTTAGTTTCTCTTCTAAAGAAAAAGGTAATAGGTTGATCGAAGATCCATTACCTAGGAGAGTGCATGTAAACACTATGTCGTCAATATGACTCACTACGTAATGTGCACCTAAAACTCATTTCTTCTGGGGAAATTCCTCATTCTTGAGACAAAATGTTGTGGCAACCGATAAAACATGAATCTTGACATAGATGTTTTGTTTCTTCCTGCTAACTCTATTGGATATGCATCTCACCTTCAAGTAGTTTTGGAATGTTGGATGTATATTTAACCATAATATTATTTCTAGAAATGTGCCACGTTAGGACCATCTTTCTGAATCTTGTTAATGATGCACTTTCCTGCTGGGGAAAAGCGATAGGTAAAGAATGATGTGAAGACTCAGACTCATAAACCGAAATATACTCTTTATAATTTAAAGAAACTGAGTTTTTCACACATGAGTCTTTTACACTTAGAATAGCAACTGGAGTATCTACTATAGGAGTGTGAATGCATGTTGAATGTGCATTCTCCTTATCCGAAGGTACATTGTCCTTCGTAGATTCTGAATCTGATCTGTGCTACTCCATTCTTGTACTCCTCGCTTATTTCTTCTTTGAAATCTCCATCTTATGGTGATCTCTCTGAAGATGTCTATATTCATCCTCCTCTGAAGTCTCCTCAAGTTAAGCTTTATAGTTAGTCCTCTCCATGTCCCTGGATCGATCAGGTAAGACCATGGTCCATATTCTCCTAAGAGACATATGATTAACATAATCAAATAGAAAGATCTAATCCCAGATTGGTAAGAATCTGAGTAGTGTACCTGATCTAACTTTTGTTGTTGAGATATGTTCGAGATATTGGGATTAGCTTGAATCTAGGCTGGAATGGATGTAGTATGGACATTACGTTCATCATGTAAACGTGATAGATGGTTTAAGTCAACCCTCAAATCATGTACTTCATTCCTATAGGAATGCAATTATTCTAAGATCTACTACTGAAAATCTACTGGACCTGAAGATTAATGATGTGGTTGTGAATAAGAAGAAGAAAAAGATGAACATGTGGAATGGCCTTGATGGTTGTAAGAATGTTGTTGTTGTTGGGTATGCTACTGAATTGGTGGGCCATGCTGGCCCGTCTCATACGTCTGTTGACATCCATATTGTTGTTGTTGATGTCTTTGCGCTTGACGGGGAGCAGATCAAGAGCTCTGTGGTGTTGGAAGAGGTGTAGGAGTAAATGATGTGTTATAGAAAGTGTAGGGACACTGGTTTGAAAAACGATCCCCAAAACTCCCATGTCTAGCAGGGTCAGTTGTGTACCACACACCATTTAGTTCCAATACTTGGGAAGGTTCCTCAACAATTGCTTCCACATACGGTGGTTGCTGCTGATTTGGATGGGCTAAAGGCCAGTCTTCTATAGATGGTTGTTGTGGCCCTGACATCTGCTACTCCTGAATGTGATGAACATGGTAGACTGGAGCAGCAGATGCAGTAATGACAAGTACCCTCATCTTGGACACCTTCTCAGAAAGCTCTGCCATCTGCTTAGGCAATTTGGATATGTCCAACTCATTCATACTTCTATCGATCCTTTAACTATTGTGAGTTTATCTACTATCAGTCCCATGTCAAAAGGATCCATTGTAGCCTTCACTCCCCTGCTAGATGTGAATGGAATGGGCGTCTCTAGCTTATCTACGCTCATTTTTTGTGCACTAATTGTCTCGTACATTCTCTCAAACACATTCCAAATGGTGTCCGCACCTCATGATGTATAGCTGCCTCCACAAGAAGCACTAACGAAACCATGTCCCTCAGGGTGTAAACTGCAATAAATTGATTAGACTATGATAGTAGGCTCTATGCCATGACAAGGACATTTTTGTTAAAGATCCTTGAATCTTTCCCATGTATCACAGAAGTCTTCATTAGGAAGTTGGGAGGAACTCATGGTGCCTGAATGCATCAAGTTATTTCTATGCTAAGGGTAGAACTTCTTCAAGAAGAGATCCTTAAACGGTGCAAAGGTAGTAACAACTACCCCCAAGTTCTTCATCCAATAATCCGCCTTGTCCTTTAAGGTAAAAGGAAGGGCTTCAAGCCTAAGTTAGTTTTGACTAACCCTATGATGTCAAACGTTAGTACAAACCAACTCAAACTCCCTCTGGATTGCATACGGCTCCTCATGTGAATTCCCATAGAAATATGGTAGCAAGCTAAAAAATTGCAGCTATAATTCATATTAGACATCAGGTTCAATTAGGCTTAACCAATTAGTCATTTGATATTTCCTAGGATTATCTGTCACGTCCATCGGTGCATCTTTACCCAACTGTAATTAACCAAGTTGTACTCACATAAGTGCTTGATTTTGTTCGGATTCAGCCAACCTAGCTAATAGTGCATGCATTAGCTCCTCTCATTGTTCCTCCTCTCCATTTTGCTTCTTAGGAGACATCTCTAATAATTCTTTATACCTTCATCATACAAAGGATCTAAGTGATATCTATATTATGATAACAAAATCGAATTGATCTCACCAAGGCGATGGTATTCCTCATAGAGTAAAGAAGAGAAGAAATTGGTTGAGATGTAAACACCTCCCAGGAGGGAATCATGATACACCAGTTCGGAAAAAGGAATATTTTTAAATTGGGATGGTCCAGTTAAAGAAGGGGAAGAAGGGAATAGGATTGGTGAAGTTGTGATATTTGGGTGGTTCAATGACAAGCTCGCAAACTTCGAGCAAATATTCGAACAATTATACATCTTCGAATTTCAAGAGATAGGAAATTGGAGCATGATCCACACATAAAAGAATCTAGTTCTATTGGTCACTTGAATGTATGGATTTACATATACAAATAAAGTCCGATATGATGGCCTTTTTATCTGGTTAATTTTTAATTGGTGATTAAATATAAATCTTGATAGAGTTACAAGATATTAGGTGCCTAAATTTCCTTAGAAATTGGCTTTACTCTTATGACTAATTGCATCAACTTTCTGCATGTATGGAAGTAAGTACGAACCATATAAATACGGATGCCTGTTTCACTTGAGATCTGGGCCTTACACAGTGTCCTCTATGTTAGCAATGTGAGCTCTAGGCGAACTATTCTTACAATAAATATTATTGTAATATTTGATTTATCAGTAAAAGTTATTGATTCTTTCACTACCTTTCTGAAATTAAATGAATGAATGCACTATAAGGTCCCTCTGTACAATTAGGATTATGTGCCATGGCCATCTTAATGATCATACATCTATTGATTCAAAGATTGAATAATAAAGTTTAATGCATGGATGAATATCTAGATAGTTAGATTGAGGAGTCATGAAGCATCGTCAAATGATTGTTAAGAGATAGTCCGCAACCTAAGTAGGAGATGGAAATCCTTTCTCATTTCGTTGATATCTGATTGACCTCTTGATGTAGGTCCTCTACATGGGAATATAGTTTCGCAAGTGTAAAAGTAGTTAGGTCAAAGGGTTGACTTAATGAGATCTATATAACCAAAGTCCTATATCATTTATTATCGCCATATAGGCACACATCCTCTGATCGGAGACAGATGTGTTGCTATATGTGAGAGTGTGTATATTTGGTAGACCAATAGGTCGATGACCTAACCAAGGTCTACACATCGGTGAGTTGGTATGCATATGAGGCCATATGAGTAATACGATCTCTCAAAGGGATCATACACGTTCACTTATGAAACAGAAGACATGAGCTCGATCATGAGATATTGGAAACGATCAAATTCCATTCATGCTTGTCGTGCTTTAAAAGCATGACAAGAATTTGAAGGTATGATATATGCCTTTGTAAAGCATATGATCTATAACAACTCCCAAAGACCAAGAATGAGAAACTTGATGACAAAACCCTAAAGATAGTAATGTAAAATTGATCAATATCTTCGTGTTTTACCATAGGTCTTCCAGTATGCAGGATGTACATGTAGGAATATATGAGGGTGATGTGATCATAAATGATGGTATAACCATAATGCTTCCATTCTGAGGGAGTGATGAAACTGGTCTGGATTTAGTGTCTCCTCTCAGTATAGAAGTAACATGATCTTGGTCCAAGTGATAGGCATTGATCCGAATGATATTCAGATGCTATGAGAAGATTAATTTTACGACCTTGATTTAATCAAGTATCTATGAGAGGTCCATGGGATCTGGATCTGAGATGTGATCTAAATATTCAAGTGACTATACGTGGAATGTACAATCACCCTGTCCATATCTCCAAGTATCTGCGGAGAATGTGCATTATTCTTGGAAGAGTTCAAGAATAATTCGTTTGTTAAATTATGTATAAGCATTGAGAAATTGATAAATGAATGTGATTTAATTATCATGAATAATATGAATGTGATTCATATTATTTGACTTCATCAAAATTATAACCCAGTATAATTAAATATGATTTGATTATTATGAATATGAATAATGTGGATAACACTATCCAATTATTCATGTGTGTGTGTATAATATGATAAATGAGATTTATGATATATAGGATAGAGGATAATTATGATTTATATTTTTTGATTAATTATAGATGTGAATTGGATTCACATTCAATGATTAAATGAAAATATAATTACAATTTATTTTGAGTTGTGATGTGATTCACATAATTCCAATGGCATGATTGCAATCTTCACAAGATAATTATAGATTATCCTTGTGAGATAATCTTGGAAATTACATGAGATAATGTAATCTCACAACTTGGAATGAGATTGACTCATACCAAGTCAAGAGGTTGGACGGCCACATTGTCCCAAAGGGACTTGAGTCGTTCCTCCCTTTTTAAGGATGGGGAAATCTCTTCCTCCATAATTTTCAATATCATATGATCTAATTTTGAAACTAATTATATTTATTTATCAATATATATTGATTTAAATTAAATTAATTATTGTTGTCTTTTTTAGCAACAAAATCATGGCCATTGAATGTAATACAAATCAATCTCATCTATATTTTTTTTGTTGTCCACGGATTGAGATCCATGGACTCCCAAAATTGTATAATAGAAGCGGTACCCCTTGCTCTTCGAGATGTAACTTCTACAACGTCTCTCTCTCTCTCATTCTCATGTCATCCCTTCTTCGACTCCTTGAGTGGTCGTCTACTATTCTTATAGGGAGGTCCTCTTCATCATTGTGTTGTCATTGTGTTGCCGCTTCAACGACTTTTGGTCTCTGTCTTCATTGGTGTATCTAGTTTGTGAGGAAGGTGTTCGATCTCATGAGATGAAATCAGGAGATCCATTGTGGCATGTTATTCTCGAGGATTGATAATTAATAATGGAAGTGGTCGTTTCTATCCCAAAAAAATCTGCAACAAAAAAACAATACTTTTTTTCTTCTCTCGCTGCAATATAATTACAGAAAATAATGCGGAGTAAGAGAATACTTTTGCTGCTTATTAACATGTATAGTGGACAGGATCGAACTCAGAGAGGCTACAATTCCTGAGGGTTATTCAAATAATTGACAAAAATCAATTAAAAGAAAAGATGGAATCTCAAAGGCAAACTATACTTGATTTTTGTGGAATTTTACTCTTTTTAATAATATTTTTTAAATTTTAAATTTTTTATTTTTATTTTTCTTTTTCCAGTGTTTTAATGATTTTAATTTTGCAATTTTTAAATTTTCAAATAAAGAACAATATGCACAAGAAAAGAAATACGCACTCCAAACACTTTTTGTATTTTTCATTTATACCAAAAATGCTCAGAAAACTCCAGAGAAATTGTTTTTGTGTTTTAAAGATTTTGAAATATTTTTGGGAATTTTTGTACAATTTTTAGATGTTTTTTATTTTCCTAAAAATCAAATAATGTCAAAAGTGAGAAACAGTGCACGTCCTGGAGTAATTTGCAACTTAAAAATGTTTTCAGTGCCCAAAACTCCTAGCAACTATTTTTATGAAGAAATATAGGCAAATATCTACAAACAAGAAGTGAAGTGACAACTTTTGGATTTCTGTAGTATTTTCTATACGTTTTCAAAAAAAATGGTATTTTTCGTTTTTTGGATTTTATAAAGCATTAATGCGTGAAATTTGGTTAGAAATAAAAAGTCACTAAAAAAATCTATTTTTGTAGATTTTTTAGAGCAATATTTGAATTTTTAGGAATTTTCGAATTCGGAAAGAGAAAAGACATTTCTTTTTATTTTTTTAATAATAAGAAATGATGACCAAATGTAATGAAAAATTTATGCTAGAAAGATAATCACATCAGGAACATAGCATGATTTTTGAGAGATTTATGGACCAAGGAAAACATTTATTTAAATGTGAAAAGTAATCAAAGTCAAGTCTGGAATTGAAGGACTAGTTTGCAAATATTCAAAGCTTTACAACCAACATTAACAACGTATAAATAAGAGGGAAGACAATGTAATTTACCCAATGAATGTGTGTCGTGCACGTGATTTGTTGGATCAGGGATTCTTTTTGAAATTTCAAAAACCTTCAGGGAAAAGTTGTAATATTACCAATAATTTAATACCGTAGGGTTCCTTAGCTTATCTTCGTTTCTTCAAATTGGGAGGGGCAAGGGGTGTCATCTCCCCTATCCTCCTCTCCGATCCCAAGTTGCGGGGTGTGGTTCTGGTGGTGAGCTATGTTGGGCTTCACGCGGATGGCGTACCGGTGGAGGTCGCGACTGTGGTATGCGGGTTGGAAATCATCTAGCAACTGAGGCTTTAGGTGATGGTTGGTTCTCCCCAGGAGCAAGGTGATCATGGTGGGGCATCTATTATCGCGCGGACATGTGCATCGGATCTGAAGATGGTCGGTGGTGGAGCGGTGCGATGCGGTGTTGGAGATGGGCTGTGGTCGGTAGAGGGCGACACATGCCCTCACGCGACCAGCTAGAGAGGACAGGGATGCGCGCAGGCTTACGCGGGCTGTGGAGGCGTTGTTGGGCTGCGGCGGAGGTGGCAGCCAACGACGGTGGTGGATGCTGTTTTTTTAATTTAATGTAAATAGTAATAAAAAATAAAGAAGTTTTTTTATTTTTTTAAATCCGAAATAGAGCAACTAAAAACATAGCATATTTTCTATAAATTTTTATTTTTTATTTTTATTTTTTTAGTTTATCCTGCAAAAAAATGTCAGAGAGAAGGAAATTTTTATTTTATCTTTTATTTATACACAAATTAGGACGCAAGCATGATCACTTGATAGCAAAAATCAAAACGGATGCATGAGTATACAAATAAAGTCCGATATAATGGCCTTATTATCTGGTTAATTTTTAATTGGTGATTAAATACAAATCTTGATAGAGTTACAAGATATTAGGTGCCTAAATTTCCTTACAAATTGGCCTTACTCTTATGACTAATCGCATCCACTTTCTGCATGTATGGAAGTAAGTACGAACCATATAAATACGGATGCCTGTTTTACTCGAGATCTGGGCCTTACACAGTGTCCTCTATGTTAGCAATGTGAGCTCGAGGCGAACCATTCTTACAATAAATATTATTGTAATATTTGATTTATTACTAAAAGTTATTGATTCTTTCACTACCTTTCTGAAATTAAATGAATGAATGCACTATAAGGTCGCTCTGTACAATTAGGGTTATGTACCATGGCCATCTTAATGATCATACATCTATTGATTCAAAGATTGTATAATAGAGTTTAATGCATGGATGAATATCTAGATAGTTAGATTGAGGAGTCATGAAGCATCGTCAAATGATTGTTAAGAGATGGTCCACAACCTAAGTAGGAGATGGAAATCCTTTCTCATTTCGTTGATATCTGATTGACCACTTGATACAGGTCCTCGACATGGTAATAGAGTTTCGCAAGTGTCAAAGTAGTTAGGTCAAAGGGTTGACTTAATGAGATCTATATAACCAAAGTCCTATATCATTTATTATCGTGATATAGGCACACATCCTCTGATCGGAGACAGATGTGTTGCTATATGTGAGAGTGTATATATTTGGTAGACCAATAGGTCATTGAACTAACCAAGGTCTACACACCGGCGAGTTGGTATGCATATGAGGCCATATGAGTAATACGATCTCTCAAAGGGATCATACAACTTCACTTGTGAAACAGAAGACATGAGCTCGATCATGAGATATTGGAAACGATCAAATTCCATTCATGCTCGTTGTGATTTAAAAGCATGACAAGAATTTGAAGGTATGATATGTGCCTTTGTAAAGCATATGATCTATACCAACTCTCAAAGACCAAGAATGAGAAACTTGATGACGAAACCCTAAAGATAGTAATGTAAATTGATCAATATCTTCGTGTTTTACCATAGGTCTTCCAGTATGCAGGATGTACATGTAGGAATATATGAGGATGATGTGATCATAAATGATGGAATAACCATGATACTTCCATTCCGAGGGAGTGATGAAACTGGTCTGGATTTAGTGTCTCCTCTCAGTATAGAAGTAACATGATCTTGGTCCAAGTGATAGGCATTGATCCGAATGATATTCAGATGCTATGAGAAGATTAGGTTTACGAACTTGATTTAATCAAGTATCTATGAGAGGTCCATGGGATCTGTATCTGAGATGTGATCTAAATATTCAAGTGACTATACGTGGAATGTACAATCACCCTGTCCATATCTCCAAGTATCTGCGGAGAATGTGCATTTTTCTTGGAAGAGTTCATGAATAATTCCTTTGTTAAATTATGTATAAGCATTGATAAATTGATAAATGAATGTGATTTAATTATCATGAATCATGTGAATTTGATTCATATTATTTGAATTCATGAAAATTATAATCTAGTATAATTAAATATGATTTGATTATTATGAATATGAATAATGTGGATAAGACTATCCAATTATTCACGTGTGTGTATATATATATGATAAATGAGATTTATGATATATAGGATAGAGGCTAATTATGATTTATATTTTTTTGATTAATTATAGATGTGAGTTGGATTCACATTCGATGATTAATTGAAAATATAATTACATGTTTTGAGTTGTGATGTGATTCATATAATTCCAATGTCATGATTGCAATATTCACAAGATAATTATGAATTATCCTTGTGAGATAATCTTGTAAATTACATGAGATAATGTAATCTCATGACATGGAATGAGATTGACTCATACCAAGTCAAGAGGGTGGACGGCCACATTGTCCCTAAGGGACTTGAGTCGTTCCCCCCTTTTTAGGGATGAGGAAAATCTCTTCCTCCATAATTTTCAATATTATATGATGTAATTTTGAAATTAAATATATTTATTTATCAATATATATTGATTTAAATTAAATTAATTATTGTTGTGTTTTTTTAGCAACAAAATATGTCCATTGAATGTAATACAAATCAATCTCATCTATAGATTTTTTGTTGTCCACGGATTGTGATCCATGGACTCCCAAAATTGTATAAAAGAAGCGGTACCCCTTGCTCTTCGAGATGTAACTTCTACAACGTCTCTCTCTCTCTCTCATTCTCATGTCATCCCTTCTTCCACTCCTTGAGTGGTCGTCCACTATTCTTATAGAGATGTCCTCTTCATCATTGCATCGTCATTGTGTTGTCGCTTCAACGACTCTTTGGTCTCGTTTTCATTGGTGTATCTAGTTCGTGAGGAAGGTGTTTGATCTCATGAGATGAAATCAGGAGATCCATTGTGGCACGTTATTCTCGAGGATTCATAATTAATAATGGAAGTGGTTGTTTCTATCCCCAAAAATTCTGCAACAAAAAAAACAATAAGTTTTTCTTCTCTCACTGCAAAATAATTACAGAAAATAATGCGGAGTAAGAGAATACTTTTGCTACTTTTTAACATATATAGTGGACAGGATCGAACTCAGAGAGGCTACAATTCCTGAGGGTTATTCAAATACTTGATAAAAATCAATTAATAATGGAAGTGGTCGTTTCTATCCCTAAAAAATCTGCAACAAAAAAACAATACTTTTTTCTTCTCTCGCTGCAATATAATTACAGAAAATAATGCGGAGTAAGAGAATACTTTTGCTGCTTATTAACATGTATAGTGGACAGGATCGAACTTAGGGAGGCTACAATTCCTGAGGGTTATTCAAATAATTGACAAAAATCAATTAAAAGAAAAGATGGAATCTCAAAGGCAAACTATACTTGATTTTTGTGGAATTTTACTCTTTTTAATAATATTTTTTTATTTTTTTATTTTTTATTTTTATTTTTCTTTTTCCAGTGTTTTAGTGATTTTAATTTTGCAATTTTTAAATGTTCAAATAAAGAACAATATGCACAAGAAAAGAAATACGCACTCCAAACACTTTTTGTATTTTTCATTTATACCAAAAATGCTCAGAAAACTCCAGAGAAATTGTTTTTGTGTTTTAAAGATTTTGAAATATTTTTGGGAATTTTTGTACAATTTTTAGATGTTTTTTATTTTCCTAAAAATCAAATAATGTCAAAAGTGAGAAACAGTGCACGTCCTGGAGTAATTTGCAACTTAAAAATGTTTTCAGTGCCCAAAACTCCTAGCAACTATTTTTATGAAGAAATATAGGCAAATATCTACAAACAAGAAGTGAAGTGACAACTTTTGGATTTCTGTAGTATTTTCTATACATTTTCAAAAAATGGTATTTTTCATTTTTTGGATTTTATAAAGCATTAATGCGTGAAATTTGGTTAGAAATTAAAAGACACTAAAAAAATCTATTTTTGTAGAATTTTTAGAGCAATATTTGAATTTTTAGGAATTTTCAAATTCGGAAAGAGAAAAGACATTTCTTTTTATTTTTTTAATAATAAGAAATGATGACCAAATGCAATGAAAAATTTATGCTAGAAAGATAATCACATCAGGAACATAGCATGTTTTTTGAGAGATTTATGGACCAAGGAAAACATTTATTTAAATGTGAAAAGTAATCAAAGTCAAGTCTGGAATTGAAGGACTAGTTTGCAAATATTCAAAGCTTTACAACCAACATTAACAACGTATAAATAAGAGGGAAGACAATGTAATTTACCCAATGAATGTGTGTCGTGCACGTGATTTGTTGGATCAGGGATTCTTTTTGAAATTTCAAAAACCTTCAGGGAAAAGTTGTAATATTACCAATAATTTAATACCGTAGGGTTCCTTAGCTTATCTTCGTTTCTTCAAGTTGGGAGGGGCAAGGGGTGTCATCTCCCCTATCCTCCTCTCCGATCCCAAGTTGCGGGGTGTGGTTCTGGTGGTGAGCTATGTTGGGCTTCATGCGGATGGCGTCAATGGCGTACCGGTGGAGGTCGCGACTGTGGTATGCGGGTTGGAAATCATCTAGCAACTGAGGCTTTATGTGATGGTTGGTTCTCCCCAGGAGCAAGGTGATCATGGTGGGGCATCTATTATCGCGCGGACATGTGCATCGGATCTGAAGATGGTCGGTGGTGGAGCGGTGCGGTGCGGTGTTGGAGATGGGCTGTGGTCGGTAGAGGGCGACACATGCCCTCACGCGACCAACTAGAGAGGACAGGGATGCGCGCAGGCTTGCGCGGGCTGTGGAGGCGTTGTTGGGCTGCGGCGGAGGTGGCAGCCAACGGCGGTGGTGGACGCTGTTTTTTTAATTTAATGTAAATAGTAATAAAAAATAAAGAAGTTTTTTATTTTTTTAAATCCGAAATAGAGCAACTAAAAACATAGCATATTTTCTATAAATTTTTATTTTTTATTTTTTTTAGATTATCCTGCAAAAAATTGTCAGAGAGAAGGAAATTTTTATTTTATCTTTTATTTATAAACAAATTAGGACGCGAGCATGATCACTTGATAGCAAAAATCAAAACGGATGCATGAGTATACAAATAAAGTCCGATATGATGGCCTTATTATCTGGTTAATTTTTAATTGGCGATTAAATACAAATCTTGATAGAGTTACAAGATATTAGGTGCCTAAATTTCCTTACAAATTGGCCTTACACTTTTGACTAATCGCATCCACTTTCTGCATGTATGGAAGTAAGTACGAACCATATAAATACGGATGCCTGTTTTACTCGAGATCTGGGCCTTACACAGTGTCCTCTATGTTAGCAATGTGAGCTCGAGGCGAACCATTCTTACAATAAATATTATTGTAATATTTGATTTATTACTAAAAGTTATTGATTCTTTCACTACCTTTTTGAAATTAAATGAATGAATGCACTATAAGGTCGCTCTCTACAATTAGGGTTATGTACCATGGCCATCTTAATGATCATACATCTATTGATTCAAAGATTGTATAATAGAGTTTAATGCATGGATGAATATCTAGATAGTTAGATTGAGGAGTCATGAAGCATCGTCAAATGATTGTTAAGAGATGGTCCACAACCTAAGTAGGAGATGGAAATCCTTTCTCATTTCGTTGATATCTGATTGACCACTTGATGCAGGTCCTCGACATGGTAATAGAGTTTCGCAAGTGTCAAAGTTGTTAGGTCAAAGGGTTGACTTAAAGAGATATATATAACCAAAGTCCTATATCATTTATTATCGTGATATAGGCACACATCCTCTGATCGGAGACAGATGTGTTGCTATATGTGAGAGTGTATATATTTGGTAGACCAATAGGTCGATGAACTAACCAAGGTCTACACACCGGCGAGTTGGTATGCATATGAGGCCATATGAGTAATACGATCTCTCAAAGGGATCATACAAGTTCACTTGTGAAACAGAAGACATGAGCTCGATCATGAGATATTGGAAACGATCAAATTCCATTCATGCTCGTTGTGCTTTAAAAGCATGACATGAATTTGAAGGTATGATATGTGCCTTTGTAAAGCATATGATCTATACCAACTCTCAAAGACCAAGAATGAGAAACTTGATGACGAAACCCTAAAGATAGTAATGTAAATTGATCAATATCTTCGTGTTTTACCATAGGTCTTCCAGTATGCAAGATGTACATGTAGGAATATATGAGGATGATGTGATCATAAATGATGGTATAACCATGATGCTTCCATTCCAAGGGAGTGATGAAACTGGTCTGGATTTAGTGTCTCCTCTCAGTATAGAAGTAACATGATCTTGGTCCAAGTGATAGGCATTGATCCGAATGATATTCAGATGCTATGAGAAGATTAGGTTTACGACCTTGATTTAATCAAGTATCTATGAGAGGTCCATGGGATCTGTATCTGAGATGTGATCTAAATATTCAAGTGACTATACGTGGAATGTACAATCACCCTATCCATATCTCCAAGTATCTGCGGAGAATGTGCATTATTCTTGGAAGAGTTCAAGAATAATTCCTTTGTTAAATTATGTATAAGCATTGAGAAATTGATAAATGAATGTGATTTAATTATCATGAATCGTGTGAATTTGATTCATATTATTTGAATTCATGAAAATTATAATCCAGTATAATTAAATATGATTTGATTATTATGAATATGAATAATGTGGATAAGACTATCCAATTATTCATATGTGTGTATATATATATATGAGAAATGAGATTTATGATATATAGGATAGAGGCTAATTATGATTTATATTTTTTTGATTAATTATAGATGTGAGTTGGATTCACATTCGATGATTAATTGAAAATATAATTACATGTTTTGAGTTGTGATGTGATTCATAATTAATGTCATGATTGCAATATTCACAAGATAATTATGAATTATCCTTGTGAGATAATCTTGTAAATTACATGAGATAATGTAATCTCACGACATGGAATGAGATTGACTCATACCAAGTCAAGAGGGTGGACGGCCACATTGTCCCGAAGGGACTTGAGTTGTTCCCCCCTTTTTAGGGATGAGGAAAATCTCTTCCTCCATAATTTTCAATATTATATGATGTAATTTTGAAATTAAATATATTTATTTATCAATATATATTGATTTAAATTAAATTAATTATTGTTGTGTTTTTTAGCAACAAAATATGTCCATTGAATGTAATACAAATCAATCTCATCTATAGATTTTTTGTTGTCCACGGATTGTGATCCATGGACTCCCAAAATTGTATAAAAGAAGCGGTACCCCTTGCTCTTCGAGATGTAACTTCTACAACGTCTCTCTCTCTCTCTCATTCTCATGTCATCCCTTCTTCCACTCCTTGAGTGGTCGTCCACAATTCTTATAGAGATGTCCTCTTCATCATTGCATCGTCATTGTGTTGTCGCTTCAACGACTCTTTGGTCTCGTTTTCATTGGGGTATCTAGTTCGTGAGGAAGGTGTTCGATCTCATGAGATGAAATCAGGAGATCCATTGTGGCACGTTATTCTCGAGGATTCATAATTAATAATGGAAGTGGTCGTTTCTATCCCCAAAAATTCTGCAACAAAAAAAAACAATAAGTTTTTCTTCTCTCGCTGCAAAATAATTACAGAAAATAATACGGAGTAAGAGAATACTTTTGCTACTTTTTAACATATATAGTGGACAGGATCGAACTCAGAGAGGCTACAATTCCTGAGGGTTATTCAAATAATTGACAAAAATCAATTAAAAGAAAAGCTCGAATCTCAAAGGCAAACTATCCTTGGTTTTTGTGGAATTTTACTCTTTTTAATAATAATTTTTTAAATTTTTTATTTCTAATTTTTATTCTTCTTATTTTCAAATTTTTAGTGATTTACTTTTGCAATTTTTTTATTTTTAAATAAGGAACTATATGCACAAGAAAAGAAATACGTACTCCAAACACTTTTTATACTTTTCATTTATATCAAAAATGCTCAGAATACTCCATAGATTTTTTTTGTATTTTAAAGATTTTGAAATATTTTTTGGAATTTTTGTACAATTTTTAGATGTTTTGTATTTTTCTAAAAATCAAATAGTGTCAAAAGTGAGAAATACTGCACGTCATGGAGTAATTTGCAATTTAAAAATGTTTTAAGTGCCCAAAACTCCTAGCAACTATTTTTATGAAGGAATATAGGCAAATATCTACAAACAATAAGTGAAGTGACAACTTTTGGATTTTTGTAGAATTTTCTATACCTTTTCAAAAAAATTGGTATTTTTCAATTTTTTTGGATTTTATAGAGCATTAATGCATGAAAGTTGTATAGAAATTAAAAGACACTAAAACAAATCTATTTTTATAGAATTTTTGGAGCAATATTTGAATTTTTAAAAATTTTCGAATTCTGGAAAGAGAAAAGACATTTCTTTTTATTTTTTAATAATAAGAAATGATGACCAAATACAATGAAAAATTTACGCTAGAAAGATAATCACATCAGGAACATAGCATGATTTTTGAGAGATTTATGGACCAAGGAAAACATTTATTTAAATGTGAAAAGCAAACAAAGTCAAGTCTAGAATTGAAGATCTTTTGAGCTTTCTCTTCTCTAGCTGAACCACTCTAGTTTGCAAATGTTCAAAGTTTTACAACCAACATTAACAACGAATAAATAAGAGGGAAGACAATGTAATTTACCCAATGAATGTGTGTCGTGCACGTGATTTGTTGGAGCAGGGATTCTTTTTGAAATTTCAAAAACCTTCAGGGCAAAGTTGTAATATTATAAATAATTTAATACCCTAGGGTTCCTTAGCTTATCTTTGTTTCTTCATGTTGGGAGGGGCAAGGGATGTCGTCTCCCCTATCCTCTTCTCTGCTCCCAAGTTGCGGGGTGTGGTTCTGGCAGTGAGCTGTGTTGGGCTTCACACGAAGGGCGTCAATGGCATCTCGGTTGAGGTCGCAACCGTGGTACGCGGGTTGGAGATCATCCAGCAACTGAGGCTTTATGTGATGGTTGGTTCTCCCCAGGAGCAAGGTGATCATGGTGGGGCGTCTATTATCGCGCGGACATGTGCATCGCATCTGGAGATGGTCGGTGGTGGAGCGGTACGATGCAGTTTTGGAGATAAGCTATGGTCAGTAGAGGGCGACACATGCCCTCGCGCGACCAGCTAGAGAGGACAGGGATGCGCGCAGGCTCACGCGGGCGGTGGAGGCGTTGCCTGGCTGCGGCGGAGGTGGCAGCTAACGGCGGTGGCGGATGCCGTTTTTTATAATTTGTTTTATTAAATGTAAATAGTAATAAAAAATAAAGAATTTTTTTTATTTTTTAAATCTGAAATAGAACAACTAATAACATAACATATTTTTCTAAATTTTTATTTTTTATTTTTATTTTTTTAGATTATCCTGCAAAAAAATGTCAGAGAGAAGGAAATTTTGATTTTATTTTTATTTATACACAAATTAGGACACGAGCATGATCACTCGATCCCAAAAATCAAAACGGATGCATGAGAAGGGATCTGACAAAAAAATGAATTGATGGATCCGGATCTTCGGCCATCGTACGTAGCCGGAGTTGAGAGATCGTGGAAGGTAGAAAAGAATGCGATAGGATCAAGAAAATGGGATGAAAAAACGACATCGAAGATGAATTAAAATCGTGATGGAATCTAAGAACTAGATAAAAAAATGACAACAAAGGAAAATACGAGAAAATAAAGCTATGATTATTCTAGGATAAAAATAAGAAGAAAAATTTGGATCTCACCTTTGGAGCGGAAAAGAACTTGATCACCTCAACGAAGGCCGAATCATTGTCACCGGACAGCTCGGAGGCTGGGCACCCTTTTGTGACAAGAAGATTCTCGGAGATCGGGCTCCTCTCACCAAAGATTGATCAAGTTTAAAAGATGGATGAGGAGCCATGTTAATAGAAAGAATGAAATTTGTTTTTTTTTTGAATTTTTGATGAGATAAGAGAGAAGAGAGAAGAGCATTTGAAATGAGATAAAGTAAAAAGATAAATATTTACAAAATATAACCAATTTTTTTCTATTTTCGTCACTTTATTTATTGGAAAATTAAATGTTAATTTTTTTTGTGATAGTTAGTTAAGAAAATTAACTATATACATTTGTAAATTTAATTACAAATTTTACATTATCTACATGGATAAATAACAAATTAGTTTTTTTAATAATTATTTTTTTAAATTTTTTTTCAATAATTAGTAGAAATATTTACAAATATTTATAAATACAATATGTACAAATAAATGGAAAAATTGCATAAATCACCCCAGAAAATTGACTTTTCAACCATAAGTCCAAAAATTTTGAAATCACAACCATTTTAAAGATAATTTAATTTAGAATACAATGGAAGTGAGTTTAGTTTAATTTGAGTTCATAGGAGCCAGAATTAATCTTTCAATTATCGCTTAGTGGCTTTTTCCAGATGTGGTTACTTTTATTATTACATAATTTCTTTGTACAATTATTTTTATTATTTAACCCACATTTTTATTTACAACTTTTGTTTTGAAAATTAGTTTATTTAAGGTTAATTTATATACAGATAAAATAGTATTAGTTATATACAGATTTACACAATAAGTGGGAAGTATTTACAGGACATACATTTTTTGGATATTCTGATTAAGGACCCTATCTCCCCTACTTTATTCCTGATCGATCAGGTCAAGTCTTGACCTTCTCTCGAGGTTCAGGTCAGCTTGTATCTATTACATATATAAAGTCTTCTTTTCTTTATTTTTCCTTTCTTCTTTATTTATTTATTTAAGGTTAAAATAATATACAAATATACAATATTTACACACATATGAATGTTAGTAAAAATATGAAGTTAGTAAATGTACAGGTGTTTTATAAGAGATTTTAAGCTAAAATAAATGAATAAAGATGACGAATCGCAGATTCATCACATTGCTTGCACCGTCGACTTTGATTGCGAGAAGCACGTGACTCATCTCCGCGCTAACAAGCATCTCCTCAAGCATATCAGACTTGATATAGGAGGTCTCTTCTCTTAGAGGCTCGATTGCAACCACGCTACAAGAGGTATTCCTTTATCTATTGTGTGGTTAGATGATACAATCCACATGCTTCTGTGATGCTTTTTACGATTCTTCTATATCCTCCAAGTGATATTAGAGATTTAGGTTGGAAGTTTTGGATATGATGCATAAACTTAGGAAGACTTGGGCTCATCAGGGCTTGTGAAACTTTTATCGCATTTCATTCTCGCAACCTTGTTTTGTGATTATTTTTTGATCTATTTAAAATATTTAAACATGAAATTATCATTGAATAATGTTCAACATTGAATTGGGAAACCATGGGATTTGAGTTTGCGTGATTTGGAAACCGATAACTCAAGTTATGATCATTTTAATGAATATATATCCATGGTTTCAGGGACGGAAAATCGTGACGTAATTAAAGAGTTAGTTACAATTTTGAAATGCCTGGAAATGTGTGTTAATCACTTGATTTCAGTTATAAATCATATTAGCAAACTTTGTACGCTTACTTTGCATGATTTTGATTTAAAATAATAGAGATATGAGAATGTTAGTGAGTGAAGGTCACTGCTGGAAATTACATTCATAATCAAGAACCTTGTGATTCTCGTTTAGGAAACTAGTGAAATTGATGGTTAATTTCCCAGAATAATTATGGATAAATATTTGATAAGAATTTAATAATAATTATTTCTTTAAATGGCATTGTCTTAATGAATAATTGATTAGATAAGATTTAGATCACAATTAGTTACTCAATATACTCTCCAACCAACAAAGTTGCTTGAACAGAATTGGGAATTTGTTTACGATATTTCCTTATAATCAAAATGATTTTGATTATTACTATATGGTATTACTTCGGTTGAAAAACCAATTATCATCTCAATTACAAAGTGATCAATTTGGCATTATCCTTGTCTCAGGTGGATATGGTGTCTAGTTGGAGAGCTTTTAGGGTAGCAGGTTGCTCTGTGAACATTTTGTCCCACTCCCATCGGTAATGGCCATGACAACGGGTAGGGAAGGCATAGATAGAAAAATCATGATGTATTTTTCTAGTTATTAAAATTCAAAATAATACCTACTTTGAGATAATACCATCCTTTCAAGTAACAATTAAGCATGCTGATTAAATTGGAATGATAAATGATTTAATGTGATTAATTAATTATATCTAATAAAATACTCTATTATGAATAGATGTGTATTTCTCTTAGAAGAATTAATTATATGAATGTAATTTATGATAATTTATTAGAATTTCAATATGAGGCGGGGGGGATTACATAAGTGACATCCATGGTCTCTCGTCAAGGTGAAGGGTTCTGTCACCTGGTATTGTATGTAGGAGATGCCAGTCTGAAGTGACAGTTCATGCATACAAGCGCATCTGAATCGAGCTCTTTGTTCCTCGAAAGAGTAAGGTTGTATGGGTAGTGACCCCAATACCCGGATATCATATTATTGGGGTGATATTAGATTGTGCATAGGGAGTACTAATCTTGTTGACGGTTGGTTCAATTAATGACAGGTCAACATCACCTTAGGGGTGATGGTCCCATGTGTAAAAGGCCAAATTAGAAAATACAAGTTGGAGTTGTAAGGCAGAATGTGTTGCCACTTCTTTTTATCTGAGTCGTAGGTTCTCATATTATTGGGATGTGACAAAGGTAAAGAGGACATCCCAGTTCTTGCTAGAGATATTGCGATAAGTATATCTCTTGCTTTGAATGCAATTAAGAGAATGAACTTTCAAAGTTGAAATGGCAATAATTTTTTATTAAAAAATTCCTTAATTGAAGAAATATAATTGAGTTTATTATTATATATTCTAATATAGTGCATTCTCAATTTAAGAAAATGAAGTCCGTGAACCCTCTTAGCAGACTTTTGGAGGTCAATCAGTTGACTGGCCCAAATTATTCAGAATGGATCCGAAATTTAGATCTTGTCCTATCCGTTGAGCGCATCTCTTATGTGCTTTCAAAGGACAAGTACACAGACCAGAAGACTTCAGAAGAAATTTCTTCTAATGAAAATTATGATGAAGACCATAATCTGGCAAGATGTTATACTCTAGGTTCATTGTCCAATGTGCGTCAGAAGTAACATGTGGAAATAGACACTTGCCATGATATTATGGTGAGTCTGAAAGAAATTTTTCATGATGTAAATCACACACAGTGTTTTAATATAATGAAAGACCTTATTCGCTACAAGAAGCAAGAGGGGACCTCTATCAGAGAACATGTACTCAAAATGTTTGGGTACCTTTATGAACTTGAAAGCCTGAGAGTTGACATGGACGTAGATATGCAAGATGAATTCATTCTACTATTGCTTCATTAGTCTTTCAATAACTTTGTGATCACGCACCACATGAGCAAAGTTGATTATACTAATGTTGGGATGTTGGTTGCATTGAAGTCTGCTAAAGATGTAATAAAGAGGGATGACCCCTCTGGCAATGCAATAGTTGTACAAGTCAAATGAAAGCGTGGTCGGAAGCATGGTTCTTGGAAGGGCCCCAGCCCTAAAGAGAAAGAAGAAGAGTCAATGAGCTGACTCATCTTCCGATGCATCCACTTTTATAGCATCGAATAAAACCGATATCTGTCATCACTGCAAAAAGCCAGGGCACTGTAGGCGTAATTGCTCGAAATACCTAAAGTATGCTGACAAAGGTAAAGCCCCTACATGTATGAAATCTACTTTCATCATTGAAACTAATTCTCTCATTGGATGAGAAGGAAGTTGGGTTGTTGATTCTGGTGCTTCTATTCATGTATGCAATTTGTTGCATCTGATTCAGGAAACTAAGAATCTCGATGAAGGGGAGATCGTCATTCAGATGAAATCTGATGCAAGTATTGCTGTAGTCGTCATCGAGACATGCTGACTATCGTTATCGAGTGGAAGAGTCCTTATACTTAAAGAGTGTCTTTATCTATCTGAAGATAGAAAGAATCTTATATATGTATCTAAGCTTGTTAGAAGTGAATATTCATTCATTTTCTGTAATAAACTAGTCAAAAATCGTTATGATAAGCATATTACGGATGGTGTTTTGACTTCTAGTGGACTCTATGAATTGTGCATTGATGAGCATGTCTTGAATGTTACTACCACTAATAAAAACACTAAAAGGTACAGAGAGGATGGAAATCATTCAAACATGATTTGGCATCAAAGGTTTGGTCATTTATCTTTTGATAGCATCAATAAATTGATAAAGGATGGACCTTTAGATTTTCTACAGGTTCAATCTTTACCTACTTGTGAACATTTTTATTCGGGTTAAAAAGGTTACAAGAAGTGAGGGTATTCTTGACCTAATACATAACGATGTATATAGTCCTATTTGTACCACGGTTCGAAATGGATATCGATATTATTTTATATTTATTGATGGCCATTCGTGTTACATGTTTATCTTCCTACTACGTCATAAATCTGAAACATTTGAAAAGCTCAAAGAGTTTAAGGCTTAGGTAGAGAACCAAATCAATAGGAAGACTAAACGGATTCGATATGACCGAGATGGTGAGTACCTCTCAGATGAATTCAAGGAATACCTTAATGAGAATGGAATTATCTCCAATATCGCTCCACTTAGAACTCTCCAACTTATTGGTGTTGCTGAAAGATGCAAGAGGATTATCATGGATATGGTCCATTCAATGATGAGAAAAGCACATATACCTCTTTGTTTCTGGGGATATGCAGCAGAGACTGCAATATATATCCTGAATAAGAATCCTAACAAGTCTATACCTAAGACTCCTCATGAGCTCTGGTATGGAATCAAACCTAGTGTTAATCACTTGAGGTTTTGGGGTTGCTTGGTCCATGCGAAGAACGTGGATGCAAGCAGAATCTCGCTATCGTAGTGTTACTTCATTAGGTATTTTAAAGACAGTATTGGATACAAACTTTATGACCCCGAGACCCAGAAGGTTTTTCGAGGATATGGAAAAATCCTTGAGCACATCACGGAAGCGTGAGGATCTTATCATATACGATTGAAAGCGACTAGTCACACTAGTTGCTTGATGTAGCGGAATTTGAAAAATTTTCATTCGATGAAACCGCATGATCCATGAACACTTCTTGGATTATTTCATATAACCACATAATACATAAAGGAATACCTTTTGTAGCGTAGTTGTGATTAAGCCTCTAAAAGAAGAGACCTCATGTCTCAAGTCCGATCTGTCGGATGAGATGCTTGCAAGCGTAGGGATGAGTCGTGTGCTTCTCACAATCCAAATTGTTGATAATTCCTGATATCATCACACAAGATTGAATGTCTCCTCTATGAGTAAAGATCTCCAAAGAATACGAAGAACCTAGGGCAATCGAAGCGACAACACAATGGCAATCCGACGAAGGCAGTAGTTTTTTCTCCAGGGTCTGGATGGACGGCCAACAAAAGAGAAAGAGAATATACATAAGAATGAGAGAGAGAGAGAGATCTTATTGTTGCAATAGACATTGTAACTTGAAAAGCAAGGGACGCCTCTTATAGTATTTTGGGAGTCCATGGTTCGCAATCCATGGACTACATAAAATCAATGCATGAGATTGATTTGTGCTCCTTTCAATGGCCAATATTTTGTTGTAAAAATACAACAACAATTAATTTAATTTAGACTAAATATATATTGATAAATAAATATAAATTAATCCTAAAATTAAATCAATTAAACATGAGATCAAGGAATGGAGATTCCATCCATCCATGCAATTAGAGTGGACGACCACCCTTTCTTAATAGGATTGGGTGGTCATCCACCCATCCAACATGGAAGGGTGCAATCTCAAGTAATCTCCATGAGATTACATTATTCTTATAAATATCCAAGATTTACAACGCCACTTGTTGTAAATTATTCAACAAAAATTTCATAATTATTTTGTGAATATTGCAAACTTGCCATTGGAAATTTGTGAACAAATTTCACAATCCAAAATGAAAGGTGGTTTACATTTCAATTAATTATCCAATATAAAGCAATTCACACCAATTATTAATCAAGAAATATAATCATAATAATCTCTCTCTAATACATTATAAATCACATTTATAACATATTATGAATAATTAGGATAGTGCTATACACAATATTCATATCCAAAATAATTAAATTACATTTAATTATATTGGATTCTCATTCTCATGAATTCAAATGATATGGAATTATTCAATGCTTAGATAAAATTCACAATAATCAAATTCACATTACTCATGCTAATTAAATCACATTTGATTATCCTTTTCTCAATGATTAGATATAATTTAAGTATGTAATTATTCTTGAACTCCGTTAATAATAATGTGCTTTCTCCGTAAATCCTTGGAGATAAGGACAGGGCGATAGTACGTTCCACTTATAGTGACTTGGATATTGAGATAACATCACAAATCCCAATCCCATCGACCTCTCATAGATGCTTGATTAGATCAAGCTCGTAAACATAATCTTCTCATTGCATCTAAATCTCATTCAGATCAATGTCCAACACTTGGACCAAGATCAGGATACTTCTCTACTAAGAGGAGTCACTAAAATCCAGATCTATTTCATCACTCCATCATAATGGAAGCATCATGGTTATACAATTATTTATGAATACATCACCCTAAGGTATTCCTAATGCATGTACATCCTGCGTACTAGAAGACCGATGATAAACCCGAAGATATAGATTGATTTTACACTATCAACTTTAGGGTTTCATCATTAATTTTTTTAATCTTGGTCACTGGTAATCTATATCGATCATATGCTTTCCTAAAGTATATATCCAACCTACAAATTCTTGTCATGCTTTCAAAGCATGACAACCATGCATGGAAATTGATTGGTCTCAATATCTCATGAGTGAGATCATGTCTTCCAGTTCACAAGTGAACATATATGATCCCTTTAAGAGATCATATACCTTATTTGCCCTCATCTACACACCAGTTTGTCGATGTATAGACCTTTGTTAGGTCATCAACCTATTGGTCCGCCAAATGTACACACTCAAACATACAACAACACATATGTCTCCAGTTACAGGATGTAGGCATATATCATGACAATATACGACATAGGACTTTGGTTATCTCGATCTCATTAAGTCAACTCCTTGACCTAACTAATCTGACACCTCCGAGTTTCTATTCCTTTGTAGAAGACCTACATCAAGAGATCAGTCAGATATCAATCTAATGAGAAATGATTAACATATCATACTCAGGCTGGAGATCATTTCTTAACAATCATTTGATGGTGCTTTATGAGTCCTCAACCCAACTCCATAGATATTCATCCAAGCATCAACCTCTATGATTAAATTATTGAATCAACAGTTGTACGATCATTAAGATGGTTATGGTATATACCATAATTGTATAGAGTGGCCTTATAGTGCATTCATTCATTTAGTCACAGATAGAGAGTAAAAAATTAATAACATCTATTGATAAAACAAATATTACAATAACATTTATTGTAGGAATGGTTCTCATTGGGCTCACATGGCTAACAATCTTCCACTAGCCCTCAGAACCATTCCGGTAAAATCCTTAAATCCATACTAATTACATGTTGGTCGAAAACCTTTTGTATCAAAGGTTTGTTAAGAGGATTAGCAAAGTTGTCGGCTGAGGCCACCTTGGTGATGATGATTTCACCACACTTTTGAATCTCCTGAATGATGTAGTATTTCCTTTCCACGTGCTTTCTCTTTTGATGCCATATAGGTTCCTTCGCTTGGACAATGGCTCCTATGGTATTATAACGGGATGGGAGTATCAGATGAAACTATGACAAGTTCCAGGATAAACTTTCGTAACCACACCGCCTCCTTTGCATCATCGGATGTGATAATGTATTCAGCTTTTGTTTTTGAATCTGTTGTCGTGTCCTACTTCTTTCTTCTCCTGCTCACAACACCACCGTTCAACAATAACGCAAACCCTGATGTCGAATTTCAATCATCAATATTTGATTAGAAGTCTTAATATGTGTATCCCAAGATTTGGAGATCACCATCCCCATAGGCCAAGATGTAATCTTGTGTCTGTCTTAGATAGTTGAAAATTTTCTTCATTGCATTCAAGTGTTGTTCTCCATAGCAGGATTGGTAATGACTTACCACTCCCTCTGTATGGTACATATCTATGCTAGTATACATCATGGCTTACATTAAGCATCCTATAGCTGATGCATAAGGGCATCCAACCATGGCTTTCTTTTCCTCAACATTTTGAGGAGCCGTCTTTTTAGATAGGTGGATACCATTTTTTAAGGGGAGGAAACCTTTCTTGGAACTCTCCATACGGATTTGTTGAAGAATTTTCTTATCGTCCACATGTTGTGATAATCCTCATATCCTCTTTTCCCAATTTTTGAACAACTTCAGACCTAAGATGTAAGAGGATTCTCCAAGATCTTTCATCTCCAAGGTATGGGATAGCCAAATCATAACACTGGACATCATCCGTGTATCTTTTCCAATAATAAGGATGTCATACATGTAAATCATAATGAACAGAATGGCTCTCCCACTAGGGTTCTTGTGCACGCAAGGTTCATCAAGATTATGCATAAAATCATAACTCTTTATGGTTCCATCAAATCTAATGTTCCTTCTACGAGATGATTTTTTGATCCCATAGATGGATTTCTTTAACTTGCATACTTTACCTGAAGGATATGGAATTATCCTCAAGCACATCACGGAAGCGTGATCGTCGTATCGGATACGACGAAGAACGACTAGTCGTACTAGTTGTTCTGAGCAGCGGAATTTAAATTTTTTCATGTGATGAAACCACTTGATCCAAGAACGATTCTCGGATCGTTTCATCTATAATAACAACAAGTATAATGCAATACCTCTTGAAGCGTGATTGATCAAGTCTCTAAAGAAAGAGACCTCCTGTCTCAAGTCCGATCGTCGGTGAGAGCGCTTGCTAGTGCGGGGATGAACCGCGTTGTCCTCGCAATCCAAGAAGTTGATCCAAGCGTGGTTGCTCCTGATCTCATCGCATGAGATCGAACGTCTCCTTCGTGAGTGTAGTACTCCAAGAAGACGGAGAACCGAAGAACGTCGAAGCAGCAGCGCGGTGGAGAGAGCGTCGGTGATTCTCTCCTCTAGGGTTTGGTGGACAGCCACCAAGTAGAGGGAGAAAGAGTTGGCGTGTAAGGAGAAGAAGGGAAGAGAGAGAGCCTCCAATATTCTATATATTTTAGAGAGCATGGTATGCCTCTCTATTTATAGAGTTTTGGGATCCGTGGATCTCAATCCATGTGACATACAAAATCAATGGATGAGATTGATTTATGTCAATCCAATGGCTAAGATTGTTGTTGGTAAAACCAACAAATTTAGATCAAAATATATTTGTCAAAATCAAATACAAATTAATCCAAAATTACACCAAATAAATAAGGAGAGAATATACATGGAGATTACATCTCCATGTACATTCCATTTGGACGGCCACTCATTCCTATTTGGAATTGGGTGCCGCCCAAGCTTTCCATGAGGAGAGCAATCTCATGACATGTCATGAGATTGCATATCTCCATGGAAATCTCTTTATTTATTTCCAACAACTTTTGTTGTGTTTTATTCTTCAAAAATAATTCACAATTATATTAGAGAATATTGCAATCTTGCCATTAAAAAATTGTGAATCATATTCACAACCCAAAACAACATATAATTTGCATTGCCAATTAATTGCACAATGTGCATCCAATACACATAATAATTAATTAACTAATATAAATTACAATTGGCTCTCTCTACTATATTATAAATCACATTTATAATATATTATGAATAATTGGATATTCTTATCCACATTATTCTTATCCATAATAATTAAATCATATTTAATTATATTGGATAATCTCCACACACATCAAGATGATTAAATCACATTTAATCATCAATTCTTCATTGCTTAGATCTTATGGAATTATTATCGAACCCTTCAAGAATAATGTGATCTTTCCTCAGATACTTGGAGATAAGGATAGGGCGATTGTATTGTTCCACGTATAGTGACATGGATATTTAGATCATATCTCAAATCTAGATCGCGGGCCTCCCATAGATGCTTGATTAAATCAAGACCGTAAATCTAATCTCCTCATTGTATCTGAATCACATTCAGATCAATGTCCAACACTTGGACCAAAATCAGATCACTTCTCTACCGAGAGGAGTCCCTAAAATCCAGACCCGTTTCATCACTCCCTAGGAATGGAACCGTCATGGTTATACAATCGTTTATGATCACATCACCCTCAGGTATTCCCAATACCTGTACATCCTGCATACTGGAAGACTCAGATTAAACCCGAAGTATTGGATCAACTTTATACTGTCTACTTCATGGTTTTATCAGTAAGTTTCTCATTCGATCATTGGGAGTTGGTATCAATCATACACTTTCCAAAAGCGTATATCATACCTAGGTTTTGATCATATACTAAAAGTATATATCAAACCTACAAATTCAGTCAAGCTTCCAAAGCGAGACAACCATGCACATGGAATTTGATTCTTCCCAATATCTCATAAGTGAGCTCATGTCTTCCGGTTAAGTAACTGAACTTGTATGATCCCTTTGAGAGATCGTATTACTCATATGTCCTTATATGTACACCAACGCGCCGGTGTATAGACCTTGGTTAGGTCATCAACCTATTGGTCTGCCAAATGTACATACTTAGACATATAGTAACACATCTATCTTTGGTCAGAGGACAGCATACGATATAGGACTTTGGTTATCTCGATCTCGTTAAATCAACTCTTTGACCTAAATAATTTGACACCTCCGAATCTCTATTCCTATGCAGAGGACATGCATCAAGAGGTCGGTCAGATATCAGCCTAAAGAGATAAGGATTGCCATCTCCTACTCAGGCTGGAGTTCATCTCTTAACAATCATTTGACGGTGCTTGATGAGTCCTCAATCTAACTCTTTAGATATTCATCCAAGCACCAGCCTCTATGATTCAATAGTTGAATCAACAGCTGTATGATTATTAAGATGGCCATGTTACATAACCCTAATTGTACTAAGGGACCTATTATGCAAATTATTCATTCTTCATTTCAGATCAGGGAATGATATATGCCATAACATTTATTGCATAATGGCTCGTCGTGGGCTCGCATTTCCAACATTACCTTCCTCAGTTATGAAGCCCAGTGGCTTCTCCATATAGATATCATCCTCGAGGTATCCATTGAGGAAAGTTGTCTTGACATCCAACTATCAAATGTTGTAGTCAAGAGATGCAGCTATAGCTAGCATTGTCCTAATGGACTTAAGCAAAGCCACAGGAGAGAATGTCTCATCATAGTTGATGCCTTCTCTTTGTGCGTAGCCTTTGGCTACAAGATGTGCCTTGAAGGTCTTTACTTTTCCATCGGGTCCCCTCTTTCTCTTAAAGATCCATTTACACCCAATGGATTACCCCTTCAGGTGGATCCTCTAGGGTCCACACACCATTCTTATGAATGGAGTCAATCTCTGACTTCATTGCTAGCATCCATCTATCCATGTCATGATCTGTGAGTGCTTCATCAAATGAAGTAGGATCATTATAAGTTCCACCTGACACATTCAATCCATACCTTTCAAGTGGTGCAACCACCCTCGAACTCCTTCAAAGAGGTACACGTGTTTCATCTTTGTTTATCTCTTCAGCTTTTGGTTCAGAAAGCTCAGAATCCTTAGGGGACTTAATGAGTTACTATACTTCATTTTTTTCTTGACCTTTAAGGAAGTCATCCTCTAGAAATCTCACAGCTCTAGAGATGAAAACCTCTTGAGTCTCAGGGTCACAAAGCCGATATCCAATAACATCTTTAACATATCCAATGAAGTAAGACTCACGCGAGCGAGATTCTAGCTTACATGCGTCCACATTCTTCGCATGGACCAAGTAACTCCAAACCCTCAAATGATTAACACTAGGTTTGGTTATATACCAGAGCTCATGAGGAGTCTCAGGCATACATTTTCTGGAATTTTATTCATGATATATATTGCAATCTCGACTGCATATCCCCAGAAACTAAGAGGTAAATGTGCTTTTCTCATCATTGAACGGATCAAATCCATGATGGTCATGTTGCTTCTTTCAGCACCATTATGTTGGGGGGTTCCAGGAGATCTGAGATTGGAGACAATTCCATTCTTTTTAAGGTATTCCTTGAATTCATCTGAGAGGTACTCGCCACATCGGCCAGATCAAATCCGTTAATTTTACTGTTGGTTTGGTTCTCAACCAAAGCCTTGATCTCTTATAATTTTTCAATGATTTCAGGTTATGACGTAGTAGGAAGATAAACTCGTATCGTGAATGGTCATCAATAAATATCAAATATATCATATCTATTTCGAGTCGTGGTACTGAAGGGACCACATATATTAGTATGTATTAGGTTATGAATACCCTCGCATCTTGTAACCTTGTTACGAAAAGGCGGCCTAGTCATTTTACCTTGAATACAATGTTTGTAGGTAGGCAAAGATTGAACATGTAGAAAATCTAAGGGTCCATCCTTCAAAGATGACAAGACTTTAGAGATAGTGATCTCTAAGGCTTATTTTCAAAAGCTTAAGACTTTATAGATAGTGATAGAAAAGGTCTTAACTACAGATACCTTTGGATATAGAGATCTCCATGAATAATGGTATTCTGATATATTTTTTTGGATTTTTTCAAAAAGGTTTCATAATTTTTAAGTCAAACATGGACAAAATGAGGTCATTTTTATTCTTAATAATTAATTACTAAAATGCAAATCCAAAAATGTGGCATGAAAATACATGATAGCAGGCATATATCCCTATTTTTGTTTAATTTTTTGAGCATAGATGTTATTTTTAATAAATGAAGTTCAAACACAAAATATATGTACTAGCGAGGTAATATTTGCAAATAAAAATAAAGTCAGGGACACATGTGCAAATTTGCTAAAAAATTACAACTAATATTAACACTTAAAGGACTAAATATAATTACAAAACTCACAAGGGTATCTTTGCATAATGTCTACCTCACATGGGACGACACGTGAGGTGACCTGACATGGACCCATATGCAATATCAACTAAGTACTTGGGTCACACTACAAATTTTCCAATTTAGTTTATGCTGGACTAATAAATAAAACAAAAGGCAGAGGGCTAAGTGTGCAAATTACCCCCATTTTCACTTGATCTAACGATGCAGATCATCTCACTTAATCATGTGGCGGGTCCTTGAGGATTAATGACACTTCACCGGTCTACGGTCTTGATCGTATGTGGGTTTCCATCGGACATATGAAGTTGGAAGTGATTAAACAACCACGATCAGAACTGGAGCTCCTCCTCGATCCATTGGTTGTTGCTTCACTCAAAGAACAGGGAGGAAGGTCCCTGCCTCCGTGCTTCGATCCTTGATTCCTTCCTCCCCCGAGCTCCCCCTTCATTGTTGAACTGCTACGCATGCCTAGGGAGGTCTTCCACAGTCGAAGGTGCTTTCAAAATAATCTAGTGCTCACTGATCGAGCCTTGGAGGTCGAGTCTACCTAAAGGTACAACGGAACCACTAAGCCCCTCAATTGGGGCTCTTCCAGACCTATAATGAAGAAAAGAATAATATCTTGGCACAAGGGAAGATTTTGGGCTTTTATTGGTGGTTGTTGGAGGTGATATGGAGCGAGGCAGGAATGCTCAGAAAAGGATGGTGGAGGAGCATCGATCTCTATATCACGAGGTGATATGGGTGGTTCTTGACGGGTAAAATGTGGAGAAATGGATTGGGAAGGTAATGAGGTGTATGGTGGAGGTTGGAGACACGTGTGTTACGATGAAAACATGGTCAGAGCTCGAGAGCTCTAGCAAGGTGATTAGTCCAATCTATGCTAATGACGTAATTAAAACACTAAATTAAATGCATAAAATGAAAGAATTACTAAATCTACCTCGGGAAAGCAAAGGCGTATCTTGAACTTGGACGATGGACATGGAGAAGGACGACCGTTGGAGAGCTGTCGTGGGTGCATCTCCCTCCTCCTTCAGCTGCTCCAGAGCTTCAAGAGGTCACAGAGGTCACTTAGTGATGCACTTGACCGAAGATGAAGGGCGTGAGGGCTCGAAAAATGATCAAATTCGATCAAGGAGGTTGAAGATGTTATTTATGAACGTGGTAAACACCCTTATTGACCTGGGGCTAGCTAATGATCAGTGCTATGTACATGACATCGATGGAGACATCGAGAATCTTGGAAGATCAGGGGTTAAAAATGGTAAAAGGATCGAGGGCAGAGGAGCATCGGAGCAACGGGGAAAAATCAAGAAAATGGGCTGCTCGAGGCATCTGACAAAATCCAGAGAGAAGACAGGGCAGTTAACTTGGGTCAACATTCCTTGCGATATGATTGGTCCACATAGGACACTACATGACAAAATAGCAAGTTTTATTCCAAAATAAATAGTTTAAAATAGTAAATATTTTTTTTTTATCAATTTTTAGGTATAAAATAGAAATGTTTATTATTTTATGTAGTATTTAATATAATTTTTATTTATTTTTATGAATTATTTATTACAAGTTAATTTTTTGTATGTGTACTTATAGGTATATTAACAAAGGTTTTGCTTATTTTTTATTTTTTATTTTTAATTTTCTATTTTATTTTCATATTTTATATAATTATAACTTACTTTTATGTTACAAATATATTTTTATTTTATTTTTTTGATGTTATTTGTATACTTAAATAAATAGGGCTATATATTATATAGGCTTAAGTATAACTATTTCATCTATGTATTTATATAGACTATTTTATTTTTATGTCTTATTTATGTTTTTATTCCATTCTAAATATGTACACATATTGTAAATAATCTTTACAATATAAAAATATAAAATTATAAAAATAGTAAACAATAAATCAAATGAATATTTTATTCAAGTATATTATACAATATGGGTCCAAAACGTAACTTTCACATCTTAACTCAAAATTAAGTGAAACCACATTCATTAATATCTCATTAAAATTTATATACAATTAATGGTGATTTTGATGCATTTTGAATTTTTATTGAGAAGTTATGGTTCCGGGAGTTTGGGTTTTGGCTTTGTATTCTGAGCATAAAATGTACATTGTATATTCTTTTTATATGAAATCAATTTTGTATTTTTGTCGACAACATTCTTGTACAATGTTTATTGATTTGAGGCATAACTAATAAAGAATAAAATAGGTCCCAAAAAAGCATTATTGATGAAAAAGAATGGGATTTTTATTGTGTATTTGACCCTTATCTCTCCCCTACTTTATTTCTTGTCGACCAAATCAATTCTTGACTTGGTCTTGGGGTTTAGGATCATAAAGTACCTTTGGTATTTTACTCTTTTTCTTTTCTTTTCTTTTATTTATTCTGTAATTTTGGAATTAAAAACTATATTTTATACACAATAAATGGAATAAATAATGAATGTTAATTTTTATAGATAATGTTATTTACATGAATTATATAGGGTTTTTAAGGCCAAAATGACAGAGATTCATCAACTCTGCACTTAGACATCTAAAGACGTGAGTTGTGGGGTTGAAATAAAGCTTCAAATGAGGGATGGTCTCCTAATGTAATTTCTCTAAGACCCCAAAATATGGGCAGAGCAAAAGACTCTATATCCATTGGGGCACCCAAGAATGCAGTGCAATTGTTTTCACGACCCCAAAATGTGGGCGGAAAAAAGATTCTATGTCCGACAGGGAATCATTCATAAAGTACATTGTTGACCAAAAATGATCTAAGATTCATATATAGCCTACGTATCCTGGTGGAGACTTGGCTACACTGTCCAAGCTTCACAAGGAGATGTGATTGCACTAGTTATACTCTAGTTCTCATTACTCTAGTTCTCATATCTTTCTTCTAACTTCTCCACCTAATCATTACGAACTCGAATGTGCTTGAACTTAGAAGGGGATATCCCCTTCCTCGAGGATTTAGTAGATGTATGAGGAAGTCATGGGAGTGTATTACTGGAGTGGTCGATTTCTTCACATCCTAAAGCAGGAAGAGTTAACATGTTTCACACATAATACAATTTGACTTTAAGGTTGAAAGAGTTAGCGTGATGGATGAATGGATCTGAGATGGATGTTGAGATGAACCTGAATAAGGATTTGTGGAACATGAGGACTTTAGGACTAAATGACTAATCATAGTTAAGGATCCGACAAAATGCTTATTCAAAGGCCCATATCATGCACTCTCCTTTGTCTATTTTCATGAATTGGTTTAGGAAAACAAATTCATTCTAGCTTTATTTTTTCCATATTCTTCGAATAAGTGTTTGTTAAGGGACTAGCAAAGTTTAAGTATTGAGGTTGATGAATCCATCATTCATTAACATTTCTGTCGCATCATGTCTCAAAATTCTTAATAAATAATTGCAAATATGCATTAATATTCATTTTTATCAAAAATATATTCATGAATAAAAACTCATTTCTATGCCTTAAAAACACATAAATAAAAATAAAAATAAAGAAAACGAGATAGACAATAAATATTTATATATTGTACAGATAAACAAAGAAAATATAAATATAGCCATAAGATATATTTATATAACTTAATCCTTTAGAGCAAGTAGAATTGACTTGGTCGACAAATAATAAAGTAGGGGAGACAAGGTAGAAAACCCCAAAATAATTGAAAATGTACATAACACATTAAAGTACATTTATTTATTATATATACACAATCTTCACTTAATTACATTTAATTCATATGTATATATTTTTCATCAAACTCTTCACCAATATGTATATAAAATATTATAAAATATAACAATAAATTAAAATTATTTAACATTATATATCCCAAGAAACCAGACCTTGAAATTATCGATTTCCTATCTTCGGAATCTCATAACTTCGCTATACGAATTCCAATTTCATTATACTCACCTTCGAAAATCAATATATTATATTATCTAATAGTGAAGTGGTTTCATTGAAAATGGACTCCATTTTGTAAAAAGTCAGATTTTGGACATAATTATAACTAGGTTTCTGGGCTAATTTATTTATCTATACGTGTTATTTAAAGTATATCCCATTTAGTAATTTTTTATTATTTTCTTATCATGTATTTTATTTATAAAATAAAATCAAAACCTAAATTGCTTATTTAATATTTAAATAAATCAAAACCACCTAAAATAGGTAAAATTGAACTACATTGTAAATACATGTATTTATTAATATATATAAAATAAATGATTAAAATCCACAAAAATTCATATAAGTCCTATTTATCATTATATAAAGTAATAAAATAAAAATTAGTACCTTATTTACTAAAATATCCAATTAGAAATATAATGTTATTTATAAAGCACACTACATGTATATTTATTGATATTATATATATATATATCATAAAATGCATATTACTTATATATGTAAAATATGCAATAACTCAGAAAATTTATCTATCTGCAATTTTCATTTTTACATCTTTTTTAAAATAACCACGGTGTCTCCAGGAGCTGCCACTTGTCACCCCCAAAAAAATTGAAATTGAAAATTCAAAGATAAATCTAAATAAATAGTAAATGCCGTCGGATAAAAAAGTGTCTTCATGAAAATTGTCCGTCTCATCGAGATCTAAAACTTTCATGAAGAGATCAAAATCAAAATCTATTAATGATATTTTTGGGGTACCCCATGTACATACAATACCTTGATTTTTTTGGGTTTAATAATTTTTTTATCAATTATTAAACCAGATAAAAATATGTAAAAAATACAATAAATTCATTAATATATTTTTTTTTCAATTTTTTATGGATTAGAAAAATTGGAAAATAAAATAAAGTACCATGAAGACTACTTTTCTACAATATGTTAATGAACGCTCATACTCAATTTATTTCTTTAATTTTAAGCTTATTTTGGATTTGGATTTTTATGTGTTTTAATAAAACTTTTATCAAAGAAAATAAATGAGAAAGAAATAAAATACAAGGAGTTAATTATATACAAAATATAAAAGGTCAAAATTAGGTAAAATACACAATGTACAAAAGAAGCCCAAAATCCAACTTTCACATATGAGCTCTGATTCACTTGAACTTGATCTTTTTTGAAGGTATTTGAATGTACATTAGTTCAAAAGTGAGTAGGATCAAATCAGACACTAGATGGGGAAGATATCAAGGTTTTAGTCTGGAAATCCTATAACTAGAGTTTGGTTTTTGGTCCACTTATTTAGGTTAGTGACTTTTTTTGTATTTTCGTTTATTCTGGTTAGTGATATGTACACTGTGGAGGTGGTTTGGAGTCATTTGGAGTTAGCATGAATTAGTGAAAAAATAAGGGAAGTTAGGCTATTTTATAGGTTAATTGGACCGAGCTTTTTGGATTCTTATTTTGTTTAACAATGAGTGTTATAAAAACAATTATTATCAAAACATCCATGAGTGTTAATTATGCAATATAAATGAAGAAATGCCAAAGAATTTTAAGGAATTAAGCTTAATTAATGATTTTTAGAGTGATGACTATGAGATTCATCATCCCTTTGTACTTAAACCATGCTCGTCCCTGAGAATCTAAAGTAATGCAATGAGGTGAAATAAGATTGTGTTCCATGCCAAGACCATGAGCTGAAGGTGAGAATGGGGCTAGACCCGACCTTTGGATTATTAGTTTGGCAGAACTATTGTGATACTTAGAATTTAAAATCAACAGCCTCCAAGTTCTACAAATCATTGTTACAGTTTTAGCTCAGAAGTCATCTTAGATCAATGCTCCTCCCAAAGCATAATCTATGAACATTGAACAATCGACTCATGTATGTGAAAGGTTTTAGCTCCTCCCATCTAGAATGTCGGACTACCATGCAAACCTCCTCTCCAGTAACTCGTCCTCGGGGTGTCAGGTATTTCCTTCTAAGGTTTTTCATGTTGTGTTCATAATAGAAATGGGGGAATAGAATAGAAGAGAGGGAAAAGAACTTGAGGGTGACCAGTGTAGTCACCTCTCCTAGTGAAGTTGTCCAGTGTAGCCGAGTCTACACCAAGATCTGCAGGTTTTCTTGAAGCTTGGACCTTTTTGGTCAAATATTTATTTGGTAGTAGGCTTCTTTGTATTTGGATTTTGGATAGCTCTGCCTGGATCTTGTTGTGCCGATATGGATATGGAATCTTTTTTCCGTACATTTTTTGGGGTCTTAGAAAAATTGTAACCAGTCATCCATCCCTTTTCCGAAGCTCTATTTCAACCCATACTCCGATCTTTAAATGTCCACGCCACCATAAAAAAACTCCCATATTCTTCTAACACCACTTGTCAGTTGAGCTATGTGCATAGTGCAATAGTACAAATTAATTCCCTATTCCAGAGTCGTACCTAGAATGAAGAGACTAGGTTAGACACTAAGAGTCAAACGCTGCACATTATCATGTGGGACTCGAACAATTAAATCATAGACTTGAAGCTTCTCAAATCCTTTTTCTCAGTGAAGTTCCTCTGAAAATTAGGTTGATTAAGGTCAAGTCCATACCACTCTCGATTTTTTCTCATAACTCAGTTCAGAACCCAAGGGCTTTTCACATATGCATATTCATGTAATGTTGGATGAAGTGCAGGTGCGGGAAACGCAGACACATTTTTTTTACTTTTGTGATTTATTTATTTTTTAGGATTTTTTTAATGTAAGGAATTTTTTGTTGTTTTTAATGAAAAAATAAATAAGAATCCATTTTTTCAAAAAAATTGGTTGGATACATTCAGTGTTAGTAGCAAAACTTTTTTTGTTTTTTATTTTTTTGAATATTTTACAATTTAGTTACCCATCCCGTAAATACATGTAGACTTACGCGAAAGTAAGAGCTATGGGTAATATATATATATATTAAATATACACACACCCAATTCTTAGTGAGTGTTATGTCTTCACAGCACAAGAAGCGAAAACAAGCATAGCTCAGGCTAAGAGTAAGAAAGTGAAAAAGAATTATAAATGATATAAGTCATCCCACCCCCTATACTTAGGTTGTGGATAGTCTAAGTACAGAAGAAGAGTGAAACTGATGCGGTCGGGATATGTGAATGAGGAGAGTATAAACATATGGGTATCGGTTCCCCCTATACTTAGGCTATGGTCAGCCTAAGTACGGAAGAAGGGTGGAAATGGATTAGTCGTGAGAAGAAGTTGAGGAAAATGATGTATAAAGATATCATCGATCACCCCTATACTTAGGCCTTGGCTTAAGTAGAGGAAGAAGATGTATAAGGATACCGATGGGGTTGGGAGGGAGGGTAGCCCATGTAAGGAGGTTTTTGACCAATCTTTTTGTGAGCATGTGGTGGGAGATCGTAATGATAAGAAGGAGATTAAGCATATGATTCCCAACCATTTCTAATGTTATCCTCAGAGAAATAATGCTGGAGAGTATATGAATCATATGAATCATATGGAAGATAACCATCATCGAGTTATCCTTATAGGAACAGTATTTGAAAGTGGAGGCACTCCAGATATTCTTATTCTTTTGTTGCTTCAGCTGTTCTCTAAGAATTTGTTCCTTCTTGGGATCAATCGATTCGTCCTGGGATGATGAATACTCTAAAGCACCAGTCTCAATCATCTCATTAGAAATTATACCATTATATTTAATGAGACTAGGAGAATCGACTTTGGAAGAATAATAGCGAGGAACAAGAGTCGTCCAACAGGAATCGAAATTTGGATCCCTGCTAAGATAGGGATTTAAAACTACCAAAAAGACCTCACTCAAGTAGTTTACATTTTCCGACCTAATGAGGAATCATCAGACAATTCCTCTTGCGGAAGGTCGAAGGTGACTTTCTTTTTAGATGAAGGAACAACCATTTTGTTTCAAGTTGTCTGTGAAGGTGCTGGTCCTGGGGGTGAGGTGTTGACAATTGAGTTTCTAGATGAATATCCATTGAAATATTCCTCCTTGGTCGGTGTGCATCCCACATATTTGTTCTTAGTTGTATTAATGTTGGTGCACTCCTGAATTGGATTGAATTGGTCAAGGTAGTTAGTGAAGGTTTCAGTTGACTCAGGGTGAGCCCAAGCATATGTCTCGGGATCATATAAAAAACACTTTTCCATGGGTAAGAGTAGCGGTAAATGGAACATGAGGAAGAATTTCTAAACTAATAATATCTTAAACAAACAATATCTCAAGTGTGGCAATGGGCGCTTGATGGTTACAGTTATTGATGGCTTCGTGGGTTGCTTCAAAAAATCATGGTTCCTCAAAGACTTTTGATATTGAAGTGCTCCTAATGCTGTAAAATTGATTTCACGAGTCTCGCACTCAATAATTGTCTCAGCCAATGCATCGAATGGTTTTTCGAAAATGAATGGAGTTTAGGTGAATTCTCATTGATGCTCAATATCAATGTTTATGAAGTCCACTTTGAGCGGACCTTGGAATGTAATGATGGTTGAAATGGTTCCTCTCGGTCGATTTATCGATCGATCAACCAGTTGAACGATCTCTCTTATCTTCTTGATAGGTTCGCGTTTGAGCTTATCAAATACAGAGGTGGGTAGGATATTTATTGGTGAGGCATCATCGATTTGAGCCTGTGTAAATGTGGTGTCTTTGATTCCACAGTCAAATATGGGCAACCTCTTCACTATGCGGCTCTTGATTTTACTCCTCAACACAAAGGAGGTGGCCATTGACAAGATATGTCTTTCAGTCTTTGTTCTCATCCTGTTTGACTCTTTCATCATTAATTTGCTCATTATAAATCCTTTAAGTTCGAGAAAGTGTTTAATGGTTTGTATCAAGGGAAGTTCAAAAATCAATCTTTTCTCCAGTGCTTCCCGTAAAGCAGGATCCAAATTCTTCATATCTTCTTCAGTTTCAATTTTTATGTATTTTTCTAGATTTTCGATTTTTTGTGTATTTTTGAATTTTTGAATTTTTTAGTATTTTCTGTGTGGTGTGGTGAAGTGGCGCTTTCCATAGATGATTAGGGATTTTGATTTGCCAAGTAAGAGTCCAAATCAGAGTCATCCCTAGGGGAGCAATATGCAAAGGTGTCGATGTGTGAGTCGTCCCTAAGATGAACATCATCTATGGGCTTCTGAATATCCTCGCGATTCTTAACATTAGATTCAATCATTTCATCCTACACTTTCATATTTGATATTCCGTAAAATGAAATTAGTCGGCCAGTGAAATTTCTGAATTTTTGCTCCATTAATTCATATCTCTTAGTAATCTTCGAAATTTCATCCTCAAAAATTTTTTCATGATCAATTATGTGAGAAATCTACGTGGTATGAGATCCAATCATCTCATCTTCCATTTTCATGTATGTACTAGGAGAAGATCCTCTTGGAATATCTGTTATATGATCATTATCTTCTGAAAATTTCCCCTGAAAAATCATGGAAGGAGTCTACTGAGTGGGAGGATTTAGTGGGAATATGTAGGTTTCATACACATCATACCATGACTTAGGCATGTAATGCTGGTTTGAGTAGATCTACTTCCATGGCAATGATTGATTGTATCCCCAAATAATGGAGTCATACAAGGTTCATATATGTCGATATCATTAGTCTAGTCCTCTGATGTGTAGGATGATCGAAGGAGTGGTATTCGGGTTGGTCAATAGGATTTGATCATTATGGTCAATCCAACACTGATGATCATTAAATGCAGGCCTCTCCTTGTGGTGTGATTGGGTTACTATATTATTCCCTAAGGTCCAGTATGGTGGTGTTTCTGTGAATTGTTGACATGTCCCAAAATTATGACGAGGAAAGAATGGGGTAGGTTGGGACTGATGTCTCGGCCAGTCATTTGTCTCTAAATTGGAGTGATCTTTGAATGGATCATGAGGTCTGACAATAAATTGGGAATCTCATGGGTTGCCCAGGATGGATTTTTATCATGAGTAGCAAAGGCTAGTCAGGCGGCAAATATGGAGTATTGAATTCAATCAGATCATTTGAGTAAAATGGATTAGGATTCATAGTTGGACGGGATTCATCCGAGGGTGAGAGTTTCACGTAAATGTCAGAGTATGGATGGATGAAGAATATTTTGAGGATTTGGGTCTGACCGAGTGACGAGCCTGATTTTTACCCTTCTAATTATGTAGAATTAACCGCTTCGCTGCAGTCGAATAAAATCGGGTTTGTCAAAGACCACTTTAAATAATGTATCATTTAAAGGCAAAACGGTTCATTTATATTTTTTTACATGGGGACACCCAAAGTCGAACACATGGACATGGGCCTCTTACGTAAATTATCTAGACTTTTATTACTTGAATTAAGTGATTAATTAATAATACATAAGCCAGATGCATTAAGACACGATGCATAATTAAACATGAAGAAATGCCAATATTTATTTATTTTTTTAATGCAAAAAATGTGATGTTACAATGATATAAATATGCTCGAATTATATAATTTGAGCAATTAAATAGTAGACAATTCAGGTTCAAATTATGAAGCTATTCTCATTAATGAAGTAATACAAGGCTTACGAGGAATTATATGTGAGACACGGTTTAAATTGAGGCATCAAAATTCAGAGTGTCGAAACAGGAAATGAACTATTCAATCAGAAAGATCATTACGTTAGCTTAAAAATGAGACCACAATCAACTCAAACGAAGATAGGATGCTCAAGATATTCACAAATGAAACACGGGCATGAATGCAAATAAAACATAGAAATAATAGGGAAAACATAACAAACAGGTCCTTGGAAGGACTAAAATGCAAATAAAAAAGTCATGAAGCCTTCCCTATAAATTAACCACCGTACGTGCCTATTTGCAATCATTTAAACCTAGAGGGGGTCGGGTGCAAATTACCCCAGACACGTGTGGGATGCCGGTGATCGGAGGACCTGTATACAATTTGAAGGAGTTCCATGGGCCTCCATGTAAACTTTCCCCTCCTGCAAGTGACTAGCACGTGATGGGCAAGGCTCTATGGACGTAGGAGGCTCGAACTGGCTCGGGCGCCCGTTCCTGTAGGTCTAGTGCCACCTCCCATTGTTGACGCATGGAATACCAAGGACCATCGGATCATCAAGATCGGATGGTGGTTGTACGAAGTCGGGGAAGAGATGTGTCTCTCTAATGGTCATCCGATCATAAAGATCAGACAGTAACTGCTTCGTGGGTTCCTATTCACCACCGCCCCCTATGGTGGACTTGGTTGCACTCCGACGATGCTCTCTGTGCTCCACCACTCCTCTCAAGCATCGATGGAGCCCCATGGAGCATCCTGGAAGCTTGTCAAGGTAGCGGGGTTCTTGGGAGTAGTGCTGCAAGGTCTGGAGGTCGGTGTTGCAACACCTTCATCTGAGGCAAAGCCCAAGAAGATAAATCCGATGAAACTCCGACAATTGAGCCATGTAATACCTGAAATAGTTCGAAAATAGATGAAGCTTCATGCTGGGATGAATGCGAATAAAATGAGGGTCGAGCGGTGCTAAGAAGTGGGATGGCGCAGTCGTCTTCTCCGACGAGCTCGGAGGAGAATGGGCGGAATGGTATGAGATTATGGAGGAAGTGAGAGGGTGTGTGAATTTGACCGTGTGAATGATGGATGTGTGGAAAAACATAGTCGATGGTTAATGGAGGATGATCATGCAAGGAGAGACCTAATAAAATCAGATTAATTTAAGGGAAATTACATAGAAAGATGAGGAGTTTACTTGGTTAGAGTTTGATGAAGGCGACGGTCTATGTTGAGCTCCGAGGGGAGCTCGGATCATCATTGGACTCCGGCGATCCCTCGGAGCAGCTTGGCGGTGGCTGAGCACCGCAATCCTATCCTACATTCTTTACTCCTCAACCATTCGTACCTTATCACGGGGAGGATGCAGGGTGCTAGGCGGATCCCCACGAAAAGGCAAACAAAGGTGAAGGTAGTAGAAGACAACGAATTTAAAGAATGGGGGTAGCAATTCTGGTGAGGTTGAGCGTGACTTGAGTGGAGGATATAGAATGAAGGAGAGGGGTTAGTGGAAACCTATGTGGCCCACGAGGATCATGGTTGAGTGGGCTCCATTGTGGGTTGGTTGGAGAGTGGCGAGGACGACAGAGAAGATGAGCAAAATGGAAAGGGGGAAGAGGCTGCACGAGGTGGAGTTCATGGGAGAGAAGGATCAAGCGGAGGAGGAAGACGAGGTCTTGGCTGTTGGATCTCGCGATCCAATGGCCAAGAGACGGGCGCTCAAGTACGACTAAGATCCTATCGTTGAAGACATGATCAAGAGCTGCGATTGAGACACGTGGCGAGACATTACGCATGCGTAGGAAGACGGTCTCGGTGATGTCTGATATAGTGATCAAGGGTTGTAAATGGTACGGGTATGAGTGGTTAAGATGGCAGCATCTAGAAGTGGATCGAGCGATGGAGGAAACAACACGGGGTGCTATGGGAGCAAGGCGCTGACGGATGGACGAGACGTGTCTGGGTTTTGATTAGGCAGCAGGGAAATGATGTGCGAAGAACGACAGTGATCTGAAAGGAAAAAGGTGATCTAATGGTGGAAAAATGCTAGTGGGTGGCGCACAGTGAGCAGGCCACGTGGTGCAACCAGAGAGCGCCACATGGCCCAATCTGGTTATTCGACAGAAAACCTCGCAAAAGATGGAGAAAATGGCTAAATTTGGAAAAACACAAAACATGAAAGTAACACTACGATTTTTATTTTGTTATATTTTTTGTATTTTTAATTTATTCTAAGACTCAGGTATATAGAAGGATTTATCTCATTTTATTGACACTTAGTCTAAGCTAGAGGGTTAATAACTGTGAATTATGACAATGAAACTGGGTTTCATAAACCCCCTATACTTAAACTATGCTCATCCCCAAGCATCTCAAAATTGAATGAGCTAGATTAACCCAATTGTGCATGTGAATTCCGGATTTGATCCATTCAAGAAATCCCAATTTTAGAGATCAAAAATCTCAGAATTCAACCCATCCTTAATCAAGAGGCATATAATTCCTCTAATTTTCCAGACTCTTAATTGTATGCATATAAGATAAGGATATGACATTAAGTATTGACCATATTCCGGAGAGTAGAGTCACAACGTCACCCAAGGTCCCGGTACAAGAAACTCTCCTAAGCACCTAATCCTCAACACTAGGGAATAAATCAGATATTGCATCCAATCCACCGTCTCTTTAGTTGTCAAACTTAGAAGTGTTGGTGGCAGGCAAGTTGATGGAGGGTTTCAGATTGTGTCATTTCCTATCTCCCTCTCATTGGAACAAGGATTCTCTCGATTGCCTTATTACTTAACGCATATTTTTGGTGTTGATCAGTGCATTTGTCAAAGGAAGTTGGAGTCGTCTTCACTTGTTTTCCTATGAATACACCGGCTATGTCTTTTTTGAGTACCTATCGTACCCTCTACACCCAGACTTGTAGCATTTATGATGCAGAGCCCTTTTTTGGTACAAGCCCGAATCCTTGTCCTAATAGCGGTGATACAAGTGGACACATTGAAATGTTTAGGAGCGCTCGCCTTTGGTGGAAGCTCTTTTGTTATTTTATATTATGGAAGAAGGGTTTTTCTTTCAACATTGTTATTTCTTTGCTTTGTATTATTTTGGCTAGCTCCACTGCTTTTACCAAGAGTTGGCGCACACTAGTGATGAATCTGTGATTCATCATCTTGATTCATTTATTTTAGCTTAAAATCCCTTCTAAAACACCTGTATATAATACTAACTCTATATTCTTACTAACTTGCATCTGTATGTAAATATTGTATATTTGTATATTATTTTAACCTAAAATAAATAAAGAAATAAATAAAAAAATAAAGAAAATAAAATAAAAAAGGAATACAGTATGTATATATGTAATAGATACAGGCTGACCCCAACCCCAAGAGAAGGTCAAGACTTGACCTAATCGATCAGGAATAAAGTAGGGGGAGATAGGGTCCTAAATTAGAAAATCCAAAAAAAGTATGAGCTCTATATATTTGTATACTACACTTCTTTATTTGTACATTAATTGACCTCAAATCAATTAACTTTCAGAACCAAAGTTGTAAATAAAAATGTGTTCTAATAAATAAAAATAATTGCACAATTAAATCATGTACAGAATAAAAGGAACCACACTTGGAAAAAGCCACTAAGCACTGATTGAAAGATCAATTCTGGCTCCATATGAACTCAAAATTGAACCAATTTCACTTCCATTGGATTCTAAATTAAATTATCTTGAAAATGGCTGTATTTTCTTAATTTTTGGAGTTATGAGTAAAAAGTTGGTTTTCATGGGTTGTTTGTGCAATTTTCCCATGAAATTTGTACATATTGTATTTGTATATATTTGTAAATATTTTTACTAATTATTTAAAATAAAAATTAAAAAAAATTAAAAAAAGCTAATTTGCTCATTTACCCATATATATAATGTCATATATGTATATAGTATATGTATATAGTTGCTATTCTTAATTAACCACCATAAAAAAATAAAAAAATATTATTTTTATTCAAATAAATAAAGTAACAAAAATTTAAAAAAATAATTAATTTTGTAAATAGATTTATCTCTTTTTATCTTTATCCCATATCAATTTTCATCTCTCTTATCTCTTATCCAAAAAGTCAAAAATTCAAATTTAATCTCCCTTATCTTTTCTATTTATATGACTCCTTCTCCCTCATTCCAACTTGATCAATCTTTGGTGAAAGGAGCCTAATCTCCGAGAGTCTTCTTGTCGTAGAAAGGTGCCTAGCCATTGAGCCGTTCGGTGACATCGCGTCGACATTCGTCGAGGTGATCAAGGTCTTTACCGCTCCTAAGGTGAGATGCACATCATTCTTTTTCTTAAATTTTATCCTATATAATCATAGATTTACTTTCTCTCTTTTGTTCTTCATTGTCATTTTTATCTAGTTGTTAAAAAAACCATCACGATTTGATCCCCCTTCGATTCCGTGTTTCCATCTCATTTTCTTGATCCTATTGCGTTTTTTTCTATCATCCATGACCTTTCAACTCCGACCGCGTACGATGGTCGGAGATTGGATTCGATTCTTACAATTTTCACCGGATACCCATTCACATATTCCATTTAATGTTGGGATTGAGTCATCAACCTCATGTCCTAATTTATTGATAAATAAATTTAAAAAAAATATAAAAAATATTTTTTTCTTTTTCTATAACGTTTGTTTTGCATGATCATAAAAACAACAAAAAACTAAAAATATAAAATTAAAAAAAAATATTATCAGCTTTTTAATATCTCAATTTCGGATTTACAAAAGAACTAAATAAATTCTGATTATTTTCTTAGCTTTACAATAAAAAATTACAAAAAAACAAAAAAATGAAAAAAGAGAAGCGGAGCACCGCTCCTGCGGCCGCCCCTCTACCACTCATCTCCATCGCCCCTCTACCACCGCGGACATCCTCCTCCAACAGAAGCCTTCCACCACCGCTTGTAGTCCCTCTGTCTCCCTTGTGCCCCGCGTGGCGGCGCTCCTCCATCGCCAACACCTTTACACGCAGCCATAATGACCACCTCATCCGTTGAGCACCTCCACCTGGGTGGACCACCACCGTTGAGTGTGCCACTTCACCGCTCATCTTCCTGCCCTCATGCATCCTCACTGTTAGCACCACCCTCCTCCACGCGAGCGTTGCTCCTAAACCGTCGCGCGTTCCCACACACACGGCCCCCTCCATAGCCCCTCCACCGCACGTGCACTACTCAGCTCCGCCATCATCGCCTCCGTGCTACCCCTCTCCACCGATCGCATGCCTGAGGAGAGGAAGATAGAGGCGACAACAGCCAAGCACGACCCTTCTTGTTTATTGGCTTGTGAACGATAAAAAGAAGAGAGATCCCTAGTGTTGGAATATTTTATTTGGGCAAATTACAACTTCACCCTTGGAAGTTGTACAAATTGCAAAGAGACCCCTTCCACCAGAGCATCGCGTGCAGTACACATTGTTATGATTAAATTGCGAAAAACTCCTCCTTTTATCTTGGTTATATGTTGAATGGTAAAATATTGAATAATTGCAGATTAGTCCTAATTATCCAGACATTATTTTGCATGTGTTTTTCATTGAGAAAATGTTATTTGTGATTTGAAAATTTTGGAACGATTATGCTATGATCCGTGCCATTGCCGGGGAGGCACAGTGAGGGTAGTTAGGTTTCTCTTTTGACCTTGCCATATAAATCCATTGTTCATATTCATTGCATTTGTTACATTTTTCTTTCTCATAATTGATAATTGTATTTCTTACACATTCTCTTTTCTTTTTCTTGCAAGGGGCCGCAGAGCGAAGGAAGTGATCCTAGGATAGCCGAATCACCCAAGAGGCATGGAGGTGGCTTGATTCTTCACCAAGCTGCATGGTAGCGTGAGAAGAGGAGAAGAAGAATTGAAGGAGACGAAAGAGAGAGAGAGAGAGAGAGAGAGAGATTTAGCATTTGAAATCTTTTAAACGGACATTCATTTGTTGTGGGGTATGTTTAACCAAGTGCCGGTGCACTTGGAGGACCTCACCGGATTTGTTTTCATCGCCTTAATTCTCTTTGTTTCCCGCGGATTTCATGAGCTACCTCTGGATTACTTTAATTAATTTGCTTGAGCTACGTAATCAATTAGGTCCAAACACCCTAAACAAGAATTTCTATACCTATAGAGTAGAGCGTAATTTGGAATTAGTCAAATCATTTAGGACGGTTCACTTGCATCTTATAGGTTAGTTTATTTTATTGTATTTCAATTTCGCGCGAATCACTTTCATGTAGAATGTTGGCAACAAGGTATGCATCTCTAACCCCTACATGCATTATTGTTTTTGATCGCACATTGGCATTTTTTACCTTTATCCTTGTTTTCACTCACATAAGTTAAAAAGGAAATTGGACACTCAGTAGGCGATACTTTGAAAATATTTTTACCAAGTGATAACTGCCTAAAATTTGGGACTGCTAACGAAAACTCGACCCTAAAATAAATATAAGGAAAAATCATTGTTTTGGGGAGCGTAACCCCCTCATTGTATTCATTTTAACTTGTTCACGTACCCACTAAGGTTAGTGCCCAAATCCCATAATTCAACCTAAGTGTTTGTATAATTTTTGTAATTATCACCTAACTCTAAAACAAACAAGATTAAGAGATCGAACCTTCGCGGTCTTCACATTGTGCTGAGTTGGTGAACTTGAGGTTTGTACTGTGTTTGATTTCTTGTGTGCATACTAGATCCTTCTGTGCATTTGCGCCTTTTTCTCCATATCTTTTTACTTGACCCTCGTGCTCTCCCAATCCTGTTTTTTGTTTTGAAGATGGCCGACTAGAGTTATTTTAATCCGATCTTCGTGGATACCTCGTACCCTCTAGTCGATCCACCTTCCCTTTTCTAGGAGGATTTTCCTCTTGATTGTTATGCATATACACCTAATCCATTATTTCTGGAGTCGAAGGACTTTGATTCTCACCTACCCCACCCCACTAACCCGATCCTGGGATTTTGGAGTCACCTTTCATGTTGTCCACACTTGAGACCCTAAATCAGATGATGGAGCAAATGAATTCGAGGATTTCCAATATATTTAACATAAGTGATTGCCAAAACACTGCTCCACTATTTGAAGATATGGATTCACTTGAGGATAATCATGAGAGCTTGAAATCACCCAAAATACAAACAAAATGAAAAAAAATCAAAAATATAAAAAGAATTCGAGAGACACATTGTTGATTCATTTTGTGAGGAGAGGACCCAAATGCCCGATCATTTACCCACACACCCATATCCCAACCTTGACTCCGAGGATGCCATTGTACAGACTGCTCTTGGTAATTCTCGTGTATATGATGATTCTGATCTTCTCCCTTGTATGGAGGAGGTCCAAAAATTCAAAAAGGTGTTGACTGAACCCGAAGTGGTGCCTGATGAACCTCCATTTCATCATCTTTATTCTATCATTTTGGCCTCAAAAACCCTCGTAAATGCATGTAAATACCTCTAATTCATACATTTTAGCATTCATGCATGTGTTAGTAAATAGTATACAAAATACGATTTTTAAAGCCAAAATTATATAATAAAGAAAATAAAAGAAAAAGAATAAAATATTGTAAATATTTTATGACTCGAAACCCCGAGACCTAGACATCTAGGAAAATGTATGAATTAGAGGTACCCAAGAAGAAGAGAAATTCAGGAACTCACTATTTCGCATACTATAATGTGGATGATTAATTTCATCGTGCTCTATTATATAAGGGTTCCTCGATCAATTTGGTACCATCTTCTTCGCATAATCTGCTCAAGCTAGGTCCTCTTTACAAATCACGAATGTTACTTTAGTTTGCAGATTGATCTGTGAAGAGACCTAGAGGCATGTTAAGGAAAATTAACGTGACAGTTCAGACATGCAGTTTCTAGTGGACTTTGTTGTCCTAGATATGACGTGCCCTACATAGTTACACCTTGCTCCAATCACTCGCAGGAGGCCTTTCTCGCAAACAGCGAGAGCGTTCTTTGATTATGATATTGGGAGAGTATCATTTCGCACAAACAATGGAATGTCACTCATTGAGATGGCGAGAGGATGTAATAGTCCCATATCAGTATTGCCATTTACTTAAGAGGACAAAATCTTGCAGAGGATTGCTAACACATAGATGAGACACAATATGTTGATCTTGAGAATGTTTATTTTGATACCCACGATACCCACATGAGGATGGGGTAGATAATATTGTATCTACTTCTTCATACAACTTGTCACATACATATATTGAGTTCACATCAGACCCAGATGAGCTATCAGTTATAGTAGATATCTCAGTACCACTGAATGAGAGTGCTCCTATTCCAACACAAAAGTGTGTTGATTGCATTTCTTAGATTATTAGATCTATTTAACATAGAGAGCCAGATGGCATGATGGATACATATATAGACATCTTCTGTTGTTTGCTTTCGGAGACACATATTTCCGTAGAGAAACATATGCTACATACAATGTTCGTTCAAAGAGGCAACAACTCTTATGAGACAGCTAGGGACATGTATGCACATGCACAACAGATAATTTTCTATGACACATGTTGAGGTGATCTACTTTGTACAGGACTCGTAACTACTCTTCCAGTTCATTTTGTCATGTATAGAGACCTGTGAGCCTTTCATTTTTTGGAGTACACTACCACTTGTATATTATTCGTATTCCCAAATCGTTCCCATTTTTACTCATCTTAAATACTTAGGATACCATATTCTAAATAAAGGGGGGACCGATTACCCGTTGATTTGTGTTTTTTATTTTGTTTTTTATTTTTCTTTTATTTTCATTTCTTTTACACAAATAATCGGTCCCTAATTTTGGACACATTATTTTCCTTACTTATGTTGACTTGTCCTAAGTATAGGCATGTCTGAGTGATTTTGTTGATTTATTTTCTCTTACTTTTTTTTGTTCCTTTATTTGTATATTCTTTTTTCTCAGTCAACTCATTTTTATCTTCCACTATAGTTACAATTACCAGATTGCATGTATAGGAGGTCAGCTAACTTCTATTCTTTTATTCGTTTTCACCAACTTTTACTTTCCATGAGTTATGCCATCCATTGTCTCTTTTCATGCCATGAGGACATGGGACAAGCTAAGTATAGGGGGTAAAAATATTTTGTTTAAATACTTTCGTACATAACTTGTACTTTTATGCATTATATATATATATATATGGGAAAAGGGAAGCTACACCGGGGGGTGCAGCCAACTAGCTACACCCGGGTATTTTCTCATTGATTTTTGATTTTTTGAAGGAAACTTATGGGGGATTTACTTAGTTTATTGTGTGGAATATGTGTTTCAAATTTCATACAAAACAAACACTCCTAGCATGCTCATCTAGATATGGTCAATTTTAATAATTATGAAACCTTTAAAATGTCATAGCCTTGATGGAGATGATAGAAATGTCGAATTTAGTTGAAATTGGTATGATATCATGGTGATATATAGTGATCTAAATCCCCCTAGGTTTCATTTCAAAAAAACAAAAAATCAATGAAAAAAATAGCCGGGTGCAGCTAGTTAGCTACACCCCCGGGTGCAGCTTCCCCAACCCCTATATATATGATCCATAAAAAGTGCGTAAGGGTTAATTTATTTAAAAGACACTTACTTATTATTTCTGAAATACTTGTAAATAAGAAAATTATGTGTAAAATTATTATTTGAAATTTAATTATGTTATGTATTTAATATGTATAATGCTTATTTAAAATCCTAATTATGAAAATATGTGTAAAAATAATGTAATCTTTGTAAAAGCCTATGAGCATAAAACTTCTAAAATATATTAGTTATTTAATCTAAATAAAGTATTGTTAATTTATCTTACAAAATTCTTGTACATATGCTTGTTTATAAAAATTGAAAAATCCATAAAAATACAAACCATGAAGTGGTAAGATTGTAAATACTTTAAATGAGTAACATTTGGAAAGACTCCTTCACAAAATTATGGTTGCATTTGCATTAGCATTTTTCATAAAAAATTGATTTCTTGACCTAAAGATTGGGAATAGTCTAATGGATGGATCTTGATTATGGCATTTAACTTTCATTATAAGGAGCCTAGTTAGGAGCTAGAATTTAAACTCGTCAGGACTTTGACTTAAATCTTAAGGTTCCATGAGACCATGTGTATGGAGTCAACTTAAACTTGGCTAAGTAGAACACTTGGTCTCATCCGTTTAACTCTTTATCAGTGAACCAATTTTGGACACATGCATTTTGCACTGAGCTCTACTTGCATGGGGCTGCAAAGGGTAGTTCATTTTAGTGGTGCATTTTCATCCTTGTCTAGTGGCGCAGGTTTCTAAAGGCAAGAGTTGTGGGATTAAAATAATGCTTCAGATGAGGGAAGGATATGTTGTCTCAATTATTTCCAAGACCTTAAAAATGGACGGAAATAAAAGACTCTATAATCGTTGATGCACAAACATTACAAAGTCTACAAAAATAAGCAAACCATCAAATACCAAATCTGACCACAATGGTCCAAGCTTCAAAAAAGCATTCACATCTTAGTGGAGACTTAGATACACCAGTTGGGATTCACAAGGAGAAGTGACTACACTGGTTACACTATATTTCTTTTCTCAGTCTTCTACATTCTCTCTACTCGATTGTGTATACAACATGACCTAACCTTAGAAGGAAATACCCACCTCCTAGAGGAAAGAGTAACCTGATGAGGAACTAGTGGGAGTGTATTATTAGGATGGGCAGATTCTTTGTTTCTTTAAGCTGGAAGAGCTAACACAATTCACACACCGTACAAATTGAATTCAAGCGTGATAGAGAGATATGGATAAGTGGATATGAGCTGGCTATTGAGGGGCACCTAAATAAGGATTTGTGGAACATAAGGATAGTTGAGATTAAAATCCTAATCGTAGTTAAGGCTCATACAAAATGCTTGTTTTAGGCATGACCATGATTTGTCCTTTATCTGTACTCATTAATTGGTTTAGCAAAACAAATTCAAACTAACTCTCTCTTTTTTCCTTTAATTTTCAAATAAGTGTTTTCTAAGGGACTAAGAAAATTTAAGTATAGGCGGTTGATGAATCCATGATTCATTAACTTTTTCATTGCATTTTGTCTTAAAACCCTTAACAAATGCATGTAAATATCCATCAATTTTCATTGCTTATAAAAATGTCACCATGAATAAAAATGCATTTTTATTTATAAAAATCATATAAACAAATAAAATAATAAAAATAATTAAAATAAAATAAGGCATACTGTAAATATGTATATATGTACAATATGACTAAACAAATTATAAATATAGCTGAAGAATATATTTATATAACCTAACCCAGAAACCAAGTCAGTATGCATTGGTCGACAAACAAATAAGAAGGGGGGATAAGGAAGAAAACCTCAAAAAGAATTCATTATTCACTTTACACATCATTCCTTATTTATCCAATAATTATCGAAACATCATTGATTTTTAGTTAATTCATTTCCACATATTTTCCAATAAACTATTATCCTATTTTATTTCTAAAAATTATAAAATTATAAAAATCCTAAAAAATCCAGCTTGTATATATGCCAAGAAATCATTTTTTTAAATTGTCAATAACTCAACTTTTGAACATCATAACATATTCATAAGAACTTCAATTTCAATCTACTCACCTTTAATGTTCATAACATAATATTCTAACTAATAAAGGTGATTCCACCAAAATCGAAGTTTGTTATCAAAAAGTTAGTTTCGGGACTTAATGATAATTGGGTTTCTAGGCTATTTAATTTTTCAGAATATATTATTTATGGTTTAGAGATTTCAGAATTTCTAGTTTTTCCTTGATCGTGTACATTACATATAAATTATTTTAGAATTTTCAAACACTATTTATTATTTTAAATAAATCAAAAATAATAAATTATAAATGATTTTTAATTATAATACTTATATATGTATTTATTTATATACCTAAAAAAACATTAAAATTCATAAAAATTCGCGCATCTTTGATTTATCATTTTATTAATTATTAAAATATAAAATTATTATGTTATTTATTTAATTACTAAATTAAAAATCAAAATCCCTTTTTATTTATTATATTATAAACATATTTTTAATATTATATTTATAATATATGAGTTAATTATTATTATAAAAATAAAATATATGAAAAATTAGATAATTAAATTATTTACATTTTTTTATACCAAATTTAAATAATGTTATAGGCAATTTTATATTTAATTTTAAGATTAATTATTGTCGTCCTACCAGTTGCACCTCGAGCTTCTTCTCCAAGAAGTAGTTGACTGCATGTTATTCTTCTGATCAGACTTCGCATATTTTTCCCACCTTCATTTTCATTTATTATTTGATCTCCACCCTCCATCTTCTCACCCCAGCAACCTAGTTTCACACCAACCATAGGATCATCTCTATCCTCTTCTCGATTCACCTATATAATTCTCTAAAGACATTTCATTCAACATAACTTTTCCATCTCCAGAATTAGTTGTCCAACACCCTACTTTCTTCCCATATTACGATCAACCATGTTAATGGTAGTCCCTGGATGGGTCCCCGAGTGGAAGCTAAGGGAACGGAGAGGAGGTTCCTAAGATGATTGACCTTGCTTTATGGCAGCTCCGCCACATTGAGCTCTGGCAAGTATCGGCCATAGAGCGAAGACCAAAAGTCATATACTCTTTAGCCCTTGTTATAGACCTCCATACTCCATTCTCTCCTTAATTTATCCATACTCTCACACCACTTAGGTCATCTCATTTCATAATTAGGAAGCCTAATCATAAATACTTGAATATCTCTCTTGATCGATTTAAATTCCTTTGCGAGCAAATCCAATTTCATATCTAAAGAATTTTCCTGGAATCCCTTTTATCATGCACTTTCTTTAACCTTTTTGCAAAGAAATCACATCTTATGTTTTGTATAGTCTCTCAAGCATCAATTTCTCACCAATCTAATATCTGGAGAACCTCCATCGCACAACATTTGTTCATCTTCGAGTAGCAAATCAAGAATTTCGAACCCTATTAGGAGCACCTTATCTCTCACTCATTTTCCATCTTTGAGCAATCTTCTACCACAGGCGAGATTAGAGGAGATAGGAAACTTCCTCCTGGCCCGGTTGTAACCATAGTTGATTGCTGAAGAAGAGAATCAATCACCGTCGACCTAATTTTAGAGAATAACTTGGCCCAGAACGCGAGCCACAACCTCTGACAAGTGCCAGATCGAAGAGATGTGATAGCATCATCTCTTCTAATATGAGCCATACGTCAATGAACTGGTGAAAAAAATGCTAAGAAGCTTCTGAAGAGTTCTAAAATTGAATCGCAAGTGTAGAGATAGTTTTTTTCCTTAAGGTCTCTGTACAGGGACCTTATTGTAAAACTCTGGAGTTTTTCTTATAAATAGATCCCTTATGAGGGACCTTATAGCAAGAGAACCTTTATCTTTTTGTTTGTATTTTTCTACACTATTTTATTAGACCATTTCGGACATTTATGGACATTATGGACCATATTATATCATTGCTGCATTTTTCACACTTTATTTGCTCGATTTCAAGGATTTCATCACATTTTATTTTGATTTTCTTCTTCAAATATAGAATCATTTTGATTTCTTTTTGTGTCCTTTCTTGGAGCCCGTTGCTCGAGTTTTATCGTGTTCTTCTACTATATATTGCCACTTATATTTTCTACCATGTTTATATTATAAATAGATCTCTTTTATTAGAAAAATACTGAATACTTACTTTGAAAATTAAATTATAATTGAATAAATGTACTCAAATAGAAAGAGTTAAAAAAAACACAAAAATAGTTTACTCTTTAAAGAAGAAAATAAAATAAAGATAAAAAATATTATCATCAATATAGTTTTCTTCACTCGAAAATTTAAAGTGTGATATTTTGACTCCTTATGTTTGACCAAGGCATACTTACCTAATAAATAAATAGTGAACAACGCCAAAATTATCTCGATGTTGAATTTTGTTTACTTAACTGAATTTTGTTTAGTGGTTTCTAAACCGACAACTTTTAACCAATAGCAAAATTCAAGTTATCAAGCTCCCAAGCCTGTAAGAGTTGGACCTGAGACTGAGGGTTTCATTTGGTAACTTGGTTGGGTTGGGTTGGAAAATCCCTCTATTAATAATAGTTTTTTGGAGGGATGAAAGGATTGTAATGATAATTGTGATGTGTTGTAACATTTTTTATCTGTTATCTTAACTTTTTAATTATTATAAGATGTTTTTTATGTTAATAGTTTTATTTGATCGTAGATAAAAAAAACATTATACCAAAGAAATTGTACGGTCAATACAACTAATCCCAACCTAGGTTGGAAGGGTTGGAACGAGGGGTATGCCGGTGTACACCGGCGAACACCAGCATCCAAATGATCCCATAACCTTATTTATGTCCTCACCCACTCTATCTTGAGTTATGTACCTACACACAAAGATGAGGTTGCTCCCTTGAAAAAATAGGTGTTAATTTTAGTTATTTTTTGTCACTTCTAATTAGCAGTCTTGATTTTAAGTTAGATCAACACTTTATTAAGTCCGCCAAGGAAGAAACGCTTAATGACCAATCATGATTTCCTTTAATAATAAGTTATAAAAATCGAAGGGGTAGTTAGAAAAGCCAACGCAATCGAGTAAATCTATGCATGCTCAATATAGGAGACATATAGTGATCCTCGGGCTCTACATGAGAGATGCAATGTATAATTGAAAAAAATTATGTTGAATGATTGCAGATAAAATCATTCCTATATAATTATTCTATTAGCGAGTCATGAACAAGTTGATTTTGTACTGATATCTTTACGATCTAAGTGTGCCTCGTAAAATGAAGAAGTGCGGTCCTAGATTAAACGAGTAACACCCTGAAGAAAATGAGTAACACCCTGAAGAAGTGCAGATATTTGACCTAAAGGAAGCTCTAATAGCCACGACTGCAGGTCTAACCTTCAAGCCACTCAAATCGAATGCCACCCACAACACGTTAGTGAAAAATTCCTAACACACCAAATAAACAGAATGTCCAAGTCCGGGTACACACACGAGATCCCAAATGGGAACTATTGTAAACGTGTAATTATTACAATTAACTACTACAATAAATAAAATGCAAAAAATAAAAAACTAAGGACTCTACACCTTCTCTCATGACTCGACTCCAACTTAGTTATTATGAGTCCCTCAGTCAACTCACTTCTGAAAGAGCCAGACTGCAATGCACTTGACTTACTCGACCACCTAAGTATTCACTCTGGTCCACCAGACACTCACACAAAATAATATGATTTATTTTATATAGAGAGATATGAAAAATAAATAAAATAAAGACAAATGATGAACAAAAAAAAGATAAAATATATATAAGAAACCAAGGGTCCAAACTACTCGATGGGTGCAAAAACCTAATTTTCATATTTTTTAATAAATATCCTAATTTGAGCATCTCCAACAACGATGCCATCTGAAGAACCTAAAAAATTGTTCATTGTTAATTGTGTAGATATGTGTTGTAATCGGTAATTAAGGATTCGTAAAATACTGTTAATTATATAATCAATGTACGAAGGATTCAAATTTATTTTACTTGGGCAAGAACAAGGTCAATCACAAGGAGGCAAGTATCTCCTTAAGATGATTTTCTAGTAATGTAGAGATTAGATTTTTAAGGAGGATATTTTTAGATTTTTTTGTACTATAAAATGCAAATGCAATTTGTTAAGTTCATGGGAAAAAATGAAAAATATTAGTCAATTTATTCCAAAAATCTTAAAACTTGCCTTGAATGTTAATACTTCAAAACTAAGCTAATGTTTTTTTTTATTTTTCAGATGCAAAAGGGATTTTTGATGAATTAAATGTGCATACATTGTGAATTCCAGTAATTGGATTATAATAAATAAAAAACTACAATATTTTCCAGAAACAAAATCATCGTAGATGTATCTAATAACCAGTTATCCATGATAAATATTAAATATTAAAAATACAGATTTTACGGACCACTAAAATTCATTTACTCTAATCACTAGTTTTTTTAAAAGAAAATTGTACGCAAATGATGTGATTTTTAGGCACATGTCAGAGAACATGCTATTCTATCAAATGTGGTTTTTCTGGAAATTTAGAGCCGAGAATAATTTACTATGAATTTCCATTCACAAATAGGGCACAATATGATAAAACTCACTAGAATAAATTTAATAAATCAACCATTTCTCATAAAAATGCCATTAAATAACAATAATAAAGTAAATTAATGGATATTTAACTCTCAGGCGAGTGCGTCATAGGTGAGTTTTGGCTGGCAGGTGCTGACTTGCAATTCTCTTGGACGGTAGGGGCTTGGTTGCGATTCTTCGGGAAGGTGCGAATGAGAGGGGTGTACGAAGGTGCTTCAATACTTGTGATGGAGAGGAGTGATGGAAGAAGAAGGTCAATTCAAATATAGAATAGGAAGAAAGGAGGTAGGAGAAGGTGAAGATGGTCTATGGTGTACGCCAGAATGATTAGGGATTTGGTTTGGGATCTTGAGGAGGAAGATGGTGCGGAGAAGATTGGAGTTGAGGGAGGTAGTAGAGAAACGAAAGGAATAAGAATAGAATATAAAGGAGAATGGATGAGGAAAATTTTACCTGGAATGTCGCCAAAGTTGGAGTTGCGGTGTACGGCTGCGATCGTCACCTCCATAGATGATGCCAATAAACCTTGAATCTTACTAGCATAACAAATCTGCTGCAAAAAAGCCTGGGACCAAGTGTTGGATCTTGCCTAGGGTTAATAGTTGTACATCATCACCCTCAAGTCAGAGATCCAAGAGTTGTCACTAACTGGACTATCGAGCATGGTGGTAGTGCATGGCAACGAAAGGGAGCAAGGAGATGGGTTCTGATGGGTTTGCACGAAATAATCAACAATATGGCGATGAGGAGTGAGGGAAAGATCGGGAATCGGTCGAGGAAAACTATGGCCTGTGGAGTGACTTCCATGGGAAGAACAGGCAGAGGTGTGGAGAAGCAGCGATGATCGCAAGAGTCGGAGGAGAAAAAAAGGACTCAGTCATTTGATAGACCGAGATCGAACGACCGTGTAGCAAACACGTGATGAAGGGGTACAAAATAAAAAATTAAATAATAAATTTAAAAAGAAGGAAAATGTATACTTTATATCGAATGTTGGATCACCCTTCATACATTGGTCGAGATAAGTTTTGGATTAGATGAATTTAAGTGGGGCCACATGGAGCCTCCATAGACAGCCACATCACCTCCACAAAATTAAGTAAATAAAATAAAAATAAATAGAAGACAATGTTAAATAAAAAATGTGATCTTACACAAAAGTTGTTCATCCCGATCAGATCTACAACTTTCGTGATTGAGCCAAAACCAAAAGAAGTCATCTATGCAATGTGTTTTTCTGGTGGTGTTCTATATACAAAGAACACTGTATTTTTTTTATTTTTTATATTTTTTTATAAATAATTAAAATACAAAATAAAATCAAATAAAATATTAAAGAAATATTTACGTATTAAGATATTTTTTGTATTTTTAATAAGAAAGAAAATAATGAAAAAAATAGGGGAGACTTATTTACAAACTATATATAGAGATTCATATTAACTCATTTTGATAATTTTTATTCATTTTATATTTTAATTTCCAGGCACTTTATTAAAATATAAATCAACAAATAAATTAATAAGATTAAATTAAAAAGAGTTAATTTTGTACATAAAATGATAACGTTAATATCAAGCAAAATATATAATATACAACAAGGACCCCAAACTCAAGTTTCACATATAAACACCGATTCTTTTAAATTTGGCCTTATTTTTTTAGATAATTGAATCTACATTCAAAAGTGAATAGAGGTTCATAGGAGATCGCATGTGAGAGATATTTGCCTTTGGGCCTTTTTGTCTCAAATGCAGTGTTTGGTTTTATTTGACAAATATATATATATATATATGTTAATATTTTTCAAATATTTTTCCTTTATAAATGTAAATATTATGTACACAATGTAGCAATTTTATTAGATTTGTAGTTAAATATAATGAAACATAGGGGAAGTTATGTTAATGTTCAAGTGATAATATACATAATTTTTGGCCTCTTATTAATGCAATTATGAACTCTAAAATGTGGATATTATTTACACATGCATGAATGCTAATAATGCTATCTTAATTCTTAAATGCAAGTAATTGTTTGGGAATAGAGTTCTATTTTCAGCTTTTAAAGTGATGGATCACAGATTCATCAACAATCCTAATTGACAGTTGGGTTTATACAAGAGTATGGTCCTCTAATCTTAGAGATGAACCACATACCACCCAATCCCTTGAAGAAATTAAATACAACCCTTCAATTTATTGGTGCATAGAATAGACCTGGCGTAGGTGGTTGTAGTGGCCAAAGATGTGATGTTTTTTCATTATATAATCAAGTCATCCTTGGTCTTGAATGTTATACCATTTCAATATTCATCACAAAAATGGTCGAGCTCATACTTCTTTCAAGAATCATCCTCAAAAGTTGCATGGGTGTCACATCCGCAGACCCAAAAATTGGTACATGGGAAAATTTATTTGGGGAATGATTTCATATGTTTCTGTCTTGACATTTATGATAATTATCTTCAAGCTCGTGGTCATTATCCTCGTCCAACTTGTCATCGGTTACCGAAGGGACGACATCATCCAGGGCACTATTAACTTCTCCTAATAGAGCATTACTCGTAAATTCGTGAAATGGTGTTGGCCGCAATATATGGTCACTGGTGCTCCGAACAATGGAATGGCCCAAAGGGAGGCGATCATCCACGTCATCAGCATTCAACACCACATGCAAACCCAACTGACTCTCAATAATAATATTAGTAGGTTCCAATTTTCCAATAGGTTTGGCATATACAAATACACCTTGTACATTATAATCGTCCACGATAGATGACACCGTTAGCTATTCACCTGCCTCACATCGGGTGTGATGTGACAATTTAATTTGATGGTTCTCATTGTCTGAGTTGAACTTCTGATTAACTAAATTCAACAACTTCATCATAGGTAATGCTTCTCATTAACCCAAAACCAATACACTTCAAATGGAATATGCAATAAATCGGCTCCATTCCACCAATTGGAGGAAAGGATTTATAAGTAGAAAAATAATAACCCAACATCACAAGAACAAAAATTTAGTAAAAGAATGTTTTACATAATAACCAAACCCTAACACCAACGAAAATCCTTTTTTGTACCTAGGGCATCATCGACGAGAGGGGAGCGAGGAGGTGATGTGTGGTGAGAGGGAGCAGTTGTTGTATTTCCCGAAGTGCCACTATGCGTTAGTGAGCAGACTGAAGTGGAGAAGTTTTTCGTAGGAGGGCTTAAGTTTCCAAGAGATTACATGCATGTCACATGTTTAGCGTGCGACAATGTGCATTTATAAAGTGCAATATCTAGTGTTGCATTCAAGACATGTGATACATGTGCATCAATGAAGTAAAAAAAGACTATGTAATACCAATGGATTATTGTAATCCTAAGACACTACTAAGGAATTTGCTTCCTCCTCGAAGTTTTTAGGAAAAGAAAGTCATGGTCGGCTATCCTTATGCATCTATTTTAGGAAGCCTAATGTATTTCGTGGTGTGTATAAGACCAGATATCTGCCATGTAGTTGGAGTGGTAAGCCATTCCCAATCATGCTATAAAGAACAACAATGGAATGCAGTGAAGAACATCTTCAAGTATGTAATAAGGATACAATATTACAACTTGGTTTATGGAGATAATGAATTCCAAGTTTTAGGATACACAATTTCAGACTTCCAATCTAACATAAGTGACGTAAAGTCTACGAGTTCCTATTAAACGATGTTGTTATGAGTTGGACAAGCAAAATGAAGGACACCATGACCAATAAAACAACATAAATTCAATACATGAACGCATAAAATGTTGTTAAAGAGGTGGTGCGATTAAGCAAGTTCATCTTGGACCTAGGAATAGTTTCCTTAGACACTCCAATCATGTTGCTCTGTGATTACACGTGAGTCATAGCTCAAGCAAAGGAACTCAAGTGCAATAAAAGGAACAAAACTTGGAAAGGATATACCACATGTTTCAGGAAATATAAAAACTTAGAGACACCAAAATCACCAAGTTTTCCTCTACCGACAACATTGCTAATTGGCTTACCAAACATTTATCCCGAAAGGTTTTTTATCAACATGTAATAAGTATGGGTTTGAAGATTTTACTTTAATGGATTTGAGGGATAGTGAGAGATTGTTAGACATGTGACCTTGAGTGAAAATTTCTACTATACATTTTTTGTAATGAAGTATAAATAAAGTTATTGATTTTTATCACCTTTCGAAGGTTATATTTTTTATCTATGTGCATCCACTTTTTAATTGGTCCCTTAGTACAGATAGAGTTACGTATCTTCGCCACCTCGATATCAAACAACCATTTATCCGAAGATTGGATCATAGAGGGTAGTGCATGGTTGAATATCTAAAGGGTTAGATTCATGACACAACTGCACAATCAAGTGAATTTCAAGAAAGGATCTCTAGGTTGAGAAGAAGATGTCAACCCTTACAAAAAATGTTGATATACGACTAATCTCTTAATGTAGGTCATATACATAGAAATAGATATTCAGAGGTATGAGTTGAGTGAAAGAGTTGACTTAGGGACTTATGAATCCATGATTCATTAACATTTTCTCTGCATTTTGTCATAATACCCTTAACAAATACATGTAAATATTCGTTAATTTCCACTTTTTCATAAAACCATATCCATGAATAAAATTGCACTTTTATACATTTAAATCATGTAATTAAATAAAAAATAAAAATAAAGAAAATAAAAATAAAAATCAAGGCAAATTGTATATATGTATATATGTACAATATGACCAAGAAAATAAATATAACTGAAAGATATATTTATAGCCTAAATCGTCGAGACCAAGACATCATGGATTAGTCGAGAAATAAATAAGTAGGGGAGATAAGGAAGAAAACAAATAAAAATAATTAATTTCACAATTTACACACTCTTCATTATCTATTCGATAAATACAAAATTTTCAATGATTTTTATTTAATTCATCTGAAAATATTTTTCATCAAACTCATTTCTAAATTATTTCTAAAAATGCATAGAAAAATATAAAAATAAGTTAAAATAAATACTTTGTACATATGCCAATAAATCAAATTACAAATTGTCAAAATCTCAACTTCTGAACATCATAACTTTCTCATACGAACTCCAATTCCACTCTACTCACCTTTAATGTTCAGAAAATAATATTCTCTAAAACATGAAGGTGATTTCACTAAAATCGGAGTCAGTTTGCAAAAACTCGGTTTTGGTACCGAACTACAATTGGGTTTTGTGGGTTGTTTATTTTATCTAGAACATTGTATTTATTGTTTTGATGATTTTATAAATTCTAATTATTCTCTTTATCTTGTATTTTAACCCTAATTTATTTCGTAATTTTTGGAGCATGATTATTATTTTTAATAAATTAAAAACCTTGATTTACAAGTAAAAATGAACTCTATAACTTATAATCTAATTTATTAATATACTTTAATTAATTTATTGAAATCTACCAAAATTCGGTATATAATTTATTCATTGCCCTAATAATTAATAAAATATAAAAAATAGATTGCTTTTAAATTTATTACTTTAAAAATCCAAAAACTATTTATTCAATGTTATTTATACTTATTTTTTAATATAATATTTATATTTCATTAAATAATCATTATTTATCAAAACTAATTATACCATAATTTATATAATTTAATTATCTATATTTTAATTTTTATATCTATTTAAAATTCCATTAATTATTATTTATTCCCTATTTATTATTCTATTTATCAAATCTGGCCTACCAGGTGTTGACACGTGTCAACACCTGGTTCATCTTCCTCATATAACCCATGCCAGTAATTATGTTCTAACCTCCTACCTTCAAAGAATTCTACCCACCAGCTCATACCTCCTAACTTCAATTGCTACCCTTCATCTTCTTCCTCCAACTTCCACCTATCGTGCCAACCCTTGATCATCAACTAACTCGCTCTGATCATCCTATAAAATCCCCTCCAAGTTGGCCATTCCAACTAACTCTCCCGAAGCTAGAAACTCCAGTAGCCCTCAGCCTCACTTCTCCACCTTCCTCCGCTGTACTCCAGCTGTGATAAAGCCAGGTAGAGCCACCACATGGAAGAGGGATGCACGGAGGAGCAGTTCCAAGGTCTTATCTTCGCATCGCACCCCCACAACCGTGACGTAGAACTCCGGGAAGACGACCCAACGAGTGACAACAAGTAGGTTCCTACTTCCTGCTATCCATAGGTATTCCTCAATCTTTGCCATTTTATTTCTCTATATTCATGCATCGATTAGATAGATTATCTGCATCAATAGGACCCTTACGTATCCATCATAGATGCCACCTATTAATCCCTTTGCAAATTCGATTCAACTCACTCCAAATCGATTCTATTTAAACCTATTTTTTCTTAGTTTCTAGAAACAACTTATCTTGCTAATCTATAATCTTTATGGTTGATTCATGTGCGAATTGAGCATCTCAAAACCATTTGTAGGTTGTTATAATATGGATATCAAATTCTTTGTAGAAAAGTCGAATCAAGATAAGCTTTCTTCAGTTGCTAGACATCGCCATACCATCGTCTTCTTTGAATCCTAGCCACCACCTTTCTACACCTTTGGAACATCTCACCCATAGGAAAGCTTGGAGGGAGGAGTCTCCCTCCTGGCCCTGCAGGAGGGCAAAGCTTGAAGCTAACAGTTGCGGAGAAATCGGAGAAGCAGTTGGATTCATCACATTCATGAAGAACTGAAGAACACTCAAGAATATCCCGCGATAAAATTTGCGCACGAGTCGCTAGTCCATGGTCCAGATTGTGTCGCACCTTAAATCTCTACGGTTCATATGAAGGAGTAGATAAATTACAACATAAACCCACCAAAGATCCAAAACTCAACTTTCGCTCCCGAAGAATTCCATAAATTACATTTAGCTCCCCAAAGGGACCTAAATGTAATAACTTTAGTTTTCTTTGCAATTTTGCTCCTACCAGGGACCCATTTGTAGCATACAAGTTTTATTTTCTTTGCACTTATACCCCTATGCCGTTGGGATATTTTGGACCTCGATTCTGTTGTGTTTTTCCTTGATTTTTCTATGGTAGTTATCAACTACCCTAGCGACATTTCTTGTATTTTTCATTTATTTTCATCGCGTATTTTTTCTCAATTCCTTTTTTGTAAGTTCGTGCCATTTTTTAGTGTTTTCTTGAGTTTGTTGTAAAATCAAGAAGAGAATAAAGATTTTAAGATCCTTCCTTTCATCAAAAATCACAGTACGGTTATTCTACCTCCTCGAGTTTGACCCAGGGGAACTTACCTGGATAAAAATTAGTTTAATGGATTAAAATAACATAGTCTTATTTGTTCATCTTGTCTCTCTCTCCTATTTAAATCCTGATTCTGATCGACGTGGCTTCTACCTTCACGGTTTTTCCTACACCCGACATCTCTCTCTATTTTAACCGCCAACAGAAGCCTCATTGTAAAAATTGCACCATTTCTGGGGAGGCGTTGGCTCTATTACGATTTTCAACATAATTTCAATATTTTTATCTCTTCTTGGAATTTATAGTTCAGCTAAGTTCTTTTTTTTCGATTGATTTTTATTTTATGATTGTTTTATGGCCTTTGAGGATTTTATCGAGTCCCCTTTTACAGTTTTTGTTATGGATTTTTGTGTGTTTGTTTTCTCTAGCGAAATTTGGAGGGCCTATATGGAAGCCGATTCAGTAGACGGTGTTGAAACCAACCCCTTCTCTCACGAGTGGATTCGAGAAGTGTAGAATTAGTTAGGATTAGTTTTTATTGTAATATTATTTGTAAAAAAATAAGGACACTTGCTCGTTTTTATGTATTTTTAGAAAGGGGCCATGTAAGGGCATCCTGACTTGTACCTCTCTCCTTCTTTCTCAATGTTTGTTTCACTAAGTGCCGTGTATTTGGGGGAGCAAGGCACCCATCGTGTTTTCTAACATCATCGCTTTTTCACGACTTTTTATGAGGCTTGGTGCTTGTTAGAAGTTTTTTGATTTTTCTCTCTAATTGCACTTCCATAGTTAGTTTCAAGACTTGATAGGTGCTTGTTTTTCTTGGATTAATAGAAAGAAAAAAATCATTTGATGTGTTGTTTGAAAAAATAAAAAAGTGAAAATCGCAAAAATAAAATCAATACTTCTTAAATACTTGACCTAAAAATAAATGTAAAAGATCATTTGATTTGGGAGAGAAACCCCCACACATGGATTGCTGGTACACTTCTAGATATTGTGAGTGAGGGATAACACTTATGGTTAGAACCAGAGTTTGAGTTTCCCTCAAAATACTACTTAGTCCACACACCTAATCACTGTTCTTCAGTGGGTACTCTCGGGTATCTGCCAACAGTTCGAGTTTACTTAGCAGAGTGGGAGGTTTAGAGGACACTTCATCTTGACTCTCTCTCCTATTTAAATCCTGATTCTGTTTGATCGACGTGGCTTCTACCTTCACGGTTTTTCCTACACCCGACATCTCTCTCTCTATTTTAACCGCCAACAGAAGCCTCATTGTCAAAATTGCACCATTTCGTGGGAGGCGTTGGCTCTATTACGATTTTCTACATAATTTCAATATTTTTATCTCTTCTTGGAATTTACAATTCAACTAAGTTCTTTTTATTTTTGATTGATTTTGTTTTATGATTGTTTTATGGCCTTTGAGTATTTTATCGAGTCCCCTTTTACAGTTTTTGTTATGGATTTTTGTGTGTCTGTTTTCTCTAACGAAATTTGGAGGGCCTATATGGAAGCCGATTCAGTTGACAGTGTTGAAACCAACCCCTTCTCTCACGAGTGGATTAGAGAAGTGTAGAATTAGTTAGAATTAGTTTTTATTGTAATATTATTTGTAAAAAAATAAGGACACTTGCCCGTTTTTCTGTATTTTTAGAAAGGGGCCATGTAAGGGCATCCTGACTTGTACCTCTCTCCTTCTTTCTCAGGGTTTGTTTCACTGAGTGCCGTGTACTTGGGGGAGCAAGGCACCCATCGTGTTTTCTAGCATCATCGCTTTTTCACGACTTTTTATGAGGCTTGGTGCTTGTTAGAAGTTTTTTGATTTTTCTCTCTGATTGCACTTCCGTAGTTAGTTTCAAGACTTGATACCTAGGCGCTTGTTTTTCTAGGATTAATAGAAAGGAAAAATCATTTGATGTGTTGTTTGAAAAAATAAAAAAGTGAAAATGGCAAAAATAAAATCAATACTTCTTAAATACTTGACCTGAAAATAAATGTAAAAGATCATTTGATTTGGGAGAGCAACCCCCACACATGGATTGCTGGTACACTTCTAGATATTGTGAGTGAGGGATAACACTTAAGGTTAGAACCAGAGTTTGAGTTTCCCTCAAAATACTATTTAGTCCACACACCTAATCACTGTTCTTCAGTGGGTACTCTCGGGTATCTGCCAACAGTCCGAGTTTACTTAGCAGAGTGGGAGGTTTAGAGGACACTTCATCTTGTGTCTCTCTCCTATTTAAATCCCGATTCTGTTTGATCGACGTGGCTTCTACCTTCACGGTTTTTCCTACACCCGACATCTCTCTCTCTATTTTAACCGCCAACAGAAGCCTCATTGTCAAAATTGCACCATTTCGTGGGAGGCGTTGGCTCTATTACGATTTTCAACATAATTTCAATATTTTTATCTCTTTTTGGAATTTACAGTTCAACTAAATTCTTTTCTATTTTTGATTGATTTTGTTTTATGATTGTTTTATGGCCTTTGAGGATTTTATCGAGTCCCCTTTTACAGTTTTTGTTATGGATTTTTGTGTGTTTGTTTTCTCTAACGAAATTTGGAGGGCCTATATGGAAGCCGATTCAGTTGACAGTGTTGAAACCAACCCCTTCTCTCACGAGTGGATTCGAGAAGTGTAGAATTAGTTAGGATTAGTTTTTATTGTAATATTATTTGTAAAAAAAATAAGGACACTTGCCCGTTTTCTGTATTTTTAGAAAGAGGCCATGTAAGGGCATCCTGACTTGTACCTCTCTCCTTCTTTCTCAGGGTTTGTTTCACTGAGTGCCGTGTATTTGGGGGAGCAAGGCACCCATCGTGTTTTCTAGCATCATCGCTTTTTCACGACTTTTTATGAGGCTTGGTGCTTGTTAGAAGTTTTTTGATTTTTCTCTCTGATTGCACTTCCGTAGTTAGTTTCAAGACTTGATACCTAGGTGCTTGTTTTTCTAGGATTAATAGAAAAAAAATCATTTGATGTGTTGTTTGAAAAAATAAAAAAGTGAAATTCGCAAAAATAAAAATCAATACTTCTTAAATACGTGACCTAAAAATAAATGTAAAAGATCATTTGATTTGTGACAGCAACCCCCACACATGGATTGCTGGTACACTTCTAGATATTGTGAGTGAGGGATGACACTTAAGGTTAGAACCAGAGTTTGAGTTTCCCTCAAAATACTATTTAGTCCACACACCTAATCACTGTTCTTCAGTGGGTACTCTCGGGTATCTGCCAACAGTCCGAGTTTACTTAGCAGAGTGGGAGGTTTAGAGGACACTTCATCTTGTGTCTCTCTCCTATTTAAATCCCGATTCTGTTTGATCGACGTGGCTTCTACCTTCACGGTTTTTCCTACACCCGACATCTCTCTCTCTATTTTAACCGCCAACAGAAGCCTCATTGTCAAAATTGTACCATTTCGTGGGAGGCATTGGCTCTATTACGATTTTCAACATAATTTCAATATTTTTATCTCTTTTTGGAATTTACAGTTCAACTAAATTCTTTTCTATTTTTGATTGATTTTGTTTTATGATTGTTTTATGGCCTTTGAGGATTTTATCGAGTCCCCTTTTACAGTTTTTGTTATGGATTTTTGTGTGTTTGTTTTCTCTAACGAAATTTGGAGGGCCTATATGGAAGCCGATTCAGTTGACAGTGTTGAAACCAACCCCTTCTCTCACGAGTGGATTCGAGAAGTGTAGAATTAGTTAGGATTAGTTTTTATTGTAATATTATTTGTAAAAAAAAATAAGGACACTTGCCCGTTTTCTGTATTTTTAGAAAGAGGCCATGTAAGGGCATCCTGACTTGTACCTCTCTCCTTCTTTCTCAGGGTTTGTTTCACTGAGTGCCGTGTATTTGGGGGAGCAAGGCACCCATCGTGTTTTCTAGCATCATCGCTTTTTCACGACTTTTTATGAGGCTTGGTGCTTGTTAGAAGTTTTTTGATTTTTCTCTCTGATTGCACTTCCGTAGTTAGTTTCAAGACTTGATACCTAGGTGCTTGTTTTTCTAGGATTAATAGAAAGAAAAAAATCATTTGATGTGTTGTTTGAAAAAATAAAAAAGTGAAATTCGCAAAAATAAAAATCAATACTTCTTAATTACTTGACCTAAAAATAAATGTAAAAGATCATTTGATTTGTGAGAGCAACCCCCACACATGGATTGCTGGTACACTTCTAGATATTGTGAGTGAGGGATGACACTTAAGGTTAGAACCAGAGTTTGAGTTTCCTCAAAATACTATTTAGTCCACACACCTAATCACTGTTCTTCAGTGGGTACTCTCGGGTAGCTGCCAACATTCCGAGTTTACTTAGCAGAGTGGGAGGTTTAGAGGACACTTCATCTTGTCTCTCTCTCTCCTATTTAAATCCTGATTCTGTTTGATCGACGTAGCTTCTACCTTCACGGTTTTTCCTACACCCGACATCTCTCTCTATTTTAACAGCCAACAGAAGCCTCATTGTCAAAATTGCACCATTTCTGGGGAGGCATGGGCTCTATTACGATTTTCAACATAATTTCAATATTTTTATCTCTTGTTGGAATTTAAAGTACAACTAAGTTCTTTTTTTTATTGATTTTTGTTTTATGATTGTTTTATGGCTTTGAGGATTTTATCGAGTCCCCTTTTACAGTTTTTGTTATGGATTTTTGTGTGTTTGTTTTCTCTAATGAAATTTGGAGGGCCTATATGGAAGCCGATTTCAGTTGACAGTGTTGAAACCAACCCCTTCTCTCACGAGTGGATTCGAGAAGTGTAGAATTAGTTAGGATTAGTTTTTATTATAATATTATTTGTAAAAAAATAAGGACACTTGCCTGTTTTTCTGTATTTTTAGAAAGGGGCCATGTAAGGGTATCCTGACTTGTACCTCTCTCCTTCTTTCTCAAGGTTTGTTTCACTGAGTGCCATGTATTTGGGGGAGCAAGGCACCCATCGTGTTTTCTAGCATCATCGCTTTTTCATGACTTTTTATGAGGCTTGGTGCTTGTTAGAAGTTTTTTGATTTTTCTCTCTGATTACACTTCCGTAGTTAGTTTCAAGACTTGATACCTAGGTGCTTGTTTTTCTAGGATTAATAGAAAGAAAAAAATCATTTGATGTGTAGTTTGAAAAAATAAAAAAGTGAAAATCGCAAAAATAAAATCAATACTTCTTAAATACTTGACCTAAAAATAAATGTAAAAGATCATTTGATTTGGGAGAGCAACCCCCACACATGGATTGCTGGTACACTTCTAGATATTGTGAGTGAGGGATGACACTTAAGGTTAGAACCAGAGTTTGAGTTTCCTCAAAATACTATTTAGTCCACACACCTAATCACTGTTCTTCAGTGGGTACTCTCGGGTAGCTGCCAACAGTCCGAGTTTACTTAGCAGAGTGGGAGGTTTAGAGGACACTACGTAAGGTTCCATCCTCAAGTAACATGGGTAGCCAGAAACGGTCCGTACTTACGTGTTTTCCATAAGGACTCGTGATAGTGTTTTAGAGAAATTCCGGACACCTATCAGCTCAAGATAATTTGTGATAATATATGTCTGCTAACAAAACACTAAAACCTATAAGATAAAAAATCGAACTCTTACGATCAACATCTAGTTATGTTGTTGAAATTGGGGTTTGCTTTGTTTTTTCTTGAGAAGCGTGCATTGCCGCATCTCATATGACTTTACTCCCTTTCTCTTGATTTGACATCATGCTCTCCTGATATCTTTCGACATCAAATATGATGACTCGACGGCTTTTTAGCTTAGACTCTGTGAGCTCTCAACATTCCATCGCCATCGTACTTCTTCACAGACCCGGGATGACCCTCTTCTCGAGTCGATCCCATCTAATCACAAGGAGAGTCAAACCCAGACTCGCTCTCCTCCCAGTTGGAAACTTTTTACTAAGTTCTTACAAGACTTTTTCCTTCCCAAAAGATTCAAATGATAAGCCTCGCAGGAAGGGACCAGTCAATGATCGATCAGCAGAGGACGGATAGGCTGAAGAGAAGCACATCAATGGAAGGCCAGATCTTGATGCAGACATCATGACAGGATTCTAGATATGCTTCAGCAGATGAATTTACATATCTGAGATCAATTTAGAGTCTAGAATGAACAACGAGCTGAGATCGTTGCAATGAGAGCAGAAGCTGGGAAACCACCACTGCCTGTCGTGGTTCCTACAACACTCAGAGAGGAGTATGACCCTGGAGTCAGGATGCTACATCATTGTATTCGGTTACCACCGAATAAAGAGCAATACGAGTTATGCCCGTCCTTTATTTCGTTGCTTTTCAAGTTTTACGGGAATGCTACAAAGGAGTCGTTCACCTTTCTGTAACAGTTCAAGATCATTTACAGTACGACCAATTGTCCAGGTGTTACATAAGAGGTCATTCACCTCAAATCCTTCCCCTTCACCTTAGCAGATAAGGCACTTTACTGGCTCAGTCATTTGGGGATGGAGATCTCAATGTGGGATGACCTAAAGTCCACGTTCATGTGTGAATATTTTACTCTAGGACTGATGAATATAATGAGGAGCCAGATCTCCAACTTCACTCAATTGTTGAATGAGTCATTCCACGAGATGTGGGATCGATTCAAGGATCTTACTGAGAGATGCCTTCATCACGAGATAACTATGAAGCTGGTAGTCCATAATTACTTTGGAAGACTCCAACCAGATGTACAGGGCCTTGTAAGCGCTACATGTGGTTGCAGTTATATGAATCAGGATGTCGAGTCTGTGATGAATATGTGATTCATGACTCTAAAAGTTGAAAATAGAGCTTTGTTCCCGAGTGATTAGATGCATATTTCCACTTATATTGCATAATTAGCATTCATGCATGCATTGATAACATCTGCATTTTAGCATTCATATTGCATTAAATAAGAAGCCCATTTCATTTGTAAATATTCACCTGTATATTCACCTATTTATATATATCTTATACTAACTCCAAATCCAATAAAACTAATTCTATAATGTATATATTACTAACACTAATTAAAGAAAAATATCAAAAAAATACTAACTTGTAAAATTACCCAGTAAAACCCCAATCCAAGTTTGAAACCATGAACCTTAAAATGTGCATATCTCTCTCATACAACCTCCGAATTAGGTCTACTCACTTTTAAAGTAATATACATTACAAGACCTTCTAAACAAGTTCTATTTCATTAAAATCGGAGCTTGTATGCAAAACTTGGGTTTTGGGCCCCTTTTCTATATTGTACATATTGACCGTTTTGACCCTGTATTTTACCATTTCATTTTCCTAATTATTAAAAATCCAAAAAGTTAGATTAAGTTGTAAATATTCTTCTCATATTTTCTCTATTTTTATTTTGATTTTTCTCTTATTGAAAAATGACAAAAAAATGCAAAAAGAAAAATGTGGTATTTTATACCTATAAGGTATCATCAAAAAATTCATTTTATAAAGATGATCTCATTTGATATTTGACCCTTCACAAAAGTTGTAGATCTCGTCGAGGTGAGCAACTTTCGTGTTGACCACTTTTTGATTTAATCCCTTTTGTTATTTCTTTTTGAATTTTCTTTACATTTAATTTTCGAATTTTCTAGGAGCGACATGTGGCAGCTCCTGGAGCCGCCACATGTCACCCCTTTTTATTATTATTTTCGAATTTATTTTATTATTTTCAGATTTATTATTATTATACACTAATTAAATAAATGCCATGTGGCCGCATCCGAGCATGCCAAGTGGCGCCATCTCATCATTCATCTACCCATTCCACCCACTCTCCCTTGGCTTGAGGAGGAGGCAACTTCTACGCCTCCAACTTCTACACTTCACCACCCACCCCCTCCACCTTCTTCATCTCTTCTCCAACCTCCTCCTTCTCCTCTTTATATTCTCCTCCACTCTTCCGTTCATCCCCATCGGCCATCACTGTGAGGAGCTTGAGCCCCCTAGTCCATCTCGGTGACAACGAGAGTTGGTGAGGTTGAGCGAAGACAGCTATCCTTCTCGGCGTGATCCGGCATAGGGCAGTACCTCCATCTCCGCGAGTTCTCAAGCTCGCCAAGCTCAGCCTCAGCCGCGGCTTTGAGCAATGACCTGAGCTCTTTTCAGGAGCTCCCTCCCAGGCATCATCCTCCACCTACAGGTGATCTTTTTCTCCACTGCTCATCCTTTCCTCTTCTACACTATCTCTCTCTCTCTCCTCGATTCATCTCCTTCCGACCACAGAATCACCAAATAAATCGCACTTTCATGGATAAATCATACGTTGCGAACGCAACGGGGATTTTTATTGAATTTTTTGGAGAACATCCATCAATCACTTAATCAAAAATTTAGGCACCATAAACAAATGCATGACAAACAAGGGAATTGGTAAAATCCCCTATTTTTGCATCCCCTCCCCACGTTCTCTCCTCCTTCCCCTCTACTTCCATCTCCACCAAGCTCCTCCTCGCACGATCTACTTCACCGACGTCTTCATCGACACATCGCCGACACGAGCAGGTTGCTGCCCTGTCCTTGCCGTCAATACCACAACAGCCTGAAGCTTCATCATCGACAACCAAGCCTCGTTGCGGCCACCACTACCCACGATAGCTTCAGCGTCCGCGAGCCAGCGACTCCGCCCACCAGCTCCACCTCACGTCGTGTGTCGACGGAGGTGGAGAAAGTACACACGCTGGCACACCACGTCTCGTCCATGCGGCGTTCCTCTCCAACAGCTCCCGCGTGGCCAGCCAACGCCAGCATGACCACGCCTGCCCAGCTCGCCGCCGCTCCCCACGTGCGGCCAACCGCCAGCGTGCCCCCTCCATCCTCGCCTCCAGATCGCCCAGCTCCAGCTCGCCCCGCGTGTGGTCCTTCCTCCGCCACCCGCCGACTCCAACCACCGGCCGCCGCCGCCACCTCCCCGCCCGTCCTCCAGGCCGCGCACGGCCACGCTAGCGCCCCTGCGCCCACAACCCGATCGCCGCGCCGCTCACGCGGACTCCGCCTCCAACGCCGGCCCCGTTGCATCTCCTCCGCCATCTCCAAGCGGCGCCGTCCTCCTAAGCTGACGATCGCCACCGCTGCCCACCACAAGGCCGCGTGCCGCCAGCCGCCCCCTCCATCTCCATTCATTGCTGGCGGAGGAAGCACCAAGCTCCCCTGTTTCAAGCCAAGAAACGGAGGAGTTTTATCGGATAATAAGATAAATTGGGCATTTGCAAAGGGCACATTTGCACCACTTTGCAAGTTTTTAAACAAATTTCAAGTTTCCTGTAATTGCATGTAAGTCCATGTTCTTTATTTCAGCTCATATTTCTTTTTCTGTATTGCATTTACATCCATGTGTTTGTAGAATCATTTTAACATTCATTTAGCATCATTTCAAAATTTTAAAAATTGCATTGGGTAGCCTACATTGTCCTCTTCATTATGTGATGCTTGGTATATTTTTGTAATATCAGTGGATTTTTCTATTAATTAATTAGTTCAATCTTGCTATATTTTGCCTAATTTCACCTTTTATTTGATAGTAATTTCTCTATGACTCCAAAAATTCCCCAAAAATCATAGTAGATCTAGGATAAGTAGATTTACTTTGCATAAAAATTTCATGTCAATTGCACGCATCCCGATGCCTAAATAATTCGATTGGTGAATTTCTTAATTAATTTTTAATGAGTTCATTTTACATCAAAGTGAAGGCTTGAGAATTTTCCTGGATTCTTCATCTTTAGATTTATCTAGGATAATTTTTATTCCCAAAATTATTGTGATTTGGTATTTATTAAAATTAAATTACTCAAAATCACCTTGTATTTATTTTTAATTCATACTAAATTCATTTAGTGTCAAAAAATTCCAAAAATATTAGTGTATCTTAATTTCATCATATTTCATCATCTGGCCATGTTTCATAATTTTTGGAATTAATTTGACCATCTTTCTGATTTAACTTGTAAATTGGCCTGATTTGCATGTTTCTTGTATAAAAAATTGAGAAAGAAAAATATATATCCCCTGAAAATCAAACCTTGGACTTCGTTAAAAATTCACCTAAGGAGACAGCTGCCTCCCCGAGTTCGACCTTGGGCTTGTCCAAGTAAAATAAAAATTGCCGCTAGAGATTAACTAGCTTTAATTAAAAGTGGTTTTTGATCTGCTCTCATTATCTGACTGCAACGAACATTCTTAATTAATTTGAACATTAATTTGCTCGAATTAACAACGGTAGTGGGAAGCACATCAGTCTGTCTAGTCCATCTATGAGGGGATGGCAGAGAATGCGCTAGTTGTCGACTATACTTGGGAATTCTAGAAGGCCCTACAACCACCACATCATTGAGAGCATCACAAGATGGTGAATATTTCAGACTCTGAATTAAAACTAGACATGGGATACATTAGTGAAAAGTTAATGTTGGTACATGTTATTCGGAAGCAAGTTCAGGATTTACAGCTGGTACAAGAGTTGAAGATACTCTCATCACTGCCTTAGCAACTGAGCAATCTGACGAAGAAGGTGACGAACGTGTAGCTTCAGTACCAACAGTATCACGCTTCTTCGACCTCTCAACCTGTTCGGAGATCTTTACCAGCTCTTACCACTCGACAGATCCAATTTGTTCGGAGTAACCTGGTGCAACATACTGAGACTCCACAGATTGATTAGCATGAGGATCAGTCTTACGCCGACTAAAGCCAGATTACCAGCTTTGGAGACGCGGATGTTGAACCTCAAAATACTCTTGAGATCAATGGGATAAGGTACTCTCCGATTTAGCTGTCATCACATTTTACACCTCAGAGCATACATCAGCAACATCTACGACACTACAACCATGAGCAACATGGATGCCCATACTTTTTGCACTGATAGAACTATATGCAACAAATGTCTCACGAGAATGCCTACCAGAGAACACTTTCTTTTCACCAGCCTGCTTTGCATTCATAACAACATCATTACTAGCAGCAACAATATTCATACACACTGGAACGATCTCCTCAGTTGTACGCTCTACAACAGCGTACTCCGAGGTAGGAGAGAATAGAGAGCCAGGGTTACCACTTTGAGCCAGAGATATCTTCACAAGTCCTGGCAATGAACCATATCATTGATATACTGAGCACGTTCAAGGTCGCACATAGACTGGGATGGAGCAGGTTAACCATCATTAGGATGAGTTAACCGCACCCAAGACAACTCTTCCATCCCAGCCTCAGATGAATCCGAATAACAAAAAGAGGCACACAGATCAGGTAGACAACATGACAGGTACAATCTCTTTTCCTAAATTCTTATCTAACTTCATTCGTCTTAGGAGTGCTAGATCACCACAAGCACCCGATCGGTAGGAGGAGATGGTACAGAATGAAGAGCGAGAGCAAGGCCATGGTACACATACTGATGCTGATGAGGAGAATCAGAAGGATGATGAGGACCAGCATCTTGACGATCATGGAGAAGGGAGCAATGCCGAGACAGTTGACATGGACTTAGGTGAATGAGATGATGATACCATGCCAGGCCATATAGATAATCCCGAAGTTGATGTGTCTTTTCCTGTTTTAGAGAGTTTTGTAGATAATTCTGAGACTCTCGATGTACAAGCTAATCCCAATTTGAATAAAAAAGATTTTTTTGATCTTGAAATTGTTCCTTTTCGTGATGCTCTATATGGAAATGGAAATAAAAAAAACACAAAAAGAATGTCGCCACTCCAAAAAACGATCTTTTGATGAAAGATCATATTTTTCTGAAGATTCCACTTCACGATGCCTTGGATCATTTTCCTACGCTCAAGAACCAATTGAGAAAGAGATGCACAACACGTAGGAAAAAGAGATCATGAATTGAGAAACATGTATTGACCAAGGCTACTTCATGTGCTATTCAGAACAAAGTACCCAAGAAGAATAGAGATTCTAGAGCTCACTATGTTACATGGCAGACTGAAGATGCCACATTACATCGTACTCTCTTAGATAATGGTCCCTTAATTAATTTGATTCCATAATCTTTGCCTGATAAGCTCAAGTTAGGTTCTCTTTACAAATCATGGGTGATACTTCAGTTTGCAGATCGATCTGTGAAGAGGCCTAGAGGCGTGTTGAGGACTTTATCTTAACCATTCAGGGCTTACAGTTTCCAGTGGACTTTATTGTCCTAGATATGACATGCCCTACACATTTACACCGTGCTCTAATAATTCTTGGGATACCTTTATTGCAGACAACGAAAGCGATCTTTGACCATGATGCTGGTAGAGTATCATTCCACACAGATAGTGGAGACATACACATTGAGATGGTGAGAAGACTTAGCAGTTCCTGATCAATATTGTCATTTACTTCAAAGGACACCAATGTTGCAGAGGATTGTCAGCACATATATGAGACATAATCTCTTGATCTTGAGAGCATTCATTTTAATACCCACGATATCCTACACATGTATGGGGTAGATGACATGGTACCTAGTTCTTCATATGATTGTTCACATACAGATATAGAGTTGAAATTAGATTCAGATGAGCATTCAGTTCCAGTAGACATCTCAGTGCCGCATATTGAGATTACATATATTCCAGCACGAGAGTCAGCTGATTATATTTCACAGATTATTAAGTCTATTCATCGTAAAGAGTTAGATGGTGCAATGGTTATACATATAGAAACCTTCTATAGTCCAACTTGAGATACATGTATTTCAGTAGAGAGACCTATGATATGCACATATGTCACTTACAGAGGCAACTCTACTTGTTCAACCAGGGATCGATATGCACATGTATAGAAGATAATTCCATATGATCCAGGTTGAATGATCTACTTTGTGCAGGACACATGACTGCTCTCCCACTTCATTTTATCCTGTACAGAGACTTGTGAAGCCATTCTGTTTTTCCTGGAGTACACACATGTATATCCTTAGTAGACCACAATCGTCCCATTTTTGCTCATCTTATATGCTTAGGATACCAGATCCTAAGTACGGGGGAACCGTTTGTCCATTGATTATCGATTTTCAATTTTTATTATTTTTAATTTCTCTTGTATATCCTTTCCTTTACTCTAATCATTGGTCCTAAATTTTGGCCACACTCTTTTCTATACATTGGATGACTTATCCTAAGTATTGGGGGGACTGAGTGATTTCAATGATTTCGTTCTTCTTTCTTCCTATTGTTCCTTCGGTTGTATATTTTTTCTGCAGTCACCTCATTTTTCGTAGTCCATTGTACTCACGATGACCATATAGTAAGTATAGGGGGTGATTGACGTCACATCATTTACTTCACCAACTTTTACTTAGCACGAGTTGTGTAATCCTTTTTATTTTTTTACTCTCTGAGGATGTAGCACAAGATCAGCACGGGGTGTACTTATATATTGTATATATACTTTTGTCCACAACTCGTACTTTTATGTATTTTTATAGCTATAAAATCCATAAAAAGTGGGTGAAGGTTAATTCAAAATTCATTTATTTATTTATTATTTATAAAACCTTGTAAATAAGTAAAATATATTTAAAATTCTTTTTTAAAATTATTAATTTAAAAAATGTATTTAAAATGTGTATAATACTTATTTAAAAAACAATTTGTTAAAATATGTGCAAAACTCATGTAATCTTTGTAAAACAACTTGCATATAAAAGATGTAAAATACATTATTTGTTTATTACAGATAAAATATGGGTAATTCGTCTTGTAAAATTCCTGTAAAAAACTTGTTTAAAAGAAATTGAAAAATCCATAAAAAATACAAAGTCTAAAATCCATAAAAATTACAAAATCCTTAAAACCCATAAAAATGAGTAAAATTCAGAAAATATACTTCACAAAAAATGGTTGCATTTGCATTAGCATGGTCTAGAATACGTTTGATTTATAGAACTAATGATTGGGAAAAATCTAAAGGATGGAGCTTGATTAAGGCCTTAAACTTTTCATTGTAAGGAGCCTAGTTAGGATCTTGAATTTAGACTCTTCGGGTCAATGACTTAAATCTTTGGGTTCCATGAGACCATGTTTGAAAAATCAACTTAAAAGTGCCTATGTAGAATACTTGGTGTCATATGTTCAACTCTTCATCAGTGAACCGATTTTGGATATATGCACTTTGCATTTAGCTCAACTTGCATGGGGTTGCGAAGGGCAATCCATCTTGGTGGCACGTTTCTATCCTTAGCAGTGGCATTGACGACTAAAGATGGGAGAGTTTAAATGAGGGAAGGATCTGCTCACACAATTTTTCCAAGACCTCAACATATGGATGAAATAAAAAGATGTTATATCGGTCGAGGCAAAAAAATATAGATGTAATTCAGGAAAATTACAAAGCCAATACAACGAAGAAGCCACCAAATAAAAATACGACCTCAACGGTCCGAGCTTACACCAAAAAGACTACACATCTCAGTGGAGACTTAGCAACACCAACTGGTCTTCACGAGGAGTTGCGTCTACATTAGTCGCACTCCAGTTCTTTTCTCATCCTTCTACTTTCTCTCTATATTCAATTGTGGACATAGCACGAACTGACCTTAGAAGGGAATAACTCCCATCTTTAGGAAAGAGTAGCTGGATGAGGAACCAATAGGAGTGTATTATTGGGATGGGTGGTTTCTTTTCTTCTTTAAGCAGGAAGAGCTAAATCAATTCACACACCGTACAAATTGACTTCAAGGTTGATTGAGTTTGCGATATGAATGAGTGGATCTGAACTAGCTATTGATGTAAACTTAAACAAGGATTTCCGGAACTTGATGGCTGTTGAGGATAAAATCCTAATCCTTGTTAAGGCTCTGACAAAATGCTTGTTTCATACTTGATCGAGCTATGCCCTTTGACTATTCTCATGAATTGGTTTAGGAAAACAAATTTATTCTAACTGTCTCTCTTTTGCCCTTATTTTTCAAATAAGTGTTTGTTATTGGACTAGCAAAGTTTAAGTATAGGGGGTTGATGAATCCATCATTCATTTATATTCTGTCTGCATTTTGTCTTAAAATCCTTAACAAATACATGTAAGTATTCATTAATTGCCACTTTTTCACAAAACCATATTCATGAATAAAAATGCACTTTTATACATTTAATCATGTAAATAAATAAAAGAATAAATAAAGAAAACAAAATAAAGGCAAATTACAAATATGTATATACGTATAATATGACTTAGAAAAAAATATAGCCGAAAGATATATTTATAACCAAAGTCCCTTCGACCAAGTCAGCATGGATTGGTTGACAAATAAATAAGTTGGTGGAGATAAGGAAGAAAACAAATAAAAATAATTAATTTTACATTTTACACACTCTTCATTAATTATTCAATAAATACCAATTTTTCAATGATTTTAAATTAATTCATATGAACATGTATATATGCCTAGAAATCCAAATTGCAAATTGTTAAAATCTCAACTTCCGGACATCATGACTTCGTCATACCAACTCCAATTTCACCCTACTCATCTTTAAAGTTCATAAAATAATATTATCTAATTATTGAAGGGATTTCACTAAAATCATAGTCCGTTTGCAAAATGTCGATTTTGGGACCTAACCACAACTGGGATTCTGAGCTATTTATTTTATCTGGAACACATTATCTATTGTTCAATGATTTTATATATTTTAATTATTCTCTTGACCATGTATTTTAATCGTAATTTATTTCATAATTTTTGGAGATTGTTTATTATTTTAAATAAATAAAAAACCCTAATTTATAAGTAAAAGTGAATTGTATAACTTATACTCTTAGTTATTAATACACTTTAATTAATTTATTAAAATCTACAAAAATTCGCATATACTTTCTTTATTAACCTAATAATTAATAAAATATAAAAATAAACAATTATTTATTAATTTATTATTTCAAACTACAAAACTAATTTATTTAGTATAATTTATACTTATTTATTAATATAATATTTAGGGGTTGGGGAGGCTGCACCGACGGGTGTAGCTAACTAGCTGCACCCGGCCATTTTTTTCTTTGATTTCTTGTTTTTTTGAAATGAAACCTAGGGGATTTAAATCACTATATATCACCATGATATCATACCAATTTCAACTAAATTCGACATTTCTATCATCTCCATCAAGGCTATGACATTTTAACGGTTTCAGAATATTGAAATTGACCATATCTAGATGGGCATGCTAGGAGTGTTTGTTTTGCATGAAATTTGAAACACATATTCCACACAATAAACTAAGTAAATCCCCATAAGTTTTTTTCAAAAAAATAAAAAAAAAACAATGAAAAAAATGGTCGGATGTAGCCAGTTGGCTGCACCCGCCGGTGCATACTCCCTTTTCCCTACTATTTATATTTCATAAAATAATTATTACTTATCAAAACCAATTATACCAAAATTTTGTTAATTTAATTATCTATATTTTGTTTTCATAACTTTTTAAAACTCCGTTAATTATTATTTATTCCCTATTTATTACTTTTTTTAACAAATCTGGCCAACTAAGGGTTGACATGTGTCACCACCTGGTACATCTTCCTCAAAGAACCCAGACTGGTGATTCTGTTCTAACCTCCTACCTTCAAAGAATTCTACCTACCACCTCATACCTCCTAACTTCGATCGCTACCCTTCATCTTCTTCCTCTAACAACCACCTATCACGCCAACCCTTCATCATAAACTATGTCACTTTGATCATCCTATAAAATTCCCTCCAAGTTGACCATTCCAACTAACTCTTATAAACCTACAAACTCTAGTAGTCGTCAGCCTCACTTCTCGACCTTACTCCGCCATACTCCGGCTGTGACAGATCCGGGTAGAGCTACCGCGTGGAAGAGGGAGGCACAGAGGAGCAGCTCCAAGGTCTTATCTTCGCCTTGCACCACCACAACAATGACGCAGAGCTCTGAGAAGCTGACCCGTCAAGCGACAACCAGTAGGATCCTACATCCTACTATCCATAGGCATTCCTCCACCTTTGCCATTTTATTTCTCGTGTGTTGATTAACCGATAATTAGGACCCTTAGTTATCCATCTTAGATGCAACCTATTAATCCCCTTACAAATTCGATTCAACTCGCTCCAAATTGATTCCATTTCTCCCTATTTTTTTCTTAGTTTCTAGAAACAACTTATCTTGCAAATTCATAATCTTTTTGCTGATTCAATTGCGAATCGAGCATCTTAAAACCATTTGCAAGTTGTTATTATATCTGGAGCATCAATATATAGTATGGAGATTAAATTCTTTGGAGAAAAGTAAAGTCAAGAGGAACTTTCCTCAGCTACAAGACATCATCATGTCATCGTCTTCTTTGAAGCCTAGTCACTGCCTTCCTATACCTTTGGCGCAGATCACTCACAGGCGAGCTCGGAGGGAAAAGGAGTCTCCCTCCTGGCCCTGCAGGAGGCCAAATCTTGAAGCTGACAATCGAGGACAAATCAAAGAAGCAGCCGGCTTCGTCACGTTCACAAAGAACTGAAGAACACTTAATAACAACCCACGTTAAGGCTTGCGACATGCATCATCACCAGTCGATGGTCCAAATTGCGTCGTGCCTTCTAATATCCACCGTTCATATGAAGGAATAGAAAAATTGCAACATAAACCCGCTGAAACCAGAACTCAACTTTCGTTCCAGAAATTTTCTGAAAATTACATTCAGATCCCAGCACAGGACCTTAATGTAATAATTAGTACATATCAAAACTACTAATACCGTAATTTAGATAAATTAATAATCTATATTTTTTGTTTTTATAAATTTTTAAAATTCTGTTAATTATTATTTATTCCCTATTTATTACTCTATTATCAAATCTGGCCAGCCAAGTTTTGACACGTTTCAACACCTGGTTCATCTTCCTCAAAGAATCTAGGCCGGTGATTCTGTTCTAACCTCCTACCTTCAAAATTCTACCTACCGCCTCATAGCTCCTAACTTCGATTGCGACCCTTCATATTCTTCCTCCAACAATCACCTATCATGCCAACCCTTGATCATAAACTAAGTCTCTCTGATCATCCTATAAAATCCCCTCCAAGTTGGCCATTCCAACTAACTCTCCTAAACCTACAAACTCCAGTAGACGTTAGGTTGAGCCACCGCGTGGAATAGTGGGGTACAAAGGAGCAGTTCCAAGGTCTTATCTTCTCCTTGCATCACTGCAGCCATGATGTAGCACTCAGGGAAGCCCACCCATCGAGTGACAATGAGTAGGATCCTATATCCTATTATCCATAGGTATTCATCCATCTTTGCCATTTTGTTGCTCGATATTCTTCAATCGATTATATAGATTAATCGCAACATTAAGACCCTTAGGTATCCATCTAAGATGCAACCTATTAATCCCTTTGCAAATTAAATTCAACTTGCTTTTCCATTTCTCCTGATTTTTTCTTAGTTTCTGGAAAATACTTATCCGGTAAATCCATAATCTTTTTGCTGATTCAAGTGTGAATCGAGCAACTCAAAACCATTTGTAGGTTATTATTATATCTGAAGCATCAATGTATAATGTGGAGATCAAATTCTTTAGAGAAAAGTCGAATCAAGAGGAAACTTTCTTGAGCTGTCAGACATCTTCGTGCCACCGCCTTCCCAGACCTTTGAAACAGATCACTCGCAGGAGAGCTCGGAGGGAGAAGGAGTCTCCCTCCTGGCCCTGTAGGTGGACAAATCTTGAAGCTGATAGTCAGGGAAAAATCAAAGAAGCAGTTGGCTTCGTCACGTTCATGAAGAACTAAAAAACACTCAAGAACAACCTGCACTACAGGCTTGCGACATGTATCGCCAATTGACAATCTAGATTGCGCCGTGCCTTCTAATCTCCACCGTTCATATGGAGGGGTAGAAAATTTACAACATAAACGCGTAGAAGATCCAAAACTCAACTTTCGTTTCAGAAGTTTTCTAGAAAATAGATTTTGGTCCCCGCATAGGGACCTAAGTGTAATAACTTTAGTTTTCTTTGCAATTTTGTGCCTGTAAGGGACCCATTTGTAATAAACAAGTTTTATTTTCTTTTCACTTATACCCCTTTGCTGTAGGGATATTTTGGACCTTGATTTTGTTGTATTTTTCTTTGACTTTTCTAGGGTAGTTACACAACTATCCTAACATCATTTTTGTATTTTTTCGTTGATTTTCATCGTGTATTTTATCTTGATTCAATTTTTGTAAGTTCATGCCATTTTTGTGTGTTTTCTTGAGTTTGTTGTAAAATCAAGAATAGAATAAAATTTTCAAAATTCTTCCTTTCATCGAAAACTGCAATACAGTTATTCTGCCTCCTCGAGTTCAAACCAAGGGAACATACCTGGATAAAAATTGGTTTCACGGACTGAAATAGAAGAGAATCTTATTCATTCATCCTCTCTCTCCCCCCTATTTTAATCCTGATTTTTATTTGATTAACATGGCTTTTACCTTCACGATTTTTCTTACAACTGACATCTCTATAATTGAACTGCTCGCAAAAGCCGCGTTATCAACGACATCGAGATTACCAAGAACTATACTATATATTGTTATGATATAGGCACACATCCTCTCATTGGAGATATTGTGTTACTATATGTTTGAGAATGTATATTTATCAAACCATTAGGTTTATTACCTAGTCAAGGTCTATACTCCAGCTTGCTATTGTATATATAAGGACATATGAGGAAGACTATATCCCAAAGGGACCATAGAGGTTTAATATTTAACTACAAGTCATGATCTCACTCATGAGATATTGAAACAAACCAACTTTCATAGATGGTTGTCATGTTTGGAAAACAAGATAGAATTTGAAGGTATGGTATATGGTTATTGAAAGCATATGATCGATAACAACTCCCATTGAACAAATGATAAACTTACTGATAAAATCATGAAGAAGACAGTTCAAATGAGATTCAAACTCCATGTTAAATTGCTATCTTCTAGTATGCTGAATGTTTGAATATGAGGAATACTTGAGGGTAATGTGTTGTTAGTCGATTGCATATAATGATGCATCCCTTCTAAGGGAGTAATGAAGCATGTTGGGATTTTAGCGACTCTGCTTAGTGGACAAATTATACAATTTTGGTACAATGATTGAACATTGATCAAAATTAGAATTAGACTCGTTGAAAAGATTGGATACTAGAGAATGCAAATTTGCCCTACCTGTCATGTGGGAAATATTTAATGTGCCATTTTTTGCAAGCGAGTAAATCATAATTCTCAAAAAAGACCACTTATTTAATGTTAATAAATTCAATTTAAAGCGGTGGGAATTTTTTTTACTTAGGCGTGCCCAAGGTCAATCACAGGGAGTCAAATGTCTCCTTAAATTATTTTCAGATCATTTAGGTATTATGTTTTTTAGGAATATATTTTTCTAAATTTTTTTATGGATTTAATGATGGAAATTCAATTGTTAGCTTTGTCCTTGGTTTATTTTGCAAACTATCAATAGATTAAACTCCAAAACTCGTCAAATTAGCCAGAATGTTTATGGATGCAAAAGTATCCTACTGTCATTTTTCTAAAATTTTCTGGGGCAAAAAAAAATAATTATGGTGAATTAAATATGCACAATGGGTGATTTTGTGTAATTTAATTTTAATAAATTCTTAACAATAAGTACATCAAGAAATAAACTATCCTAGAATTCTCGAAACTAGAGGATCCATAACAACTTGTAAACCCTAAAAATACTAAATGTTTTAACAATTAAAGTCCAATTACAGTAATCACAAATCAATTTATTTTCAGCAAAATATGTATGCAAATAGTGTGATTTTTGTGTGTGTTATATACGACAATTAATCTTAATTAAATTAATTCTACTGGGATTGTTAGAGAAATATGAACTACTACGAATTCAGGATCATAGATTGGATAAATTATACTCAAATCTACCATAAAAAATACAATAAATCCATGCGCTATCTCATAATATCACCATTATATTTCTTACGAAGGAGCATTAATTGATATATAACATGCCATTTTTATAGTAATGAAATGATAACAAATGTGCTCTATAATAAGGTTCAAATATGAGTGTTTAATTGCAAAATGCATAAATAAATTAAACGCACTACATGTGAACTAGGAATCAAGTGAAAGTACCAAGACCGGTTCGGGGTCTAATGAAAATTTTACGTGCAGATGTGTGTTGCATGCGTGAGCTTTGGCTGGAGGTGGGCAAAGTGCAATTGTCTAGAAACTTGAGGGCTTGAGATAGAGATTCCCTACACCATACGTGAGCTGTGCATGGTCTCTTTAGGCTCGGGCGGGCTCTGTCTCCACAGCACCTTGTTGCAGGCGATCAATGGCTCAACTAATCTGAGCCATGCGGCATGGACGATGGCTTGGATGACATGACATAGCAGGCTCTAGTACGTTGTATGAGGAAGCAGGGGACAATGATGGGCAATAGTTGTAGGCATGACTTTGCCTTCCCCTTTTTTTCTCAAATGGTCAATGTGATAAGCATGAGGGGGAAGTTCATGCACTGCTTATTAGAGGAGGAGCTCTGATGTGGAGGGGTGACTGTGAAGCTCTTGGTTATGTGATTTGGTGCTATTGTGTTTGGCTAAAGGTCAAGTTTCTGTGCATTCAAGGGAACTTGTGTGGCTCGAGCGGGGCTATTATTCTGAATGCTTAACTGAGGATGGTGTCGTCGACGACAAGAATAAGGACCAAGTCCTCCTCTCAGATGCGATATAGATATTAGTACGATTTGGGATCCCTGTAGATTGTTAGCAAAGGGCGAAGTTGGGGAGAGATGGAAGTTTGACGAGGCATGGAGAAGACGATGAACTGTATCCCTCGACTCTTTGCAAGAGTTGAGGAGGGTTGGAAGTGCTTGGTATTGATTAAGAGGAAGAATGGTCAAGGGTTGAGAATCAATTTAGTGATTTGATCGAAATAAGAAGAAGAAGAAGAAGAGTTTGGGTCCTATTTTAGTTGCAACGAAATAGGGATATTGTAGAGGAAGAAGAAATCATAGGAAGAGGAAGAGAAGAGGAGTGATATACATAATATTATTGGAGGTTAATCTTTAGTGGAGGAGCTCGCTGTAGAGCTTCGATAGTTGCTCGAGATTGCGGCGGAGATCGAGCTGGACAACTACATGAAAAGGGTTTTAATGGCGGTCCTCTTTAGATCTCTGCTAGACACGGGTAGGTCATTACTCATATGTGGGGTCACTCGCTACAAAACTCTCTCCATGTCCTATAATGGTGGATAGCTGGAATTAGAGGATGATGATGGCTTTTATGGGTTGTTTAGGTAATATGATGAAGGAAGAGAGGAGGAGCAACATGGAGGAGAGGGGATGAGGAGGCTCGTCCATGTGGCTTGCGAAGGAGGTACGAGGTGTTGGCTTGTTCCAGGAAATGTGGAGGAGGGATGCTATGGTGGACTCATTGGGAGAGAGTTGGATGTGGGATACAAAGTTCCCACCGTCCGATGGGGTCAGATCGAAGGGCCACGGATGTGCCACATGGTGTGAAATAATAAAATAAATTAAAATAAATACATAAATAATAAAACAAAATACAAAATAATACATACTTTTTGATAAAGGGGTACTTATTCAATGACCAAGATTAGAAGTGGTTGTGGATTAAGTGCGGGCGAAACTTGGCGGTGTTGGAAATGCGAGCCCACGGCGAGCCATTATGCAATAAATGTTATTGCACATATCATTCCCTGATCTGAAATGAAGAATGAATAATTTGTATAATAGGTCCCTTAGTACAATTAGGGTTATGTACCATAGCCATCTTAATAATGATATAGCTGTTGATTTAACTATTGAATCATAGAGGCTGGGGCTTGGATGAATATCTAAAGAGTTAGATTGAGGACTCATCAAGCACCATCAAATGATTGTTAAGAAATGATCTCCAGCCTGAGTGGGAGATGGCAATCCTTATCTCTAAAGGTTGATATCTGACCGACCTCTTGATGCAGGTCCTCTGCATAGGAATAGAGATTTGGAGGTGTCAGGTTAGTTGAGTCAAAGAGTTGAATTAACAAGATCGAGATAACCAAAGTCCTATATCGTATGCTGTCACGATATAGGCACGCATCCTCTGACCGGAGACAGATGTGTTACTATATGTTTGAGTATGTACATTTGGCAGACCAATAGGTTGATGACCTAACCAAGGTCTATACACCGGCGTGCTGGTGTGCATATAAGGGCATATGAGTAATACGATCTCTCAAAAGGATCACAGGTTCAGTTACTGAACCGGAAGACATGAGCTGACTCATGAGATATTGGGAAGAATCAAATTCCATGCACATGGTCGTCTTGCTTTGGAAGCTTGACTGAATTTGTAGGTTTGATATATAATTTTGGAAAGTATATGATCAAGACCTAGGTATGATATATGCTTTTGGAAAGTATATGATCCATACCGACTCCCAATGATCGAATGAGAAACTTACTGATAAAATCATGAAGTAGACAGTGTAAAGTTGATCTAATACTTAGGGTTCATTCTGAGTCTTCCAGTATGCAGGATGTACAGGTATTGGGAATACCTGAGGGTGATGTGATCATAAACGATTGTATAACCATGACGCTTCCATTCCTATGGAGTGATGAAACGGGTCTGGATTTTATTGACTCCTCTCAGTAGAGAAGTAATCTGATCTTAGTCCAAATGTTGGACATTGATCTGAATGTGACTCAAATGCAATGAGAAGATTAGATTTGCGATCTTGATTTAATCAAGCATCTATGGGAGGCCCACAATCTGGATTTGAGATACGATCTCAATATCCATGTCACTATACGTGGAACAATACAATCGCCCTGTCCTTATCTCCAAGTATCTACGGAGAGATTGCATTATTCTTTAAGGGTTCAAGAATAATTCCATAAGTTCTAAGCAATAACGAATTGATGATTAAATGTGATTTAATCATCTTCATGTGTGTGGAGATTATCCAATATATTTAAATATGATTTAATTATTATGGATAAGAATAATGTGGATAGAAATATCCAATTATTCATAATATATTGAAAATGTGATTTATAATATAGTATAGAGAGCCAATTGTAATTTATATTAGTTAATTAATTATTATGTGTATTGGATACACATTGTGTAATTAATTGACAATGTAAATTATATGTTGTTTTGGGTTGTGAATATGATTCACAAATTTTCAATGGCAAGATTGCAATATTCTCAAATATAATTGTGAATTATTTTTCAAGAATAAAACCCAACAAAAGTTGTTGGAAATAAATAAAGATATTTCCATGGAGATATGCAATCTCGTGACATGTCTTGAGATTGCTCTCCTCAAGGAAAGCTTGGGCGGCACCCAATTCCAAATAGCAATGGGTGGCCGTCCATATGGAATGTACATGGAGATGCAATCTCAATGTATATTCTCTCCTTATTTATTTGGTGTAATTTTGGATTAATTTGTATTTGATTTTGTCAAATATATTTTGATCTAAATTTTTTGGTTTTACCAACAACAATCTTAGCCATTGGATTGACATAAATCAATCTCATCCATTGATTTTATATGTCACATGGATTGAGATCCATGGATCCCAAAACTCTATAAATAGAGAGGCAAACCATGCTCTCTAAAGATATACATAGAATATTGGAGTCTCTCTCTCTTCCCTTCTTCTCCATACACGCCAACTCTTTCTCCCTCTACTTGGTGGCCGTCCACCAAACCCTAGAGGAGAGAATCGTCGTCGCCTTCGCCACCGCGCCGCCGCTTCGACGTTCTTCGGTTCTCCGTCTTCTTGGTGTGCTACGCCCACGAAGGAGACGTTCGATCTCGTGCGACGAGATCAGGAGCAACCACGCTTGGATCAACTTCTTGGATTGCGAAGACAACGCGGTTTATTCCCGCGCTTGCAAGCAGTCTCGCCGATGATCGGACTTGAGACAGGAGGTCTCTTCTCTTAGAGACTCGATCAACCACGCTTCAAGAGGTATTGCATTATACTTATTGTGGTTATAGATGAAACGATCTGAGAATGGTTCTCGGATCATGTGGTTTCATCGAATAAAAATTTTTAATTCTTCCGCACCAAACAACTAGTGCGACTAGTCGTTCTTCGTCGTATCGGATACGACCATCACGCTTCCGTGATGCGCTTGAGGATAATTCCATATCCTTCAGGCGGCTCCTGAGCAGCCACATGTCACTCGTAAAAACATAAAAATTAAAAGAAAATTCTAAATAAATTAGAAAATAATGTCAAATCAAAAGTTTCCTTTATGAAAGTCCATCATCATGATGAAATCTACAACTTTTGTAAACGAACCAAAATCAGAAAAAAAACACATATGTACAAAGTAGATTTTTTTGTGGTATTCTATGTACATATAATAATGTATTTTTTATGTTTGTGTTTTTTAAAATAAGGATATTTCGAAATTAAATCAAATAAAATATAATAAAAACATGTATACATTAATATATATTTTGGTGTTTTAGTATTTAATAAAATAAAGAAATAAAATAATATAAAAGGGACTTATATACATACTCTATATACAAACTCCTAGGGATCCATCTTGTTTGATTTACTTAATGTTTTTAAATTGGATTTTTATATATATTAAAACATAAATCAAAGAAAATTATTGTAAGAGAAATAAATTAAAAATAGGTAATTATGTACATAAAATTAGATGGTCAAATTGGTCAATGCATACAACATACAATGTGGATCCAAAACCCAAGTTTCGCATATAAACTCTGATTATTTTGAATTTGATCTTATTTTTTAGATAATTGAATGAACATTAATTCAAAAGTAAGTACGGGTTCATAGGAGATCGTATGTGAGAGATATTTTACTTCGTGGCCTTTTGTCTCAAAACTAGTGTTTGGTTTTATTTGAAAAATATACTAGTTAGTATTTTTCTGATATTTTTCATTTGTTTATGTTATGATGATATACATAATGGATTTGATTTTACTTTGTTAGGAGTTAATATAAAATAACAAAAGACATGGGAAGTTATGTTAATATACTTGTGATAGTATGCACACCATTTCTGGATTATTATTAGTGTTATTATGAATAATAAATTATGGATGTTATTTACATATACATGAATGCTAATAATGCGATACAAATATCTAGATGCAATTTATTACTTGGGAACAAATCTTTATATCAACTTTTAAAGTGATGAATAACAGATCATCAACCCTATATACTTTACCCTTTCTCATCTTTAAGAAACTAAAATGAATGCATGTAAAATGAGATTGGGTTCCATTCCAAAGTCATGAACAAAATGTGAAAATGGATATCAACACAAGCTTTGGATTATCTATGTGGTGGAAATCCTTATGAGAATTAGTGTTTTACAAACAATGTATGTAAATTGTACAAGTCATCATCCAGGTTCGAATCAGAAGTCATATTAGATCAGCCCCCTACCAATGCATACTATACCAACATTGAATAACACAATCTAGTGTATGAGCTGTGGAAGCTCTTTCCAGCCAGGATGTTGAACTACTACACAATCACCTCCTCTAGTAACTCATCCTTGGAGTGTCAGGTATTTCCTTATTAGTTCAGGTACATGCTAGTTCACAATGAATATGGGGGAATAAGTCTAGAAGAAGGGGAAAAGAACTTGAGTATGACTAGTGTAGTCTCATCTCCAACGAAGCTTGGTCAGTTTAGTAAAGTCTCTACCATGATGTGCATGTTGTCTGAAGGTTGGATCATTGTGATCAATGATGTACTTTGGGAATTGGATTCTTTTTGGTATGAATTGTGGTTGCTCTACATTGATATTTTTGTCCCCTGACGGATATATAGTCTTTTTTGCTCATATTTTGGGGTCTAAGTAAAAAAAGTGCTAGTATTCCATTCCTCATCTAGAAATTTATCTCAACATGTTATCTGGCCTTTAGATGTCTGCGCTACCAAAGATAAAGAAGCACATTCTTCCAACCCCTCATCTGAGTTGAGCCAATTGTACGATGTAGAGTATAGATTTATTCCTAATCCAACAGTCTACTCACAATAAGGGAATCATGTTAGATTCTAAGAGTCAAAGTTTAGACATTGTCCTATAGGAACTTGAAGAATTAAGTCTATGACCTAAAGTTTCTAAAATCCAATTCCACAATATTTTCCTTATGAAAATAAGTGGATTAAGATAAAGTCAAGTCCACCCTCGGTTTTTACTAAAGACTTGGATTAGAACTTGATGAGTTTACTTGTTGTGCAAATGCATTATATGCTAAATGATATGTGGACGCATGAAATGCAAAAGTTTTTTGTCAATGAATGAATCAATGAATGAAATAATGAATATAAAGCCATTGTTGATGAAAATTTTTGTTATACGCTAAATTTTACACAAATTTAAAACATAAGTATTATTTACAAAAAAATACAATATTTATATAAAACAAATATTACTTCAACAAGATTATACAAATTATCCATTTTGTATACAATAGACACATTATACACTTTTTGTAGAAAATATACAAGAATTATACAAATTTTACAAGTATTTTTCATATTGTGCATATTTTATAATTTTTTGACACATTTTACAAGTAGTTACACATTCTATATTTATTGAATATTATGCACATACAATACATGAAAATACAAGCTATGGGTAGAGTATATATATCTAATATATACAAGCCCCCTATACTCTACGTGTTCTATGTTCTTAGAGAAAAAAGCGAAGAAGACACATAGATCATGCAAAGCATATGAAGTGAAAAGAATAGAAGTATAGAAGTCAACCTACCCCCTATGCAAAGGATCTTGTCAGTCTAAGTGTAGAAGAAGTGCAAAGATGAGGTGGTCAAGGTCTATAGGAGAATGAATGAATGAACGAATGAACGAATATATAGGGTGGGCATCGATCCGCTCTTTACATTGGCTCTAATCAACCTAAGTATAGAAGGAGTAAGTGTGAGAACCAATGAGTGTGGGGAATATACAAAGAAATGGATATGAAAAGAAGATATGCTTGGAGATGTTAGGAGATGGGAGGTGTCATGTGTACCCTACAATTGTATCATGAGATTCTAGGATAGGCATGAAGGAGATCTCATTTACATGATCTTACTACCCATCTGATCGTATGAATGCTTAAGTAGTTGCATGTTCATGAGGAATGACTATGCACCATCTATAAAATATGAAATCTCTACATTATCATTCGCGTGCACTTTTCGAAAAATGAAGGGTCCCATACACTTGAACTTCAACTTGCTCTAGTAAATATTCTATTTGGCATTGAATAAGCATACCTTATACCTAGGATAAAATCCTTACGCATGATATGTTGATCATGTCAACACTTGATTCTATCATTATAGATCACGTTATTATCTTATGCCTTGTTTCAGATTCCAGAATCTCAATTAGATCAATTTGTATTCTTTGATATACCTCATGTTTGCTCCCATTCACTTTTCTTCAATGCCATTAAGAATTATGAATCAGCTCAAAAGGCAAGTGGTACGGATTTTCATATACCATCCTGAATAGGGAGGTTCGAAGAAAGTTCTTGCAAGTAGTGCGACATCGCCTTGATAGTGGGTTAGTTCATAATATCACTGGCTATTTCTGTGGTAAGGGTCCCACGGAATCAAACACATGCATATGTGTCATCTTGTTTCCAAGAAGCATTCTCCCCAGTATTATCCATTGTTGGATCTCTAAGGATGTGCTCTTGTTGTTAGAGTGCATAAGGGTGAAAAACTGCATGGACCTCAACTCATAGTTAGTCCCATCCATATTAGCGATTGGAGTCATGCCCTTGAAGACTCCGGATAAAAATATGTTACCCTTGTTCTCTAACATAATGGTAAAACGATCGAATATTGGAAGTGGACTGGGGAGTAGACCTACGAGATAGTTTACACGCTCACACAGAGGATTGGTTGTACGTATAGATTTCTTAACCATCCTAATCAACCATTGATGCACGTTAGGGCGGGGAAAATGTGATTTATAGGACTGAAAATCGCTTATCCAGCCAAAATCAGATCGTTGTAGTGCGATGGTGTTGTTGTAGCACCCAAAACAAACCTTATGATGTGCAAGGGATGTCCTAGCGTGCGATTTGGATGCAGTCGTGTCTAAATAAACCTGTTGTAGTATGCGAGGAGATGCAGTCCATTGTAGCGACGCCTAAATAGGGATATAACAGCACCCTTACGTGTGAAGGGGTTGTGGTAGTGTGCAAGGGTTTTCAACAGCGCCCTAGCGTGTGAAGGGACTTCACGAGTGAACTTAATGCAGTAAAGACACATGCGAGTCCCAAGGAGAGCCTGCGGATTGCGTGTGGATCCCAATAAGGGAGGTGGTGGTGCGCAGAACTTGAGGAAGGGGTGACAGTGCACAGAACTCGAGGAAGGGGAAACGTCCCATGGAATGGCTCGAGGGTGGGGATGGGAATTTTAAGTTAGGCTCCGTTATAGGACTATCTTTCGGATACCATGTAGAAGGGAGAAGATTTATTGCATTAAAGAGAGGCCCTAGGGTTCTCTTATACATGAGATGAATCTATTGGGAAAATTACAATAAGAGAACAAAAGAAATAGAAAATGGGAAAACATTAATAAATATAACTAATATCTTAACACAAACTAAGTAAATAAGGTGATGCTTTTGGTATCCCTGATTATGGCATGTTGTGTGATCTGTGATGGGCGAAATAAGAGAAAAAGAGGTGAAGATAATAATTGTGGCACTGGAAGGCTCGACTATGGATGTTCAAGCCATCTCTGCAAGTGGAAACAACTAATAAGTGCTTCTCTACTCCCACAAGAGGCTACTCAAGGTAAAGTAGTTGTGAGCACTGCACCAAATCATTAGCATGCATGGATGTCAGATCTAAAAAGAAGAAGAAGAGGAGCTCATGTAGGATCTCACAAGAATGAGAAGATGCAAGTGCATTGAAGAAGCATTACATTGTTGGGTTTATGTTGAACCCTAAAGTGGCAATGGTTCCATCATGAACCCTAAGTTAGCAAAGCAAAGAAGGAGAACCCAATTCAATTTGTCTTTTCAATGAATGTCCAATAAAATTTATTACGGCCCATAAATGGGGATGTTATGTTAACAATGAGAAATGAAAAGCTGAAAAGGATTAAAAAAATAAGCTTATGGGGCACGTTCTGCAAAAAAAGGCCAATGGGTCATTACTTGCTCCTTTTATAAATCCGCGCCTAAAAAGGCCACTTTCGTTATCAAGAAAAGAAAGACTAGTTGATGAAAAAGAGAGGCGGAAAATGTTCATAAGAAAAATTTTGAATGAGCAATTTGAAAAGAAAGAAAGGTTGAGCTAGTTTAAAAGTAAATAAAAAAGATAAGGAAGATGGTTGAAAAAAGGGAGAAGGGTTATAGTTAAAAAACGGGGGGATTTGCGGATATCGATTCTTTGTTCTTGTCTTAAATGGATAAAGATACTCTTTGTTTTATATGCCGGCATATATGTGATCATTTGTTAAAAATGTCCAAATACTCACAATTTGGGCTTAAAGTCTTAATGTATACCATAAATGTCAGAGATACCATAATAGAAGCTCAATAGAGCGAGATCCATAATCACTTCAGAGAAAAGATGTCATACTCTAAGTCAGTATGGAAGTAGCCAATTCAGGGCTCTCGTTAAGACTCATTGACTTAATGATAGAAGTCATTTTGTTTATATCATCATAAGGTGGCATCATTCATAGAGACCTCTGATGGAGAGACCCTTTATCAGTCTAATGAATCTGAAACATTCAATAGCGAAGCAACACTAGTTGCAGATTTCCCACATCTCGAGAGTGAGATGATTCGATTGAGATTTTGAGAGTTGTATTTGATTCATATTCATGACTTGTGTATGTAGAGTTTATATTGTCTAATATGAGAATTTCGTGCTCTAGCTTGATGGGGAGTATCGTGATATTTTTTTTGAGAGTTGTGTAGTCATGCATTGCTAAGTGGTGGGATTTGATTGAGATTGTGCAGTTATAAATAAAGACACATGTCCTTTGTAATCTCTTGAGATACTTTATAGAAGATACAACCCTTAGTAGCTTTCTCCCATGGTTTAATCTTGTTCCCTAGAGAGTATGGTTTCATGTGAATCCACATTTTTGCCTTGTTCTTAATTCATCATTATGTATTATTTATTTTCACAATCTTGGATGTTGAATGTCCCAACTATGTTTCTCATGTCATAAATAATATAGAATCATGTGATTTTTGGCATGTTGATTAAGATACGTAAATTTAAATTCGATTAAGTAAATGATCGATCTAGAATTAATCTATGAACAAAAGATTGGTAAAACTCGAAAATGTGAATGAATGCAAGATAAGTAACAAAGAAAGCATATTCCAAACTAATTCTTAGAATAACAAGATTTTAGAATACTTGATCCAAGATTTGGGACCCGTTCTTCTTGTCGGGACGGACAAGCTCCTATAAAATTCCTTCACCTCCCTATTCGACACATCTACCATGCCATTTGATTATGGGTGGTATGTACTAGCGACATGGTGCTTGATGTCATAGTTGTTTGTCATGTTTTTCACTTCCCTGATAACAAAATTGCTGCCCCCATCAGATATGATGGCATGAGGGACCACATATCATGAAATTATGTGATCTTTCATGAACATGCATGCAGTCTCGTTGTCTGTAGCTCAGGTAGTGATAGCCTCCATGCACCAAGATATGTAGTCTACCGCCAATAGAATGTGCATGTAACCGTAGATGTTAGGAAATGAGCCTATAATGTATATGCCCCATGCATTAAAAACATCAACTCTTATCACAGGTTGAATGGGCATTTCATCTTTGGAACCAATGGTCACTACAATTCTATGACACACTAGACACGACTGAACAAATGCATAGGCATCATGGAAAAGGGTCAGCTAGTACAAGACACTGGAGCACTTCTCAGGCAGTCCACTTCTTTGAGTAGTTTCCTCCAGCCTGCAAGGAATGTCAGCATGTGAGTACGCTCATGTATTCCACATGAGGAATACACATATGCCAGACACAATATAGATACTTGAAGAAAAGAAACAGATCCTCCCAATGGTATTTCAAATTTTGATTTAATTTGGTCAATACTACCCTTGGGTCAATCAAGGGAACAATCCTAGACACCAAAAAGTTCACCATAGAGGCATACTAAGGGAGAGAGTCGACAAATCAGATCGACTCATCGGGGAAGAAGTCTTTGAAAGGGTAAGTCTAAGGAGAACTCTCTGTTAAATATGGAGTAATAACCTAATAAGACGTATTTTTGCGCCCTTCTTTTCCATTAAGTACTTGATCGATATATAATCAGTTAACATGGTAATCTTAGATACTAAAAGATGTAACCAGAATTTGTGCAAGGCAAACACTATGGCAAGCGTTTCCTTCTCTATGATAGAGTAATTCCTTTAAGCATGTTATAGGACCTTTCTTGGGTAATGGACAATGGTGAGTACATATTATACTGGTATAATAGTATACAATATACATAAAGAATTCCATTAATATCTTATATATACACCTCAAACATCACTTAATCCAGGTACTATTGATTTTGCAAATACAACAAGAAAATCACCTCTAAAATTGCATAATTAAATTAATGACCAAATTCTCTCTTCATCATCAAATCTAATTACTCATTGAAATACTTTATCCAAACAAATTGCATGACCATTAAATCCAATTTCGCTCTACACAATTTGTTAGCAAGAAATGAAGAGGAAACATTGTGCAAAATTCACATTCTTTATTCCCTCTCCTTTTCCCATACAACACATGGCTCAAGAAGCATTTAAACCCATCACCCCATGTTCCCTATGCACCTTTTTCCCATGCAAATATTACATCATATGCATGGTAATGTGTGTTGTCTTTATGTGCAGGTGAGAAGGGGGGCCACCTACAACATCTATAAAATGACCCCCTCCAATGCAAATAGGGACACTTCTTCAACCTAGCATCCCGACCCTGCTCCCTCTTATACCCTCTTGTCCCCAATGCAGGCCAACTTCTCCTCGACATCCTCCTTGCTCTAATGTGCAGCAACACCGCCGGACGTGTGCTCCTCCAGCCCACGCACAGCCCATGCATTTTTCTCCTCCGTCGCACACCCCTTACGCTCCAACGCACACCACCAGCTCCCATAATCGTCGTTGCCGCCATTGTCATCATCTCACATCTGGATAGAGAAGCACCTCCTTTCTCATTTCTTTTTACATCTCCCTTGCACTTTGTTATATTAGTAACTCTTGTTTAAGTTAAACTTAATGAAACAACTATTTGGTAACATCCTTTATTTACTCTAGTTTGTTTCTCAACATATGCAATCCAAATCTTATATCTTATTATTCTCTCTTTAAACATTGCAAGTGTCATCTCATTTCCGCCAACTTAGTTTGCGATTGAGCATCTGTTTTCTTATTTAGTTGCATTCATACCCTCCTTCGTTTTCTTTAAGTTCTAAAAGGTATTTTCACCGTAGATCACATTCTCTCATATTTTTTCTTTCGTCGTAATAGATTAAAATTTGCATCAAGTTTGAAAGAAGAACAAAAATTACGAGTTAGCTTAGTCCTTGCGGTTACGAACCTCTACTTGCACTATACATCTTGTGTACTTTTATTATGCTTGTGGTTGCAACTTTATTTTTTTGATTACGGTTTTCGTTGGATAACAAAGATGTGGTAAAATCAACTTCTTAAATCGCATAAAATTGCATCAACATTGTGGCGCTGTTGCCGGAGACTAGGCAACATTTGCAATTTTTTTTCTTCACTTTCAACTTGTTTTCAATATTCTAATCCTTCTATTTTTTTGTTTCAGGTACTTGAACCCTGAAAAAGAAAAAAAAGAAGAATCCATGAATTTTTTACAAACTTGTAACTTGTTCTAAGTAAAAAAAAAATCTCCCCCTTCTTGGAAAAGCTCGCCATTAGCAGGACAAAATATTACGGCTTAGCATCAAAAGTGCGGGCACTGTGAGCTTCACTTTCTCTTAGGCATCTTAGGTTTTAAAATTTCTGCTTTTATTGCATCATCTCTATGGTCTTCTCCATCGTGCTTGGTCACATTAAGAAGATAAGCTTGAAAGGTCACCGCAGTGACCCGAGCGAAAGCAGACAAAATTCTGAATGTTTGTTTGATGCACATGAATGACATAAAAATCACAAGCACATAGAACCCTTGGATAGAGATAAAAATCACTAGTGCTACGTGCGATTGCAGAGAGAAATCGTAACTCCTCGACGTGTTGGGCACAGGTTCTTATGTGAGGAACAAATCCTCGATCTAAGTACCGTACCATGAATCCTCCAGCCGGATTCGGACATCGATTTCTGACAATCTTCCACACCCACCTTTTCATTAAGGACTCTTAAATACTCTGATAATGTTAGTTGAATCACTAAATTAAAATTGAAAAGATAACTGCTCTCGCGGTAATTTTTGTATGAGTTGGTGAAACAATAGCTTGTCTTATCGTTTGTGTTGTGTATGCTAGGTCGTAGGTCTCTGAAAAATCCATTACAACAACCTTTAGATTATCACCCAGTTTATAAATCAAAATCCAACCCATCTCCTTCAACTGAGAAACCTGAGAATTCACCTGACCAAGGAGACGCGGGAGAAGAAAGACCAAACCCTATGGACCTCATCCTCCAACAACTTCAACTTATGATGGAGGAAAATGCAACCATTTGTTGAGTCATAGCTCCTCCGAATAGGGGACCACCCATCAGCACACATTAAAACCCTGCCGCAGAAGATGTAATCCATTGGGTTCAGATTCCACTTGAGATAGGAGATTTTGAGATTAGGCCAGCATCCCTCTCCCTGATTCCAAAATACTACAGAAATGGAAATGAAGACCCCTTTCTTCACATCCAAGACTTCCGCTCGGCCTGTGACACAATGAGCATCCCTGGGGTAGATAAGGAATACATCTACATGAAGGCCTTCACATACTCACTAAAAGAAAGAGCACTCTAATGGCTTAGGAATTACGAGACTCCTCTCACTTCCTGGTATATCTTATGGGAAGCCATCATCAAGAAATACTTCCCAATAGGAAAAACAAACGCCCTGAGACAAGCCATATCATCATTCACTCAGAGGAACAAAGAACCCATACACGAAGCATGAGAGCGTTTTAAGGAACATCAAAGGAAATGCCCTCATCATGCAATCCCCAAATGGAAGCTAGTTCAGATATTTTATGAGGGCATAGATACATTATTTAAGAAAGTGATTGATGGCTCCGATGGAGACTATATCAGCCATGATGAACATTTTGTATGGACTTTATTTGAAAATATGACTGATAATTCGATGAATAGTTCCTCCATTGAACAATACAGTGGGAACATGAGATCAGTCAACATAATCGATCATGAGAGATCTACCAGTGACCTATCCAAAGAGAATCGTGATAAATGGGAAACCCTCTCTAAGCAAATGGACCTTATGACCCAAGCCATATGAAAATTGGCTATGAACAATCCCATCGTTCAAGAAATTGACCACACCCCATTCACTTATAATCAAGACATGACCCCTGAGACTGTGAATTGGGTACAAAGAAATCAAGGAGGGGTATATTCGAACACCCAAAATGCAGGATGGAGAGAATAATCAAATAATGGGTGGACTGGACAACACAACTATCATTTCCAAAATCATACCCAGCCCAGACAACCCATAGCACCACCAGTGACTCAACCACACACTACTGCTATGAATTTTGATGCCTTGGCTCAAGCTATATAACAACTTGCCATAACACAACAGCAAGCCACTGAAGCTCAACAACAAGCCAACTCTGAGAATGCCTGTCAATTTGCCGAGATCAGATCATACATCCCAGCCTTGTCGCCTCAACCACTGCCCAATCCCAACACCAACAAGGCTAGTTCATCTAGAGTACTTCAAACTCCACCAGCTGCCGGATCTTTTACCTCACCACCTGGTATTCAAAACCAAAATCCAGGATTTTTCACATCTCATAGGACAAATAAAGGGAATACACAGCAAGCACCTATGAATCAAGTGAATTTCAAAACTCCACCCAAACCACTCTGCTAATGTTGTTACTCCGAGAAACAAGAAAACCACTTCTACCTTCACCAGACCACTGGCTTCAGAGGATCAAACCGAAATTAAGGGAGAGATGGATGATAAGGAGAAGCTAACTGGGACAACCATGCTCCATCCTTCCTCCCCAACTATAACCATCACCTTTATCGGAGCTCTTCACCGAAGAAAAACTCGATCATCCACCATCGATCCGGAGCTAGAAAAACTAATCTCAGACATTGTCATTGAAATCCCGCTCCTAAAAGACCTCAACAAGTCCCAGCCTTCTCCCGCTTCTTAAAGGAAAAATGCACACCAAAAAGGAAATCAAGAGAAAAGAATAAGGAAAACCAAGAAGAAAAGTATGTGCTTCCCCGAGCCACATCAAATGCCATTTTCCAATTCCTGCCCACCAAGAAGAAACATCTAGGGGCACCCTTGGTTAAATGCACGATTGGTGCATTGACCTACAAGCGTACCCTCTTAGATAGTAGCGCTTCAATCAATCCCCTCCCTACTACCATCCTGGAGAACTTTGACTTAGGGAAACTCAAACCTATTTCAATGATTTTACAAATGGTTGATCGTATGGTGAAGAGACAAATAGGACTTCTTGAAGATGTTATAGTCACAGTACGAGGACATAAATTTCCTGTGGACTTTGTTGTTATGGATATGGATTCCCCCAACATACTGAATGAAACACCCATCATTTTGGGAAGACCCTTCGTAGCTACTGCTAAAGCACATTTTTGATTATGAGGGGGGCAAAGTTGAATTCTCAATCAATGGAAAAATCGTCCATATTGATCTTATCATACACAATTCTGTTGACTCTAAGACTGAAGACTATGGTTGGATAAAGAGATGTACAGTTCTTAACATAACAAAATGACTTTGCTCCCATCCATCTCACCAAAGATCCTTTAGAGGTTCATCTGAACACCTCTAGAACCACTTACAAGAACACTTCTCATGAAATTGTCACATACAATCTGAATCTTGCACTAGAAGCCCCACCATGCCCTCTCACCGGACAAGAAATTGATGAGCTTGATAATGCCTGGGATACATTAAATTCTGAACTCACATTGACCTCAGCCCTGATCATGCCCATGATTGAACCACCATTTGAGACCATTTTTTTGATAGATTCTGGAAACACTGCATATCTGACTCCACCGACAACCATTGTTGAATTGAAACCACTATGACATGATCTGAAATATGCTTTCCTGGATGATGCGTAGACTCTGCCAGTCATTATCAATGCCAACCTAAATCATATGCAAGAGAGCCAACTCATGAAGGTTTTGAAAAAGAATTCCCAGGCCATTGGATGGAAATAACTGGTCTAAAAGGAATAAGCCCAACATTCTGTACATATCACATATATCTAGAAAATGATAGTAAACTATCTCGAGAAATGCAAAGACGGTTGAATCCCAATCTATAAGAGGTTGTGAAGAATGAGATCTATAAATGGGTAAGTGTGGGTATCATTTAACCTATTGTTGATACCCCTTGGGCCAGTCCTCTCCAAGTTGTCCCTAAGAAAGCTGGATTAACAATTGTCAAAAATGAAAAAGGAGAGGACATACCCACCAGAGTAGACATATCTTGGAGAGTCTGTGTCAATTCTAGGAAGCTCAACAAGGATACCCGAAAAGATCATTTCCCACTGCCATTCATTGACCAAATCATCGAGAAGCTAGCAGGGAAAGAATTTTTCTACTTTTTGGATGGATATTCCGGATATAAACAAGTAGCTATACCACCAGAGGATCAAGACAAAACCACCTTCACCTGTTCTTTTGAGACTTATGCATTCTGCCGGATGCCTTTCAAATTATGTAATACCCCAACAACCTTTAAAAGGTGTATGATGGGAATCTTTTCGGATATGATCAAAGATTTTATGGAGGTATTTATGGATGACTTTTCAATTTTTGGAGACTCTTTCGAGGAAATACTCAGATTTTTTGATAGAGTCCTACAAAAATGCATTGAAGTAAACCTGATATTATCCTGGGAGAAATCACACTTCATGGTGAAATAAGGGATTGTGTTGGGTCATATTGTGTCAAAGAAGGGGATGGAAGTGGATCTAGCAAAAATAGAGACCATCACCCATTATGTCAACCCGTGAATATAAAAGGAGTTCGATCCTTCCTAGGTCATGTCGATTTTTATCACGAATTTATCAAGGATTTCTCAAACATTTTCCCGTCCTCTCACCAAATTACTGGAAAAGGATCAAGACTTCACATTTACCGAGGAAGCATTCGAGTCATTCAAAACACTGAAGAAAATCATCGCTGAAGCACCCATACTACAACACCCTGATTGAAACTGTGAATTTGAAATCATGTGTGATGCGTCTGATTATGTTGTTGGGGCAGTATTGGGTCAAAGGAAAGATTGGAAATCCTATGTCATCCACTACGCCAACAAGACTTTGGATGATGCTCAAAAGAACTACACTGTGATTGAGAAAGAACTATTGGTTGTGGTGTTCTCTTTAGAGAAAGTTGGGTCTTACATCTTACGGTCCCACATCATAATCTACACAGACCACTCTGCTTTGAAATATCTCTTCACAGAGATAGATGCTAAGACTACACTCATTAGGTGTGTATTACTTCTCCAAGAATTTGAATTAGAAATTTGAGATAAAGCCAGAGCAAAGAATGTCGTGGCCGACCACCTTTCGAGACTCCGTACGTCAATCAAAGATACAATCCCAATTTCTGATAACTTTCTAGATGAAAGTATCATGTCTGCCTCTCAACTCCCTTGGTACGCAGACATCGTCAATTACATAGTCACTTCCACATTTCCTGATGACAGGCCAAGACATAAGAAAGACAAAACTAAAGCCCAAGCCCGATACTACCACTGGGAAGACCCTTTGCTCTTCAAAGAGGGTACTGATTTGATATGGAGACGATGTATCCCTTAATCTGAAGTCAATGATGTCCTATCTCACTTCCACATTTCTGGATGTGGAGGACACCATTCAGGGAAGCGCACAACCGCTAAGGTCTTACAATGCGGTTTCTATTGGCCTATCTTTAAGGATGCCCATCATTTTGCTCAATCTTGTCATGCCTGTCAGACCAATGGAACAATGACTCGACGTAACATGATGCCCCTCCAATCCGTACATATAGTCGAAATCTTTGATACTTGGGTAATAGACCTCATGAGACCTTCTACTATCTCACAAGGATATCAACACATCCTACTCGTTGTTAACTATGTGTCCGGTTGCGTTGAAGCCATTCCCACTCGCGTTGCTGATAGCGCCACTGTGGTCATATTCCTGACCAACCTTTTTTATCGATTTGGATTACCTAAAGTGGTCATTAGTGATGGTGGAACCCATTTTCTGAATGCTTCAGTTACAAATTTACTTAAAAAGAATGGAGTCGAACACTGTGTCTCAACTGCCTATCACCCACAGACCAATGGAATGACTGAGCAGTCAAACCGAGAAATCAAGACCATCCTCCATAAAATTATATGCTCTGATCGTAAGGATTGATCTCAAAACTTACCTTCTACCCTCTGGTCCTACCACACAACTCTCCGCACACCGTTAGGAATGAGCCCATATCAGTTAGTCTATGGAAAGCCTTGCCATCTACCTGTTGAGATCCACCACAAAACACTCTAGGCAATCAAGAAATACCATTTGGATTATAATGAGGCTGGAAAGAGAAGACTATTGGATTTATCTGAACTAGAAGAAATGAGATCACAAGCCTATGATAACAACTTGTTGTATAAAGAGAAAATCAAAAGATGGCACGATGTGAACATTTCGAGGAAAACATTTCAAGAGAATCAAAAAGTATGGCTTTTCGATGCAAAATTGAAACTATTTACAGGAAAGCTGAGATCAAAGTGGAAAGACCATACATTGTAACCAAAGTTTTTGATAAAGGTGCAATAGAAATCTGTGACCCACACATAAAAGCCACTTTTAAAGTAAATGGTCAAAGATTAAAACCCGTTGTTGAACCCTCTGATCCCATGCCTGTTTGTGCAACATACCTTCTACAGGAACAATAAGCAGTACACATCGCCGAGCTGAGGTGTTAAATCATGCATTCTCGTGAGCCTATGCTCACAGGTATCTTTTCTTCTTATTTCTAGCATGTTTATTTCCACTGCATCGCATTAGATAAGTATGTGGATACACCTCTTTACCAAAAAAAATTATACAAAAATACTTTTCACATCACTCGCCCCTTTTTTTGGTCCTCATATTACACCTTGTCTTCACCATGAGGACATGGTTTCTAATAAGCATGGGGGTGTGTGTTTGTAGTTTTCAAAATTACAAACTTTATCAAAAAATATTACGTCTCTAAAAATTTTGCAAAAAATACACTAAAAATATTTTCAAAAAGCAAGAAAACCACCAAAAATACATCCTTCCCAGTTTTATCCTATTTTTTAAATCAGATCTTCACTACATAAAATCATAGACTACGGCTGAGTTGACCATAATCCTCTTAGTTCCATCATGATTTCACTAGGCGTGAGCTTTTAAGCTTTCTTCAGGTCCATATGGACTTTATTCTCTCAGTTCCACCAACTGTACTGGTGAATAAACTTATGTATCTAACTAGATCACATGTGCAACTAGTAGCACTCTTATAGTCTTCAGTGGATATTAAGCAACTGCACATTGCACTTAGCTTGATTGAGTTTATTTTATGAGATACAATTACAATCTAGTTGAGGTGAGGAGTTGTCCTCTTGGTTGTGCCAATGCCTGAACCTTGTCTATAGGCAGTGAAGGAGTTTGACTCAGGAGCAACATAATCTCTCTACTCTAAGTGTGTCAGCAAATAAGCTAGTATCATGCCTCCAAAGTCAATATTAAGCCGATACTACCTTTGAAGCCAAACCCAAGACAAAAACACCACAAAAAGGCATATCACAATACAAAAAGAATACCAAAAACTGCCAATCATGCAAAGATGTGCGAAGCAAAAGTAATGAAAGAAGACCACCAAATAACCCTTCTCCATCAAAAAGCCATGGTAACGGCCCAATGATGCTACCTAATTCCTTAAAAGAGGCCCACGGTTATGCTCTGCAAAAGGAAAAAAAGGAGAGCAATGGACCAAAGCAGTCTACGGAAAACCCCAAAAATTAAGTCCCATTCTCCAATAAACTATGACCTATTTTTTCTATGCCGACATACTTGAGTGAAAAGAGAATATGCCTGAATTCAGGTGAGGACAGAGGCTATATGTGTAGGGAATCATTCAGTGCCTTGATAGATTGTGTTGTTAGCTCGTTCTCTTGACTCACGAAAGCTAAAACATCACTAACACTGTTTATATCCATTCAAAGTCAAGGAGAATATTTGTTTCTTAGGGATGAGCTCACCACATTGACCTTATGAAACCATGTCTGATTTTGTTGGAACTGAGGGGCTGTTGAAACTACAAAACTCAAGTCAAGTCGACAATTCGAACAAATCATTAATCCATGGGTCAACTCTACTGAAGTTTATGTATTTGTGTGGTTAGGATATGAAAACTCGAGACTTTGTGGGTATGTCTGCTGCAAACCCTCACCCGATTTATATTGGTCATTTTCCTTGTCCTTCATTATTACTTATCTTATTCTTGCTTGGGGCTAGCAAGTTTTAAGCATGGGAGTGTGATGAGTACATATTATACTAGTATAATAGTATACAATATACATAAAGAATTCCATTAATATCTGATATATACACCTCAAACATCACTTAATCCAGATATTATCGATTCTGCAAATACAACAAGAAAATCACCTCTAAAATGCATAATTAAATTAATGACCAAATTCTCTCTTCGTCATCAAATCCAATTACTCATTAAAATACTATATCCAAACAAATTGCATGAACATTAAATCCAATTTGGATCTACACAATTTGTTAGCAAGAAATGAAGCGGAAATATTGTGCAAACTTCACATTCTTTATACCCTCTCCCTTTCCCATACAACACATTGCTCACGAAGCATTTAAACCCATCACTCCATGTTCCCTATGCACCTTTTTCCCATGCAAATATTAAATCATACGCATTGGTAATGTGTGTTGTCTTTATGTGCAAGTGAGAAGGGGGGCCACCTGCAACATATATAAAATGACCCCCTCCCATGCAAATAGGTGCACTTCTTCCTCCTAGCATCCCGACCCCGCTACCTCTTATACCCTCTCGTCCCCAATGCAGGCCAACTTCTCGACGACATCCTCCTTGCTCAAACGTACAGCAACACTGCTGGACATGTGCTCCTCCAGCCCACGCACAACCCGTGCGTTTTTCTCCTCCGTCGCGCATCCCTTACACTCCAGCGCACACCAGAAGCTCGCATAATTGTCGTTGTCATCATTGTCATCATCTCGCATCTGGATAGAAAAGCACCTCCATTCTCATTTCTTTTTACATCTCCCTTGCACTTTGTTGTATTAGTAACTCTTGTTTATGTTAAACTTGATGAAACAAATATTTGGTAACATCCTTTATTTACCCTAGTTTGTTTCTCAACATATGCAATCTACATCTTATATCTCATTATTCTCTCTTTAAACATAGCAAGTGTCATCTCGTTTCCTCCATATTAATTTGCGATTGAGCCTATGTTTTCTTATTTAGTTGCATTCATGCCCTCCTTCTTTTACTTTAAATTCTAAAAAGTATTTTCACCGTATATCAGAATCTCTCATATTTTTTCTTTCATCGCAATAGATGAAAATTTGCATCAAGTTTGAAAGAAGAACAAAAAATACGAGTTTGCTTAGTCCTTACGGATACGAACCTCTACTTGCACTATACATCTTGTGTATTTTTATTATGCTCGTGGTTGTAACTTTATTTGTTTGATTACGGTTTTCTTGGGATAAAAACGACGCAGTAAAATTAACTTCTTAAACCATGTAAAATCGCATCAACAGACAACATATGGTATCCCTTCTCTCTTTTGTCCTAACACGGTCCCAACTACAGAGTTAACAGGGTCCGCTATGATCTAAAAGGGGAGAGACCAATATTGGATCTTAGGATGTGAGCATCCATGATTTTCCTCAAAAGGAGCTCGAAGGCCGCCAGACACATGTGATCTATAAGGAATTTTGTGTCATTTCTTATTAGCTTTATTAGTGGTCTGACAATCTTTGTAAAGTCCTTTATGAATCTTGGGTAAAAACTGACATATTTGGGGAATGACTACGCATGCTTGATGTTAGTTGGTGGTTGAAGTTTCTTGATCACATCCATCTTGGCAGGGTCAACCTCCAATCCTCACATGGAGATGACGTGCCCCAACATAATGCCCTCTTGTACCATGAAATGGCTCTTCTTACAAAAGAGTACAAAATTCTCCTTACTACACTTCTTAAGGACTTGATTCCAATGAGATAGATAAGAGTCATGAATCCTCGTGGATAGAGAAGTCACCCACCATATCGACAAATACTGTAATTATGCATCGTTGGAAGTCCCAGGTGCATTGCATAACGCAAAGGGCATGCGCCTAAATGTGTAAGTAATGAATGCACAAGTAAAGGTGGTCTTCTCCTGGTCCTCAGAAGCGATGGTCATTTGACTGTACCCCGAGTACCCATTCATGAACAAAAGGAAATGTTTCCCTAGAGACTTTCCAAGATAAATCAATGAATGGTAAGGAAAAATGATCCTTCTTCGTCACAACATTCATGCATCTGTAATACACACAAGCATACCACGACTCGTGTTGTAATTTCTTGTCCTTCACAATCTGTGATTGTCTTTACTCCCATCAATTTAGTGACAACATGAAGTGATGCCACCCACTTGGAATCATAGATGGGATATATAAACCCAACATGACATCATTTCATTATTTCTTTCCTAACCCCATCCCTTAAGTTTCGATTCAGCATATGCTGGAATTCATAGGAGTGTCTAGCTCCTCCTTAAAGGTAAATATGGTGTGATGACAAGGCATGGTTAATCCTACGAAGATCAGACATGCTCCAGCCTATTGCCTTGCCGTTTTTTAGAATCTCTACAAAGAGAGGTTCTTGTTCTCAGGTTAGGCTGGCATTTATAGTAACCAATAACTTCTGAGGTGGGCATGTAAGGAATTCATACTTCAATGGAGTAGGAATAGGTTTGAGCTCGTGAATGGAATGATCATATCAAATATCTAACTAAGCTGCTTCTAAATCTTGCACTGTGGTGGATGTGGTTGGATCTTCTATGATAGTAGCCATCAAATGCTTCGGCTCAGGAGTTGGATTGTCAAATATGTCTAAGCAATTAGCAAAAGTCACTTCTAATTCATCATCCTCGTCTTATGATTAACCTTAAGGGACATGTCTGATAAGCTTAAGTCGGTTTTTGATTCATCGAGGATGAAGGGAGATGAATCAGAAAAGTCTCCCTGTGTGTACAGTTTAATATCATAGAATCTATCAAACTACCTCATCTACATTATCCTCTCTTGGTGAGAGGGACTAGTCAACCAACAGTGATTGGTGTTGCTAGTGATAAACTCCGTCAACTATGTAGAACTCGGATTCGAACAAAAGATACTCAATACTGCTATCCGAGTCACCTCTATGTCATTTCCATTGCTGCATCTCTATCCTACACTTTCATCATATACATGAAATTTTATCTTTCCTAGAGTATAGTCAAATATAGCTCCAACCATCCTTATAAAAGGGTGACCAAGGACGATCTAGAAATCTTGCCACCTTCAGGGATACTCCATGTCTATTATCGTGAAGTCCAGCTTGTATTACTTCCCCTCAATGTCAAGTATAACGTTCCTCATCATTCCATTAGGTCTCTTAATTGATCGTTCTGCAAACTATAGGAGTGCTTGCAATATCTTAAGAGGACCTAAACCTAGACGATCGAGGGAATAAGTCAATATGTTAATGGAGGATGCATTATCGAGTAGAGTACGAGCAAAATATGTGTTAGATATCTAACTACCAACAAAGTGGGTGCCCATATTTCTCTTCTTCCTTGGAATATCATTTCTGGTGAAAAATGTAGTGGCTATGGAAAACACGTGTTTTATGATTCACATGTTCTTCTTCCTGTTGGTCCTAATAGGTGTGCATCTTACCTTTGAGTACTACTTAAAGGCAAGAACTATATACACTAATTGATGGAAAGAGGTCTCAACTTTGACATTCTCACAACACATCCATTCCATTTCCAATGCATCTTAATTATTTTTTTGATAATTTCCTTATTTTCCTTAGACAAGGACCTGAGGAAGGGATTATTGGGGGCTTAAGATATAAAATAGAAGCATCATCATTTGAGTTATTTTTTGAAATTACAATGCAACTATACATGTCTTAGACTCCGACTTGGACTTTGTACATGACTAGACTAAAATTAGAAAAAAGAAACTGCTGGAAAAATTGCTGATGCTGCATCCAATGTCGTCTTCTTATCTACTGAAGACTCTCTACTAGCGATCGTGCTCGATGTCGCTTTGTTTTATAATTTTTATGTCATTTTAAAACCAGATAAAAATCCGGAAAAAATATGGTAAAAATCAAAGATAAATAATTACACATTAATCTAATTTTTTAAGTTTTTATTAATTACGAATAAGAAGAAAATAAATAAAATACGGAAAAGACGATTTCTGTACAAACGGTTGGTAAAGACTCGAACTCAATTTGTTTCTTTGATTTCAAGCTCAATTTGATTTGGATTTGTGTGCATTTTAATAAAACTTTCATCAAAGAAGACAAATGAAAATGAAATGAACTAAAATAGGTTAAATATGTACATAAAATAATAGGTCAAAAACCGCTAAAATACAAAATGTACAAAAGTGGCCTAAAACCCATCTTTCACATATGAGCTCCAATTCACTTGACTTGGTCTTGTTTTGAAGTTAATTGAATGTACACTAGTTCAAAAGTGAGTAGGATTAAAACGGACACTAGATGAGGAAGATATGAGGTTTTTAATTCGGAAATTTTGGAACTAGGGTTTGGGTTTTCGGTCCACTTATCTGGGTTAGTGATTTTTTGTATTTTTTTCATTTATTATTGTTAGTGATATGTACATAGTGGAGGTAGTTTTGGATCATTCGGAGTTAGAATAAATGAGTTAAAAATCAGGGAAGTTAGGCTATTTATAGGTCAATTTTGGTTGTGATTTTTGGCTTCTTATTTTGTGCAGAAATTAGTGCTAAAATACAATTCTTATGAAAACATGCATGAATGCTAATTATGCATAATAGATGCAGAAATGTTGTTGATTTTGAGGTATTTCAGCTTAACAAATGAGATTTAGAGTGATGAATCTGAGATTCATCAAGGAGTCACTAAAATCTAGACATGTTTCATCACTCCATAGGAATGGAAGCGTCATGGTTATACAATCATTTATGATCCTATCACCCTCACGTATTCGTAATACATGTACATCATGCATACTGGAAGACCCAGTTTAAACCCGAATGTTTACTTCAGGGTTTTATCAATAAGTATCTCATTTGATCACTAGGAGTCGGTATCAATCATATACTTTCCAAAAGTATATATTATACCCAGGTGTTGATGATATACTTTCTAAAAGTATATATCAAACATAAAAATTCAGGTAAGTTATCAAAGAGAGATGACCGTACACAAAATTTGATTTTTTTTCCAATATCTCATGAGTGAGCCCATGTCTTCCGGTTCAACAATGAACCTATATGATCCCTTTAGGAGATCGTATTACTCATATTCCATTGAATGCACACCAGCATGTTGGTGTATAGACCTTTGTTAGGTCATTAACCTATTAGTCTTCTAAATGTACATACTCATACACATAGTAACACATCTGTCCCCGATCAAAGGATGTGTACCTATATCATGATAGCATACGACATAGGTCTTTGGTTATCTCGATCTCGTTAAGTCAACTCTTTGACCTAACTAATCTCACACCTCTGAATCTCTATTATTATGTATAGGACTTGCATCAAGAGGTTGGTCAGATATCGGCCTTTAGAAAAGGATTGCCATCTCATTCTCAGGCTGGAGATCATCTCTTAATAATCATTTGATAGTTCTTGATGAGTCCTCAATCTAACTCTTTGGATATTTACCCAAGCACCAACCTCTATCATTCTACAATTGAATCAACAAATGTATGGTCATTAATATGGCCATGGTACATAACCTTAATTGTACTGAGGGACCGATTATGCGAACTAATCATTCTTCAATTCAGATCAGGGAATCATATTTGCAATAACATTTATTGCATAATGGCTCGTCGTGGGATTGCATGCCCAATAATCTCTCAGCAGCCAAAAGAGCCATTAATGGGCTAATCTTTAAACACGCACTCATATGACAATCATAAGCTATTTATAAAAATAGCTAGGTAAGTTGATCAGTCACTCTTTTCCCGAGAGACTACACCAACTCCTTACACTTGCATATACCTTAGTAATAGTGCTCGCATTCAATGCTAATGTTTCATCTTATATAACCAATACTCAACTTTTCAGTTATAGTATCCTTGACACTACAACTTTATAATCATTATAACCAATATGTACTTTCCATTATCCTTACAATAATATCCTTACTCATGAAGATCGTTTTCTCCTAAGGTGTCCACAGTTTATCCTTACAATAATATCATTACTCATGAAGATCGTTTTCTCCTAAGGTGTCCACAGTTAAGACCCTTTTTAGAAGACTATCTTTAAATTCGTAAGCTCTTGAAGATAGGACATGGAGATCACTCTCTCTAAAGTCTTGACATCTTTGAAGATATTTTTATTACCACAATCAAGTGTTTTATTTCTATAGTAGGATTAGTAGCTGTTTACTACTACCAGTGCCTGGCAGACATCTAACTTTTGTACACATCTTGCAAACACCCAGCTTATCATAATTGATGCACAAGGCAAGTAGTTTTAGCATTAAATTCCTAAACTCTTTAAGGTACTATCCCTTTAGATAGGTCAGTACCATATCTTAAGGAAAAGAATCCTTTCTTGGATTTTTTTCAGAAAATGTAACATGTCCAAGGTGTACCACCAATGTGATGATCCCAATACCCTCTTCTTCTTACTTTTGAATGACTTCAGAGCAAAGATCTAAGAGGTATGCTTGAGATCTTATCTCAAAGTATGTAATAGCTAGTCTATAAAATAGTTATTATCATCTTTATATCATTCTAAATGATTAGGATATCATATACATTTAGCACGATGAACACAATAACACTCCCACTAAGCTTCACATGGTACATTAAGATTCTATATGAAATCATAACATTTATAATTTCATAAAATCTTATGTTCCAACAAAAAGAAGCTTATTTGAGTCCATAGATGTTGTTAATCAACTTCCACTTCTTGCTTTCCTCAACATTGAATTCCTGGGGCTACATCAAATGAATGACCTCATAGGGATATTCATAGAAGAATGCAATCTTGATTTCCATCTTGAAGATGTCAAAGTCAAGTTGTGTAGCTATAATTAGTAATATTCTGATGGGTTTAAGCATGGTCACTGGAGAGCAAGTCTCATCGCAAGCGATGTCTTCTTTTCGGTGTGTATCTCGAAGATACGAACCGTAATTTGAAGGTCCCTAACTTCTTATCAGGTTCCCTCTTTCTCTTGAAAATCAATCTACACCTAATAGGTTTTACCCTTATAGATGGATCCTCGAGGGTCCATGTACAACACGTGTATATGAAGTCTACTTTAGACTTTATTTCTAAAATTCCTCTTTCCATGCCATGTTCCTCAATAGCTTTATCAGATGAAGTCCGATCATTTTCAGACTTAACTAACACATGGAATCCATCCTCAAACTCAATTGAAGAGGTATTAGTGTTTCATATTTAATTATCATTTTTAGTTTCTGATTTCAGGAGCCTCATAATCTTCTCAAGATAAATGAGTTTATTTACTTCATTTTCATCTTGATTCTCAAGAAAATCATCCACTAAGAATCATATCCTTAGAGATGAAATCATTTAAGAATATCAAGGTCATAAAGTAGGTATCCAATACAATCCTTTATTTTCCTAATGAAGTATCACTCTTTGGTGCTAGATTCTAGCTTACATGTATCCTTGACAAAGTTATGGACAAAGTAACCCTAAATTATCAAGTGTTCAACATTATGCTAGGTTCCAAATCATAGCTTATGAGGATGTTTAGGTTTAGATTTGCCTGGAATCTTGTTAATGATATATAATGTAGTTTCTACTATATGTATTTATATATATACTGCGGAAACTGAGAGATAATTATGTTAGTATTCATCATTGATCAAATCATGTCACACATGATCAATTGTATCTCCCTACAACTCCATTAGTTTAGGTGAATTAGGAGGAGTGGGAAAGGAATGATATTCCTTTCTCCATAAGGTATTCCTTGAATTCATCTAATAGATATAGGCTACCTAGGTTAGATCAAATTCATTCCATCTTCCAATAAACTTTGGTTATAAATCAAAATTGTGAAATCTTTGAACATTTAAAAGTTTTCTAACGGAATAAATCTCATATCACAAATAATTATCGAATGATATCACATATCATTATTGTTTATTATGATACATATGATACACATACATCAATATGTATGAGATATTACATACCTTGGCATCTTACACCATTCCCAGTGAAGGGTACATTGGACATTTTTTACTTTGAATACAATATTCACATGTATGTAAGATTTTAAATGTTAGATATACAGAAGATTCATCTCTTAAAAGTCTATTGATATCATCAATAGACAGATGTTAAAGGCTTGATGTCAGATCATTGTCAAATCATCTTCATCCTCTTATTGATCTAAAAGGTTCAATTTTTAGCATTAGGAATGTTAATGAACTATTCATTAATATTCTAATTTTGCAGAGTCCTTTAGATATTAGATTGCTATATGAAATATATCCATCATAATTGTTTATGATAGGTCTATTCTATAATTCAAGTTTTTCCAATATTTAGAAATAAACAATGAGTGTATTCTAATATCTAGGTCACACAGACATTCTCTAAGACAAAGGACTCTCCTACTGAAAATATGAAGTCTACCTATCCAATAGAGACTTTTACAACCATTGCATCAATATTTATGTAAGATTACTATACCTTAAGATTAAATTTCTAGTCTTCTAAAATAGATGCTACCAATTGCAAGTGTTATTAGTAGAATGAGATACAACTATTAGACTTTTAATCTTATCAAATAAGTAAGTCAATGTCAATGATCAAATGTAGATTATTTCGATTCACTATCTGATTCCTTCTCTAAGGATCTTCGATAGCTCAGATAGTCATACTATAAATAAATCAGCTTATTGCGGTATTGGAATTCATACAACTCTTTGGATGTCATCGGAAGTTACATAAGTATAGTCAACTCCTTAACTTTCATTTTTTCTTGGGTCAGACCCATGCTTCCACTGCACTCCCTTCATCTATAAATAACCATTTCTTAAGGAAAAGTATCTCTTATGTTGAACTCAAAAGAATTCAATGTAAGAATTTTTCAACATTTATACATGCTTCATTAAATTCATACAATATGAATATTATAAAGCTTCATGAATGACTTGAGTATAAATCATAGTGTGATGACACTCACCGTATCTACATCCATCTAAACTCTAAAAGAATTTGGTTCAGGTAGGAACTCAAACATTTTGAATACATCATCTTCTACAGAGTCACCATTCTACATGATGTAGTGAACCGTGTCATTCATGATCAAATTTCGAGAGCACATATGTATGCCAGAACATCTTCTTATATTTTATAAGGATTATTTGAAAATTATGATCATCATCGACATATCACTTCCAAAGCACACACGATGACGTGTACGGCAATAAAGACATACAAACCCTAGGTTATTGTCCTATTGTCCATTTAATTGTCATTCCTCATTATTTGAAGGAAATTTGTACATTGCAACCGCATACATTATGTAACCAACTACAAGTACAATATCTTTAGCGTGGATCCAATTTATGATATTTCACTGATTATTATTGAGTACAGTATTGAGTGGGTTTAATGAAGGATTATCTGAAATAAGAAATTTGCATGTATGTATATATATAGAAACATATGTTCTACTTTAATTTAGGAATTTATTATAACAATGTTGTCTTGCCTTGTCAGCACTGAAAGTTCATTCCCTTAATCATTTTTATAGTAAGAGATATATTTACCATTATATCTCAAGCAATATCTGGGATTTCCTTTCTTATCTTTTTCACATCCCAATAATATGAGAACTTATAATTCATATAAAAAAAGCAAGAAATCATTCTATCTTACAAGTCCAACTTACATTACCAATTCGATCTTTAACTCCTGGGTCCACTACCCAAAAGGTGATGATGACCCATCTTTAATTGAACCAATCATCAACAGGATTAGTACTCTCTATGTGCAATCCAATATTGCCCCAATAATATGAAGACTCGATATTGGGGTCACTACACTTACAACATTACTCTTTCGAGAAGTGAAGAGACCCATCCAAATGTGCTTGTATGCATGATCTGTCACTTTGGACATGCTTCCCCTACATACAATCCCTGGCAACGGAACCCTTTGCATTGACGGGAGACCGTAGATGTCACTTATGTGATTATCCATATCATATTTAAACTCTAATTAATTATTATGAATCATATTCACATAATCAATTCTTCCAAGGAAAATAACACATATATTCATAATAGATTGTTCTAATTTTAATTTCATTCCAAAGAATCTAATCACATTAAATAAATGATACATTTAATATCCAACAAACATCCTTCGTTGTTACTTGAAATCTGGTATTATCTCAAATACTTATTATTCGAATTTTAATAATTAGAAAAATACATCATGATATCTAAAGAATTATCCCTTCCCTACCCATTATCGTGGCCAGTACCGATGGGAGTGGGACAGATCGCACACGGTGCAACCTGCTACCCTAACGCTCCCCGACTAGACACCATATCCAACTCGAAAAAGGATAATATGAAATTGATCACTTTGTACATGAGATGATAATCGGTTTTACAACTGAAGTTATACTATATAGTAATAATCAAAATCATTTTTATTATAAGGAACTTTTCTAAACAAGCCAAATCTTATTCAAGCAACTTTGTTTATTGGAAAGTATATTGAGTAAACAATTTGTGATCTAGATCATATCTAATCAATTATTGGCTAAGACAATGTTATTAAAGGTAATAATTATCAGCAAATATTTCTAAAATATTTGTCTATATATTTAAAGAAATAACCATTAATTTTAGTAATATCTTAACTGTCAATCACAAGGTTCTTGATTAGGAATGTAATTTCCAGCAGTGCCTCTCACTCACTAAAATAATAATATCTCAATCATTTAATGTCCAAATTATGCAAAGTTTCCAAAGTTTGCTAATTTTATTTATAACAGAAACCAAGTGATTAGCACGCATTTCCAAGTGTTTCAAAACCATAATTAACTCTTTAATCACGTTAAGATTCGCCATCCTTGAAATGATGGATATACGTTTATTAAATTGATCATAACTTGAGTGATCATATTTCAAATCACACAAAATCAAATCCCATGGTATCCTTATTTAATGGGGAACATTATCCAAGTTTTAATTTTGTGTTTAAATTTTTTAAATAGGGTTGAAAATAATCACAAAATAGGTTTGTGAGAATGAAATGCGATAAAATTTTCTCAAGCCCTAATGAGCCCAAGTCTGCCTACGATTATGGATCATATCCAAAATCTCCAATCTAGCTATGATACCACTTGAAGGATATGTGAAACTCCTTGAGCGCATCACAATAGCGTGAGGATAGCATCGAACGTGATCGAGAGTGACGAGTCACACTAGTTGCTCGGGGCAACTGAATTTAAAAAAACGATAAAACCACATGATCCAAGAATACTTCTTGGATCATTTCATGTGAAGCACAAACAAGTACCAGGCTTATCTCTTGAAGCGTGGTTGTGATCGAGTCTTTAAACAAAGAGACCTCCTGTGCCAAGTCCGATCCAACGGAGGAGACACTTGCGAGCACGTTGATGAGTCATATTCTTCTCGCAATCCAGGTTGATGATCCAAGTGACAAATCTCCTGTTGTCATCGTACGAGATCCAAAGTCCTCTTCACGAGCGAAACACACCGAAGGAGACGGAAATCCATGAGCAAACAATGCGGTAGCATAAAGATGGTGTTGTGGCGATGTCGACTCTCTTTTAGGGCTCCATGGTGGACAACCAAAATAAGAGAGAGAGAGAGAGAACCTTTGACGTGTAGAGAGAGAGAGCTTATGGATTGATGTAAGTTGAAGAGCAAGAGGTGCCTCTTCTTATATAGTATTTTGAATATATGGATGCAATCGATGGACAACACTAAATCAATGGATGAGATTGATATGAGTTTCTTTCAATGGCCATGATCTTGTTGTAAAAACATAACAATAATTAATTTAATATATATTTATAAATAAATATTAATTAATTCCAAATTAAATCAATTAAACAATCTTATAGATAATGAGACGGTTGACCATATCCCCTAAAAGGGGGGGCTACTCAATCATCTCCTGAGATCTCATTATCTCATGAGATCTCATTATCTCAAGATATCTCCAAGATTTGCAACAACATTTGTTGTAAATTATCTCACAAAAATGTTCATAATTATCTTGTGTACATTGCAATGATGCCATTGGAAAAATTTATGAATGTGAGTCCAAGTTACATCAATAATTAAACAAAAAATATAAATTACAATATGCTTTCTCTAATATATTATAAATTACACCTTTTAATATATATAATCAATATGTATAGTGCTATCCACAATATTTATATCCATGATAATTAAGCCATATTTAATCATCTTGGATCTCCATTCTCATGTGCTCAAATAATATGAATCACATTCACATTATTCACATCATTGATAGTTACTAATATTTAATTATCTTAGATAACTCTCCTTATAATATAAATCAAATCCATATTATTCATAATAATATTAAAATCACATTTAATTATGAATCTCTAAATGCTCGAATATATAATACCAACAGTAAAATTATCCTTAAACTCTTTCAAGGATAATGCACTTTCTCCGCTTATACTTGGAGATAACGACATGGCTATTGTATTGTTCCACGTATAATGACTTGGATATTGAGATTAAATCTCAAATCAAGATCTTGCGGACCTTTCATAGATGCTTGATTAAATCAAGATCGCAAATCTAATCTATATTGCATCTGAATCACATTCATTTCAATGTCCAACACTTGGACCAAGATCAAATCACTTTTCTACTGGGAGTAGTCATTATAATCCAGATCGATTTCATCACTCCCAAGGAATGCAAGCATCATGCTTATAAACTCATTTATGATCACAACACCGTCAGGTATTCCTAATACATGTACATCCTGTGTACTGGAAGACCCATATTGAACCCAAAGTTTTAGATATATTTTACACTATCTACTTCAGGGTTTTATGAATAGGTTTCTCATTTGATTATTGGGAGTCGATATCGATCATATACTATCCAAAAGCAAATATCATAACTAGGTGTTGATCATATACTTTCCAAAAGCTTCCAAAGCGAGATGACCGTGCACAGAAATTGATACTTCCCAATATCTCATGAGTGAGCTCATGTATTATGGTTCAACAATGAACTCATATGATCCCCTTGAGAAATTATATTACTCATTTGCCCTTGCATGCACACTAGCGCATCAGTTTATAAACCTTGGTTAGGTCATCAACATATTGGTATGTTAAATGTACATACTCAGACATATAGTAGCACTTATATCTCTGGTCAGAGCACGCGTACCTATATCATGATAGCAAACGACATAGGTCTTTGGTATCTTGATCTCGTTAAGTGAACTGTTTGTCCAAACTAATCTGACACCTCCGAATCTCTATTCCTATGTAGAGGGCCTCCATCAAGAGGTTGGTCAGATATTAACCTTTAGAAAAAGGATTGCCATCTCCTTCTCAAGCTGGAGATCATCTGTTAATAATCATTTAATGGTTCTTGACGAGTCCTCAATCTAACTCTTTAGATATTCACCCAAGCACTAGCCTCTACGATTCAACAATTGAATCAACAGTTGAATGATCATTAAGATGGACAAGGTACATAACCCAATTGTACTAAGAGACCTATTATGCAAATTAATCACTCTTCGTTTCAGATCAGGGATTGATATTCACAATAACATTTATTGTATAATGGCTTGTTGTGGGCTCGCCTGTCCAACAATGTGAGCCCACGACGAGCCATTATATAATAAATGTTATTGCAAATCATTCCATTATTTGAAATGAAGAATAACTAATTTTCTTGATAGGAAGATAATGAGGGTTATGTACCATGGACATCTTAATGATAATACTGCTATTGATTGAAATGTCGAATCGTAGAAGTTGTTGCTTGGAAGATATTTAAAGAGTTGGATTGAGGACTCATCAAACATAGTAAAGTGATTGTTAAGAGAGGATCTCCATCCTAAGAAGGATATGACAATCCTTTTTCTGAAGGATGATATATGACCAACCTCTTGATGCAGTTCCTCTACATAGGAATTGAGATCCAGAAGATTTCGATAAGTTGGGTCAAAGAGTTGACTTAACAAGATCGAGATAACCAAGAACTGTGTCATATACTTTCATTATATAAGAACGCATCATTTGACCGGAGACAGATGTGTTACTATATGTTTGAGTATGTACATTTTGCAAACTGATAGGTTTATGATCTATTCACGGTCTATGCACCGATGAGCAGGTGCCTATACAAGCACATATGAGTAATATGATCTCTCAAAGGGATCATACAAGTTCACTACTGAACTAGAAGAGATGAGATCACATATAAGATATTGGGGTTAAATCATGTGCAAGGTTGTTTGATGAATATGCATTTTATTAACTTTATTAATTTATTTTAGCTTAAAATCCCTTATAAAACACTTCTATATATTAACAAATATGTATTCTTACTAACTTGCATGTGTATGTAAATATTGTATATTTATTACTATTTTAACCTAAAACAAATAAAGAAAGAATTAAAGGAAAAATAAAAAAATAAAAAAAGATTGTATATATGTAATAGATACATGCTGACCCAAACCCGAAGAGAAGGCCAACACTTCAATCAGAAAATCCCAAAAAAATGTTTTGTAAAAATTTTTCTAACTACATTTATTCTGTGTATATTTGTATAAAAATAATACTACTTTATTTTTACATAAATTGAACTCAAATTAGATAATTTTTTAAATAAAAGTTATAAATAAAAATGTTTTCTAAATAATAAAAATAATTGCAAAATAAAATCATGTACAAATAAAAATATTTACACTCGGAAAAAATTGTAAATCTTTAATTGAAAAACCAATTCTAGCTCCATATTAACTCAAATATAATCGAACTCATGTCCATCATATTCTATTTAAATTATCTTTAAAATGACAGTTGTTTCGTAAATTCTATTTTGAAACGCAATTTTCTAGGGTGGTTTTGGCAAATTTATCATTTATTTATTGTCTATATTTATTCATATTTATTTTCATACATATTTTATTTATAAATAATTAAAAATATTTTTAATAATTATTTAAAAAAAGAAAAAATATTTTTTTTATAAACATAAAATAGTTAATTTCCTTATTTAATCATGTGTATAATGTACAATATGTATATAATATATGTATATAGTTAATTTCCTTAAATTACCATAAAAAATATATATAATTTATTATTTAAATTAATAAAGTGATGAAAATAATTTTTTTATATTTATTTATGTCAGTAATATACCATATGTATATACTTTAATAAATTCCTTAATAAATCACCATTAAGGTGGCACATTAAGTTGTTGGTAATTATTATTATTTTAATTAATTTAATTCCGAAAATTATTTTATTTCTTTATTTATTTATTTTATTAATTCCACCACCAAATCCCTTCCTTATTTTCTTCTTCATTCAAATTTCGAATTTCAAATTCCTATTTTTTCTATTTAATTGACTCCTCCTCACACATTCTCTCCTGATCAATCTTTTAGTCAGAGGAGCCTATTCTCCAAAAGTCATCTTGTCATAGAGAGGTGCTTAGCTTATGAGCTGCCTGGTGATAGGGAGTCGGTCCTCATCAAGGAGATCACGACATTATCTGCTCCCATTTCCATGTTTTTCTTATTTTTAATCTAGGTTAATCGTAGTTTAATTTTCGCACTTTTATTTTGATGTCATTTTTTTTATTTTAGATCGTAGTTCTTAAACTTAGTTAATCGTTAATCTTTAATCATCACAGTTTGATCCAATCCGATCTGATATTTCATCTTATTTTCTCAATCTCATCGCTTCACATTCTACATCACATGATCTCTCACCTCTGGCCATGCACGGTGGCAGGAGACCCGATTTCAATCCCTTATCGAAAAACAAAACCATCCATTCACCTAACTATTATTTGATTTTTTGACCGAGCTGTCATGCCTGAGTCATCATTTTCTCTTATTGCAGGTACATAAATTTCAAAAAAATAAAAAATATAGTTGTGTTCTAAAAAATAAATAAATAATAAATAAAAAAGTTGAGGGTGCCTAGAGCAGCCCCTTTGCCAACGTCGACCCACGGTCGCTGCTACTGGGCTGCACCACAACCCTGCCAACCATCCACGACCATGCCAGTGAGCTCCGCCTTGGTGCTCCTCCCCTGTCCTGCGCAGACACCAGCCTCTACGCCATCGTGCCTCCATCGCTCCATCAAGCCCCGCATCACCACCATCTCCGCTTGAAGACGTCCCACCGCCACCTCCTAGAGCCGACTGCTAGGACCTCCTTCATGCAACCATATCTGAAGAAGCTCCCCTGTCCACTGTGCCCCTTGTACAACTCCTTCGCACTCCCACTACCGCTGAAGCGATCCTCCTTCACCGTACACATCCACCACATGCACCTGAGCTCGGTCCCCCAATGAAGCAAGGAGCACGTGAACACCGCCGATAGAAACCTCATCGTAGTGAGCTTCTTCACTGGTATATACCATTTGACGGCTAACCTCCGCCAGAAGCAACCAACCGCATATTAGAGTAACCCCTCCGTCCAGCCACACCGTCGTCGCCCTCGATCAAGGAACAAGAATAAGGGGAGGAACAACCCCCGTTCTGACTTAAAGAACAAGAAAGAAGAAGCCATAACAACAAAATACAAAGTAGAGAGCATCCTTGCATGTAGAGAGCTAGAGGCAAGGTGAGCATTTACACTTTAACATGCATCATTCATTTCTCCTTGCATTGTTTTTTCGACTCTCTGACTTTGATTTTGATAACCTAGGTTGCTAAAGGAATTGACTCCCTGACAGGATTCATGCATTCTTATTAAAAATACAAAAAGTCTTAACAAAAAATTGGGACTGCTAAAATTACTTGACCCTAAAATATATTAAAAAGAAAAATATTTGTCTTGGGGCAAGTAATCCCCTCATTGTAGTCGTTTTAAATTGCTCGCGTACACGCTAAGGTTAGTGCCCAAATCCCATAAGCCAACCTAAGTGTCTGTACAATTTTTGCGATTCTCACCTATCTCTAAAAGAAACAAGATTAAGAAATCAAGCTTTCTCGATCTTCACCGAGTTGAGTAGGTGAATTGAGGGTTGTCTTTTGCTTTGAGTATATTGTTTGTGATTGCTTGTGTGCATATTATATCCTTCTATATATTTGCACCTTTTTCTTCACATCTTTTGACTTGACCATCATGCTCTCCTAGTCATTTTCTCTTGTTACGGAGATGACACACTAAAGTGATTTTTATCCGACTTTTTTGTATCCCTCGCACCTTCTAGCCAGTCCACCTCCCTTTTCTAGGATGACATTCCTCATGATTTTTGTATATATCCACCTAAGCCATTATTTCAGGAATCAGACTTTGATTTTCACCCACTCTCATTCCACTCACTGATCATGGGATTTCGGAATCACCTTTCATGATGAACATACTTGAGACCCTGAACCAGATGATGGAGCATATAAATTCGAGGATTATGATATATTTAACATAAATAAGAGCCCAAATGGTGCACCACTATTGGAGGATATGGATTCACATGAGGATGATCATGAGAGATTGTAATCGCACAAAGTACCAAAAATAGAAAATTTTAAAAATCCAAAAAGTTTGTGGTAGACACACTGTTGATTCATCTTGTGAGGAAAGGGCGCTAATGGAAGACTTTTTCTACACATTCATTCACCGCATGTCCCGCCTTTTACCTCGGGGATGCTATTATACAGACTGTTATTGGCAATCCGTGTGTAAATGATGATTCTGATCTCCTCCCTTGTATGGAGGAGATCCCAAAATTCAAACAATTGTTGAATAAACTAGAAGTGGTGGCCACTATTCATGAGATCATTAAAGCCCCACTTCACTAGGCCATGACACATTTATCTGCTGCTCCACAAAAGAAGAGAAAGCGGATAAGCAGATCTAAGCATCAAATTTTCACCATGGCCATTTCCCATGCCATCTGTTACCGTCCACATTCTAAGAAAGGGAATACTAACACACCTCTTGTGAGTTGATCCATCTCTGACTATTCTTGTGATAACACTCTCCTTGACGATGGTGCCTCAAAAAATATAAGGGATTTTTACACCTATAACCCAGAGTAATTTCACAATTACATTCATAACCCTATATAATCATGAATTATATGAGAACCCCCGAGTATTGCTTAACTCTTACATGACATAACCATGTGTTTGTTCTGTTTAGGATAGGTGTTACATTTAACAGTTATCGTTGAAAAATACAAATTTGTCCTTAATGTTCATTCTTATCTGCAAAACATACCATCAACAATTCCTCCTCCCCTGCACTCGATGTCCGTCCCTCTCCCCCCCAGCCAAGCTCCACCTCCCCCTCCCCTACAAGCCGTCATCAAGCCCCTCACCGTTGTTGACCGACCACCTCTGAAATCCCCCACCCCCACATCCCCCTCGGTCAATCATGGCCACCTCTGTCAAGCTCCCAATCCCCCACTGAAGCTACAAACAAACACCCTAGTCGATCGCGACCACCCCACCTTAATCGACTGCGGCAACCCCCACCCCCATACCCCACCGATTGACTGCAAATCAACTTCCCCATTGACCAATCTGCAAGCCCACCCTCATGGTAGAGACCACCTCCCCCCTGTCGAGACCACCTCTTCCCCCCACCCCTCATCGACCACCTGCAAGTCCCCATCCCCCCTGTCCTACAAGTCTCTGCCCTTCCTGCACCCCAACCGCCTCCCCTTGTAGTTGCCTGTCCCACCTCTCGTACCCTAACCCTCCATCCTCCCAACCTCCCCCCCTCCCACGTGCTCTACTCTGCCTGGCCGCCTCCCCACCTCCCATGAAATCACATGCAAGCCCCCACCATAGCTCCCCGACAATCTGCTCTACATGTCAGCACGCTCATCAACCCCCCCCCCCAAACCCAGAACCTCTTCTCTGCATGACTGCAAGCTCATCGAAGCAGCCCCCCAGCCTGCCAGCCTCCTTTATCCACACCTTGAAGCCCTCAAATCCATTCAATTTTTTTCCTTTATTTTACTTTTGATTAATCCCAATTGTTAGATCACAAACTGGTGAGATTAACTCAATCATATGGCTGAGTTAATGAACCAAAATAACGGAAGGTTATGGACGAAAAATGGAGTATTTATTCAAGGTTCTACATGTAGTTCATGATTATGCAGGGTTATGAATGTAACTGTGAAATGACTCAAGATTGTGAGTGTAAAAATCCCTAAATATAATACCTTTCTCTATGGTACAGTCTTTTCATCTTGGGCCTCTCAAGAAAACCAGGATAATAGTTCAATTTGCTAACGGATCTCTGGGTATTCTAGAAAATGTTGTCATTCTTCACTTCTGATTTTGTCGTATTGCCCATGGATACCTCCACCCTTGTGGATCACCCTCCAATCATCCTAAGACGACCTTTCCTCGCCTTTACAAGTCTGTTATTGATTATGGCTCAAGAGAGATTCACTTTCATTCTGATGTAGGGATCAATGTGTTGATCACTACACCCATTGCTAACCAATTACTCGCATCTCATGAGAGCATGCCCATGTTATCCAACCCCTAGGACATTGACCTTAATGATACTATCAGAGATTTTTTGTATATTTGATGATATTGAGACTTAAGAATTCCTCTTCAAGGAGGAAGACTAAGAAATCATAGAACTTGGAGTTCCCCCTTCTGGTATGTGGCGATGCATTGATGACATCCACAATATTTACACAGTAGTCACCCTAGAGCGGAAGGCAGACTCTGAGACTAGACATGACGGACATGATTTGACTACTTTCACTGATGAGTCTGTTCCATTTCACCATGATTTAGATGAGACTGATAATGATGAATTCGATTTGATTACTTTTACAAAGGAATTCATGCCTTTTATTGAAGATGATGATCTAGTAGAGGCTCGCTAGGCTATAATTTATCTAATTTTTTCTAATAATGAGTTCAAGCCTTTTTACTTTGATATTTGCAAGACTTCCCAGGCCGGATATGACCACACTACCTCACACCTTGTCAGATCCACTCCTCAGTGATCTCACAAGAAAGTCTGCTTTCGACCTTCTTAACCTTTGTACATCCACTCCTCTTGTATATTCTCTTTCGTTTACCTCCATATATCCACTATATCACTCATCTACCCCATTTTAGTTTGTGCCTAACTTAAGACGTAGTTTGTCCTTAGTATAAGGGGGTGGACGAACCAAGTGTTGTTCATATTCGACATGTTCATCACTTCTTTCGTTGCTTATACTTAGGGACTCTACCCTAAGTATAGGGGGAGTGATGTTGTTCATATCGATTTTTTTATTTTCTTCTTCTGATATCTCACTTGTCCCCTAACTTGTTGATATTCTATACTTAGGACTATTCTACCATAAGTAGAGGGTGTAAAGACGAACCGTTGAGTTTGTCAATTCTCTTCATCGGTTTTCCCCTTTTGTACAGTCTTCTATACTTAGGATTAATTAATCCTAAGTATAGGGGGGATCATTGTCTTCTATTCATTCTTTGAGTCATTGTTGTATAGTGTTCTTTTCACTTTTCTATACTTAGCATGAGTTTTGTCTTCCTCTGCTGCTCTTTGATCACTATGAGGATATAGTTTGTGCTAAGTTTATGGGGTATCATATATAGTGTATATATACTTTAGACATAACTCGTATTCTGAAAATATGGTTATTTTGGGATATGTATATAACTACATAAAATCCACGTGTGTGTATAAATTTTGGTCATATTGAAGGATATGGTAAGATCCTTAAGCGCATCACGGAAGCGTGAGGATCGCATTGTATGCGATCGGAAGCGACTAGTCGCACTAGTTGCTCGATGCAACAGAAATTAAAAATTTTCATGCGACGAAACCACATGATCCGAGAACGCTTCTCAGATCGTTTCATCCAAACCACAAACAAGTAATAGGATTAACTCTTGAAGTGTGGCTATGATCGAGTCTCTAAACGAAGAGCTCCTGTCTCAAGTCTGATACGACGGAGGAGACGTTTGCGAGCTTGTTGATGAAACACATGCTCCTCGCAATCCATGTTGATGATCAAATCGGTGAATCTCCTGATCTCATCCCACGAGATCTAACATCTTCTTCATGAGAGAGGAACACCGAAGGAGACGGAGATCCATGAGCAATCTGGCAGCATGACGACGACGCTACAGTGATGTAGACCTCTCTAATTCATCCATGGTGGACGACCATATGAGAGAGAGGGAATGTAGAGAATGAGAGAGAGAGAGAGAGCCTTATGTTCTCATTTTGTATTTGTAACCAAGAAGACCAAGGGGTGCCTCTCCTTTTATAAAATTTTGAGATCCATGGATCTCAATCCGTAGACAACACAAATCCAATGGCTTTCATTGATTTGTGTTTCTTTTAATGGCTAAGATTTTGTTGGTAAAAAATAAAAAACAATTAATTTAAAAAATATACTAAGCCTTCTCCCACTATAAGTAGGAACGGCTACATGGATTCTTGCTCAAATCCATGTTGAAAGAATCGACTATTTTTTACGCTGGCCGTCGACTACCTAACGCAACAACTGCAAGAGTGGGATTTAAACAACAATTAATTTAATTTAGATTAAATATATATTGATAAATAAATATGATTTAATCCCAAATTAAATCAATCAAGCATGGAGATTATGGAATGAAATTTGTCTCCTTCCATAATATGGGATTTGATGGCATCATCTCATGAGATCTCATGAGATTAGATTATTCCATGGAAATCTCCAAGATTTAAACAACATTTGTTGTCAATTATTCTAAAAAAATAACTCACAATTATTTTGATAATATTACAATCTTTCCATTGGAAATTTGTGAATCACAATCACATCTGAAAATAAAATGTAAATTACATTTTCAATTTAATTTTCCAATGTGAATCCAATTCACATCAACATTTAATTAACAAATGTAAGTTACAAATAGCTCTCTCTTATATATTATAAATCACATTTATAAAATATATGATTAATATGGATAGTTCAATCCACCTTATTCATATCCATGATAATTAAATCACATCTAATCATCTTGGATCTCTATTCTCATGTTCCCAAATAATATGAATCACATTCACATTATTCATATCTTTTATAATTAAATCACATTTAATTATCTCAGATAACTCTCTGTATAATATGAATCGAATTCATATTAATCATGATAATTAAATCACATTCAATTATCAATTTTCTCAATGCTCGGATACATGTATCAACAATGAAATTATCCTTAATTCAATCAAGGATAATGTGCTTTCTCCGCGGATACTTGGAGATAAGGACAGGGCAATTGTATCGTTCCACGTATAGTGACTTGGATATTGAGATCATATCTCAAATCTAGATCTCGAGCCTCCCGTAGATGCTTGATTAAATAAAGACCGTATATCTAATCTTCTCATTGCATCTGAATCACATTGATATCAATGTCCAACAATTTAACCAAGATCAGATTACTTCTCTATAGAGAGGAGTCACTAAAATCGAGACCCATTTCATCACTCCTTGGGAATGGAAGCGTCATAGTTATATAATCTTTTATGATCACATCACCCTCATGTATTCCCAATATCTGTACATCATGCAAACTAGAAGACCCAGAATAAAGCTGAAGTATTAGATCAATTTCACACTATCTACTTCAGAGTTTTATCAGTAAGTTTCTCATTCGATCATTGGGAGTCGGTATCGATCATATACTTTCCAAAATCATATATCATACCTAGGTCTTGATCATATACTTCACAAAAGTATATATCAAACATACGAATTCAGTCAAGCTTCCAAAGCAAGACGACCGTGCACGGAATTTAATTCTTCCAAATATCTCATGAGTAAGCTCATGTCTTCTGGTTCATTAACGAACCTGTATGATCCCTTTGAGAGATCGTATTACTCATATGTCATTGCATGCACACCAGTGTGTTGGTGTATAGACCTTGGATAGGTCATCAACCTATTGGTCTACCAAATGTACACACTCATACATATAATAACACACATGTCTCCGGTCAGAGGATGTGTTCCTGTATTGTGGCAACATACGATATATCTTATTTATTTTATATTTTGTATCTCCGGACCAAAAACCCCTGAAAAGAGAAAAAGAAAAAGCATAGAAATCAAAAAGCTCTAAAATCCAATAAAAAAGATATAAAATTCCCAAAAACCTAAAAATATTCATTTTATCTCTGATTTTTTTGGGTTAATATCTATCTATTAAAATAGATTAGAAGAATTTTGGATATTTCTTGTTATTTTTAATCTTGAAATCAATTCTATCTATTTATTTAATCCCTTATTTTGGATATTTTATTTTTAAAATATCTAAAATATGCAAAAAAATCCAGAAAAATCAAAAAACAATACAAAATTATATAAAATCCAAAATTAATTTACTCTTGTATTTTGTTTATTATTATTAGCATTTATAGTTTTAATAGCCTATGTTGTTTATATACCCTTTTATAAGCTTATGTTATATATTTAAAAAAAAGTAAATTAAAAATCAAAATATAAAAAGAAAATAAAAAATGAATAAAATTTAAAACAAAAAATATATAAAAATTAAAATCCATAAAAAATATTAAATTAAAAACCAACACAAAATAGAATAAATGTCAAGAGAAAAGAACAAATTTTGCATTTGTTTGCACAATTGATTGTTTGCTCCCTGAGTTCGACCTCTGTTGCATACGGAATCTCGGAGATTGGAAATTTTAATGGTAAATTATGTCGTCGTTATCCCCAAAATCCCATGACAAACAAACAAATTATTTTTTTAATTTTTGTTACTTATTAACCTGTATAGTGGACAGGGTCGAAATAAGGGAGGCTACAATTCCCGAGGGTTATTCAATTAATCAGAAACTAATTAAGAGAAAACATGAATCTCAAAGGACAATTATCCTTGGTTTTTTGTGATTTTTATATTTTTTTCAAAATTTTCTGATTTTTAAATTTTTAGTGATTTTGATTTTGCAATTTTTTTATTTTTCAAAAATAACACAAAGCAATATTCACAAGATCAAAAATACGCACACCAACTCTTTTTGTAATTTTTCAATTTGTCTAAAATGCTCAGAAAAATCCAGAAAAAAATTATTTTTGGGTTTTAAAAGTTTTGAAATATTCTTGAGAATTTTGTGGAATTTTCAGATCTTTTTGTATTTTTTAAAAATCAATCAGTGAGAAAATATGAAAATGTGCACAGCCTGGAGTAATTTGCAACTTAAAAACATTTTAGTGCCCAAAACTCCTAATAATTATTTTAATGACAAACTACATGCACATATCTACAAACAGGAACTGAAATCACTATTTTTGGAATTTTGTAGAATTTTCTATGCTTTTTAGAAGATTTTTGATATTTTTCAATTGTTTTGGGTTTTATAAATATCTAATGCGTGAAAATGGGTCAGAAATTAAAAGACAATGAAATACAACTACTCTAATTTTTTTGAAATTTTTGGAACAATATTTGAATTTTCACGAATTTTTGAATTTCAAGAAGATAAAATGACACTATTTTTGATTTTTTTAATATTAATAAATGAAGGTAAAATGCAATGAAATTTTTATATTTAGAAGATAATCAATCAGGAGCATAGCATAATTTTTACAAAATTTTTGGATCACAAATAACATTTATTTCACTCAAAGAGAGCAAGCACTTTTTTTCTGCAGTTAAGGGACTAAAATGTAACTAAGTTTGGTTTTTGCATCAAATAAATAACAAAAATAAAGCACATGGGAGAATGTGCAATGTACCACTATATCATGTGCATGTCATGCACTTGAGGCTCTAGCAGGGACTTTTTGGTAATTTTTGAAACGTTCATGGATTTTAGATGCAATTGTTCCCCCGTTTTTTTAATCAAAAGCCCCCAATCCTAAGAAGAGCTCCTTCGTTCCTTTCTTTCCAATCCAAGAGGATTGCTGCCGCCACCTCCCTTTCTTGTTCTCCATGCAAGGGGGCGGCGGTCGCGTATGGTGCAATGGGGCGGAGGGTCGGAGGTTACTGTGACGGGGCGCAGGGTACAGTGGAAATGGGCTGCCGGGGCCACGCGCTGGTGGGTTGGCGATGCCGCCCTTAATGGAGATGGCGTCGGGTCGCGGGATCGGAGGTCGGTTGAGCACGGGTGGAGGAGGAGCGCTGACACGGGGGCTCGAGGCGGTACCTCCGCGCTGATGGAGGTCTGCGTTGTGGCGGTGGGCGGCGCGGTCTACGGCGCTGTGATGGCGCTGCTGCGGACTGGAGTGGGTGTGACCCAGATCAGGGCATCGCGGGTGTCGGTGCCGAAACAGGGGGTGGCGGCGCCTGAAGGGCACCCGCCTCTATTTTTAGTTTTTTCTTTGTTTTTTTTGTAATTTTTTATTTTAATGATGTAAATAATAATATAAAGGAAAAACTTTTTTTATTATTATAGATCCGAAATAATGAATAAAAAGAAAATGAGATAAATTTTTTTGTGGTTTTCTTTTTAATATTCCTGCAAAACAAACGTTTGAGTAATGGAAACAAATAAAATTATTTATTTATTTACAAATTGGAAAATGAGCAGGTATCTGTAGGAAATGAAAGAGTCGAATCCGATCTCCAACCACCGTACACGGTCGGAGTTGAGAGATCGTGGGAGGTACACGTGGAGATCGAAAAAATGAGATGAAAATCGAGTCGATGGCGGATCAAAAACGAGATGGATTCTTTAAGTTCTAGATAAAAATATGACAACGAGACAAAAATGCGAGAAATAAACTACGATTAACCTAGATAAAAATAAGAAGAAAATGACTATGGATCTCACCTTAGGAGCGTAAAATGATCGTGATCGCCTCGATAAGGCCGACTCGCTGTCACCGGATGGCTTGGAGACTAGGCAGCTTTCTCGACGAATTTCTTTTCTCGGAGATCGGGCTCCTCTCTGTAAAGATTGATCAAGTTGGAATGAGGGAGAAGGAGCCATATAAATAAGAAAATAATGGGTATGAAATTTTGAATTTTTGGCTTTTTGAATAAAGAGATAAGATGGATGCAAAAATTGAAATGAGATAAAGATGAAGAGATAAAACTATTTATAAAATTATCTATTTTTTTTTAATTTTTCGTCACTTTATTTATTTGAAATAAAAAATGTTATTTTTTTTATAATGGTTAATTAATAATAGCAACTACATATATCTACTATATACATATATGACATTATATACAAGGGTAAATGAGGAAATTAGCTCTCTTTTTTTGTTTTAAAAATTTTATTATTATTTTTTATTTTTATTTAAATTAATTAGTAAAAAATATTTTCAAATATATACAAATACAATATGCACAAAATACATGTGAAAATTGCACAAACCACCCCAGAAAACTGACTTTTCAACCGTAACTCCAAAAATTATGAAATCATGGCCATTTTGAAGATAATTTAATTTAGAATCCAATGGAATGATATTGGTTCAATTTGAGTTCATATGGAGCCAGAAATGATCTTTCAATTACTGCTTAGTGGCTTTTTCCAAGTGTGTCTACGTTTATTCCGTACCTGATTTAATTGTGCAATCATTTTTATTAATTAGGACATATTTTTATTTAGAACTTTTGTTTTGAAAGTTATTTGATTTGAGGTCAATTAATGCACAATAAATTGGTGTTAGTTTTATACAGATATACATAAAATAAGTGAGAAATATTTACAACAACACACACATTTTATGATTTTCTGCTTAAGGACCCTTATCTCCGCCTACTTTATTCCTGGTCGAGCAGGTCAAGTCTTGACCTTCTCTCACGGTTCGGGTCAGCCTGTATACAGTCTTCCTTTTTTTATTTTATTTTCTTTATTTTTTTCTTTCTTTCTTTCTTTATTTATTTTAGGTTAAATTTAATAAGAAGTGTACAATATTTACATATATGCAAGTTAGTAAGAATATGGAGTTAGTGTTATACGCAGGTGTTTTATAAGGGATTTTAAGCAAAAATAAATGAATAAAGATGATGAATCGCAGATTCATCATCCCCCTATGCTTTACCTTTTCTAGACCCTTAGCAAACACTTATTTGAGAGAATAAGTGAAAAAGAATAAGAAAGGGAAAATAAAGAAAGTAGGACAATATTGAGTATAAAACTTATCTTCATAAAATTGTAGTTTGGAGCTCTGTCGGACCTTTGGATTATTAGTGTGCTGGAACTTCTGTGAGGCTTAGAATTTTAAAATCGACAGCCTTCAAGTTCTACACATCATTATCACAGTTTCGGCTCAGAAGTCATCTTAGATCAATCCTCTTCCCAAAGTATACCCTATGAACATTGAACAATCGACTCATGTGTGTGAAAGGTTTTAGCCCTTCCCATCCAGAATGTCAGACTACCATGCAAATCTCCTCTACAGTAACTCGTCCTCGAGGAGTCAGGTATTTCCTTCTAAGGTCTGTCACGTTGTGTTCACAATCGAATTGGGGGAGAAGTTAGAAGAATGAGAAAATAGTTGTAGGGTGGCTAGTGTAGTCACCTCTTCTTGTGAAGCTGGCCAGTGTAGCCGAGTCTCCACCAAGATCTACAGGTTTTCTTGAAGCTTGGACCTTTTTGGTCAGATATTTATTTGGTTGTGGATTCTTTGTTTTTTGGATTTTTGGTGGTTCTGCTTGGATCTTGTTGTGCCCCTACGAATATAGAATCTTTTTTTGTACATGTTTTGGGGTCTTAGAAAAAATTGTGCCCAGCTATCCATCCCTTTTCCGAAGCTTTATTTCAACCTGTACTCCGATCTTTAGATTTCCACGCTACCAGAAAAGATACTCACACAGACTTCCAACATCCTGTCTGAGTTGAGCTAAGTGCATAGTGCGGGAATACAAATAAACTCCCTATTCCAGAGTTGTACCCAGAATGAAGAGACCACGTCAGACACTAAGAGTCAAACGTTGCACATTGTCATGTGGAACTCAAAGAATTAAGTCAAAGATCTGAAGCTTCTAAAATCCTATTTCTCAGTGAAGTTCCTCTGAGAATTAGGTGGATTAATATCCTACTAAGCTCCATTCTTCAATTTTATCCCAAACATAGTTTAAATAGCAATACTATCCTGAAAAATGCACATGCAAATGCAACATATGAACAATGCAGAGAGTTTTTTTATGCACATGTGGAAAACACATATTTTTTACAAATTTGAACTTTTCATGGATTTTAGGAGGAAAAATGCAGATGTGAAAGAAAGGTTTTTTTTAATTATGCAAATTTTTATAGATTTTTGGTTTTGTAGTTTTTTTAAGGAAAAGGGTTAGTAAAATATATACACGTATATAGAAGAGAATTTTTTTGTTTTGTTTTGTTTTTTTTGTTTTTTTATATATTTTCTTGTTTTCTTTTGTTTTGATTTTTTTGATTTGTTTTGTTTTTGTTTTTGTTTTTTTTAACACATGTGGATTTTACAAAATTGTACACATAACCCCCCAAATAAATGTATTTAAAGTACGAGTTATGTCTAAAGTATATACATAATATATACGACACCCCCCTATACTTAGCTCGAACTATGTCCTCATAGTGATCAGAGAGCGACAAAGGAAGACATAACTCGTGCTAAGTATAAGAAGGTGAAAAGACTCTTATGCTACAATGACTTAAAGAAAAGATAAAAAGAAGAGAAGTTGGTGATACCCCCTATACATAGGATCAAGTAATCCTCAGTATAGTAGAATGCACAAAGGGTAAAACCGATGAAGAGAATGTACAGACTCACAAAGACACGATATGAACAACATCACCCCCCCCCCCATACTTAGGGTAGAGTATCCCTAAGTATAGGCAACAACAACAAGGGTGATAAACAGGACAAATATAAACAACACAAATCCTTCACACCCCCCTATACTTAGGATAAAGCACATCCTAAGTATAGCATATATATACATGGAAAAGGGGTGAGTGATAAAACAGGAGAAGAAATAGTGAAACGAAAGGATATACCAGAGGAGTGGATGTACAAAGGTTAAGAAGGTCGAAAACGAACCTTCTTGCGCGACCGTTGAGGTATGTATTTGACAAGGTGTAGGTCGATATTGGGATCATCATTAGACATAAACTGAGTAGGATCGACCAAGAATGTATCCTCAACGGTTTCAGATTGTGCAAGCCTAAACCGGTTATTGGAAGTAGTGTGGTCATGTCCTGCTTGGGAAGTCATGCAAACCTCAAAGTAAAATGACTCGTAATCATTATCAGAAAAAGTAGGATCAATTTCACCCTGGCGAGCCTCTACTAGATCATCATCTTTATCAAAAGGCCCAAATTCCTTTATAAAAGCAATCAAATCAAATTTGGCCTGATCGGTCTCATCTGAATCAAGGTGAATAGGAACGGACTTATCGGTGAAAGTAGTAAAATCATGTCTGTCATGTCTAGTCTCAAAGTCTGCCTTACGCTCGAGGGTGTCTATCGTGTAAATTCCGCAGATGTCATCAATGCATCGTCACGTACCAGAAGAGGGAACTCCAAGTTCTATGCTTTCAAAGTCCTCCTCCTTAAAGAGGAATCCTCGGATCTCAGTATCATCTATCATATAGCAAATTCTCTGGTAGTATCATCCATCATGGTCAAAGTCCTTGGGGTTGGCTAACACGGCCGGGCTCTCATGGGATGCGAGTCTCTGGACGGTAGTGGGTGTAGTGATTAACACATCGCTCCCTACATCAGAACGGAAGCGAATCTCTCCTGGACAATAATCAATAACGACTCCCGTAGAGGCGAGGAAAGGCCGTCCCAAGATGATTGGAGGGTGTTCCACAGGGGTGGAGGTCTCCATGGGTATTACAACAAAATCCAAAGTGAAATTCATGCCCTTAATAAGAATGACAACGTTTTCTAGAATACCCTTCGGCTTCTTGATAGATCCATCAGCAAATTGAACTATCATCCTGATTTTCTTTAGAGGCCCAAGATGAAGAGATTGTACCATAGAGAAGGTTATTATATTGATTGACGAACCATCGTAAAGGAGAGTGTTATCACAAGAATAGTAAGATATGGAGCAACTCACAAGAGGTGTGGTCGTGTTCCCTGTCTTAAAATACAGATGGTGAGATATGGCGTAGGCAGTGGCCATGGTCAAGATGTGATGCTCAGATCTTCTCCTTTGCTTTCTTTTCTTGTGTTGAGGAGTAGATAAATCTGTCATGGCCTATTGAAGTGGAGCTTTAATGATATCTTGAAGGGTAGCCATCACTTTGGGTTCAGTCAACATTTTTTGAATTTCTGGACCTCATCCATGCAAGGGAGGAGGTCGGAATCAGCATTTACACGAGGCTTTCCACGAGCAGTCTGTACAGTGGAATCCTCGGGGTCATGGTTGGGACATGGTTGTGTGGGTAAATAATCGGCCATTTGGGTCCTCTCCTCACAAAATGAATCAACAACGTGTCTCCCAAATTCTTTTTGATTTTTGATTTTGTTTTCAATTTTTGTATTTTGGGTGATTTCAAGCTCTCATTATTATCGTCAAGTAAATCAATATCCTCAAATAGTGGAGAACCGTTCTGGCTCTCATTTATATTAAATAGATTGGAAATCCACGAATTCATGTGCTCCATCATCTGATTCAATGTCTTAAGTGTTGAAACCATGAAAGGTGACTCTAAAATCCCAAGATCGGGTGGGTTGAATGAGGGTGGGTGAGAATCAAAGTCCTCCGACTCCTGAAATAATGGATTAGGTGGATATGCACAAATATCAGGAGGAAGATCCTCCTAGAAAAGGGAAGGTGGATCGTCTAGAGAGTACGAGGTATATGTGAAGATCAAATTAAAATAACTCCAGTCAGGCATCTTCAAGACAAAAAATGAGAGAGCACGAGGGTCAAGTCAAAAGATATGGGGAAAAAGGCGCAAATGCACAGCAGGATCTAGTATGCACACAAGCAATCAAACACAATACAAACCCCCAATTCACCAACTCAATGCAATGTGATGACCGTGAAGGTTCGGTCTCATAATCTTGTATGTTTTAGAGTTAGGTCATAATCACAAACTTGTACAAACACTTAGGTTGAATTATGGATTTGGGCACTAACCTTAATGTGTACGCGAGCAAGTTAAACGAATACAATGAGGGGGTTACTCTCCCCAAAACAATGATTTTTCCTTGTATTTATTTTAGGGTCGAGTTTTCTTTAGCAGTCCCAAATTTTAGGCAGTTGTCACTTAGTTAAAATATTTTCAACGAATCGCCTACCGAGTGTCAAATTTCCTTTTTAACTTTTGTGAGTGAAAATAAGGAGATTGGAAATGCCAATGCGCGATTAAAAACGATGATGCATGCAGGGGTTAGAGATGTGTACCTTGTCACCAGCACTCTACATGCAAGTGATCCGCGCAGAATTTAAATACAGAAAAGTAAACTAGCCTATATGATGCAATTGAATCGTCCTAGATGATAACTTCTATTAACGGGCAAGAACAAGTTAATTTGACTAAATCCAAATTACGCTCTACTCTATAGGCACAGATGTCACGACCCGTCCCGTTAACCGGAACGTGCCGCGACAAAGATCTTTCAACTTCATTATCCTCAAGTACACATGTGGCAATCTCATCAAACATAAGTATTTCACGTTTACATTTCAAATAAGTGTCTTGAAAAAGTTCTATCTATTACAACTCCTTACAAAAGAACAGACAGTACAAAAAAAACACAACGAAAACTAAAAGCCACCTCCTCCTATCACTAATCCCCCCTATAGCTGTTTTAGATTGAATACTACGGCTTGGTGCGGATAGAACTTCGTTACGGCTTCAAAAACGCGCTCGATCACCGACAGGGCTTCGCCGTGGCTCTTCTCGAGCTCCTCCCGCAACCTCGGCGGCCTTGCAGCTCTAAGGTGGAGAGAAAGGCGTGGGATGAAGTGAGGAGGAGTATGGGGGTCATGGGTATTTATAGGCCTCCACCCCCTTTACATGTGTGACATGTGTCAACCTGCAAGGGAGGCTCATGTGTCTCTTATCTATGTATGAAGACACATGGCATGGCACATGGCTAAATCATAAGAAAACTTGTTGCCCAAGCATGCGGCTAGTCTTATCCACAAGATAACTTGTTGCCTAAGCAAGCGGCTAGTCTTATCCAGGAGATAACTTGTTGCCCAAGCAAGCGGCTAGTCTTATCCACGAGATAACTTGCTGCCCAAGCAAGCGGCTTCACCATGACACGTATTAGACGTAGGTTGATGACACATGGTGCTATTGAGTTTTTTACACTTGTCCTGACTATATAACAACATGTGTCCCATGATTTCCTCTCAATGTGTCCACTTTTTCTAATGACGCTTAATTATCACTAATGACGGTTAATTAGCACTAATCATGCTTAATTAGTCTTAATGATGTGATTATGGCTAATGAGTATAAATCTATAACATTATGGGCACTATGCTAGTAGTGACTTCTACTACTTATAAGGTACTACCAAAATTCCAGATTACTAGATGTGGTACTATGTTTTGATGTGCTACACAAACCAAAGAACCCTTTAAAAGTCATGATTATTCAAGATGGTCTCTGATTTTTACAAAACAAGTTTCAATGAAATCATTGCATCAAGGCGAATCTATTCACTATGGTATCCGTAAAGTGTGAACACTATCAATCCAATTTTTCCTTGAAATAACACTTGATATCATTCAAAAGCATAGTGTACAAAACACGTATTACAATTCTCCCCTACTTGCAATAAATTTCGTCCTCGAAATTTAAGTATCTTTGCTAGCTTGAAAATAAGTGGGGATATCGAGATCTCATTTCTTCCTCTCGTTCCCACGTGGCTTCTTCTATTGCGTGACTCCTCCATAAAACTTTAACTAAAGTAATCTTCTTTGTACGAAGCTCTTGTACTTTATAATCTAGAATTTCCACAGGAACCTCCTCGTATGACAGATCTTCCTTCAATTGAATATCTTGGGTTTGTATCATATGGGTTGGATCTGGAATATACTTCCGAAGTGTGGAGACATGAAAGACATCATGTATCCTTGCTAGTTCAGATGGAAGTCGAAGCCGATAGGCCACACTTCCAATTCTCTCTGTGATCTCGTAAGGGCCAATGTATCTTGGGCTTAGTTTACGTTTCTTCCCGAATCTGATTAGGCCTTTCCATGGAGATACTTTTAGAAACACATGGTCTCCCACTTGAAATTCTCAGTCTCTCCTGCGCTTATCTGCATAACTTTTCTGTCTGCTTTGTGCTGCTTTCAAGCATCTCTTGATTTCCTCAACTTTTTCTATTGTGCTTTGTATTAATTCAGGTTGAACCAATTTCCTTTCTCCAACTTCACTCCAACAGATAGGTGTTCTGCAGGGTCTACCATATAAGGATTCATATGGTTCCATCCCAATGCTAGCATGATAGCTATTATTGTATGCAAATTCTATAAGTGAAAGATGTTCATCCCAGCTTTCTTTAAAGCTCAATGCACAAGCTCTAAGCATGTCTTCTAAAGTCTGGATAGTCCGTTCTGATTGGCCATCTGTTTGAGGATGAAAGGATGTACTAAATGCTAATTTAGTTCCCATAGCTTTATGTAAGCTTGGCCATAGCTTAGAAGTAAATCGTGGATCTCTATCAGAAATAATTGACACGGGAGCCCCATGACGGCTAACTATCTCATTAACAAAGATCTTTCCCAAGCGGTCTAGACTGTATGTCATGTTAATGGCTAATAAATGTGCAGACTTAGTTAATATGTCTACTATGACCCAAATGGCATCATGACCTCGACGGGTCCTTGGAAATCCTATAACAAAATCCATAGTGATGTGTTCCCATTTCCATTCTGGTATTGGAAGTGGTTGTAATGTCCCCGCATGTCTCAAACGCTCCGATTTAGTTTGTTGGCATATAGGACATCTAGAAACATACTCTGCAATCTCTCTCTTCATGCCAGACCACCAATAGTAGCTTTTAAGTGTTCTATACATCTTAGTACTTCCCGGGTGCATAGTATACATGGAGTTATGTGCCTCTTCCAGAATCTCAGTCTTTATATCAGATTTCCTCGGAACACACAATGATTCTTTAAAGAACAAGACCCCTCGACCATCTATTGTATACCCGGCTTCATCTCCTCCCTTAATATTCTCAATCATTCTAATAATTTCAGAATCATGGACTTGTGCCTCCTTGATTTTATCATATAATATGGGTCTCACTTGTAAGGATGCTAATAGGGCTCCAGAGCTATTTATGGTTAACTTTTCACGTAACTCTTTCAACTGATAATATTCCCCTTTTAAGTGAGATAGCTGACCCTTAGACTTTCTACTGAGAGCATCAGCTACGACATTGGCTTTCCCCGGGTGATATTCTATGGAACAATCATAATCTTTGATTAGCTCTAACCATCTTCTTTGGCTTAAATTCAACTCTTTCTGAGAGAAAATATATTTCAAACTCTTTTGATCCGTAAAGATTCGACAAGTTTCTCCATATAGGTAGTGTCTCCAGATCTTTAAGGCAAATACTATAGCAGCTAACTCAAGGTCATGAGTTGGGTAATTTAACTCATGTTGTTTTAGCTGTCTAGAAGCATAAGCAATCACCTTATCATTCTGCATCAAGACGCATCCCAGCCCTTGTCTTGAGGCATCGCTATAGATTACAAAATTACCCTGTCCTGAAGGAAGGCTAAGTATGGGTGCTGAGGTGAGACGACTCTTGAGTTCCTTAAAACTCTTCTCGCATTCTTCGTCCCAACTATACTTCACATTCTTCCTAGTTAACCTTGTCAATGGTGCAGCAATTCTAGAGAAGTTTTCTACAAATCTTCGATAATACCCAGCTAATCCAAGGAAACTTCGGATTTCTGATGCATTTAGCGGTCGTTCCCATCTAAGAACTGCTTCTATCTTTGATGGATCTACTGTTATTCCTTCTCCAGATATGACATGGCCTAGAAATGCAACCTTCTTCAACCAAAACTCACATTTATCAAACTTTGCATATAATCTGTGTTCCTTCAGAGTTTGAAGTACAATTCTCAAGTGTTCTCTATGTTCTTCCTCTGTTTTAGAATATACGAGAATATCATCACTAAATACGATCACGAACCTGTCCAGATATGGACGGAAAACCCTATTCATCAAGTCCATAAAGGCAACTGGGGCATTTGTCAATCCAAAAGGCATTACTAGAAATTCGTAATGTACATATCGGGTTCGGAGTGCAGTTTTAGGAACATCTTCTCCTCTAATCTTTAACTGATGATAGCCCGATCTCAAATCAATATTGGAAAATATAGAGGCTCCTTGTAATTGGTCAAATAAATCATCTATTCTGGGTAGAGGATAGTTATTGCGGACAGTCACTCTGTTTAGTCTCTTGTAATCTATACAAAGTCTCATGGAACCATCTTTCTTCTTCACAAATAGAACAGGAGCACCCCAAGGTGACATACTGGACTGTATAAAACCCTTATCTGTCAACTCTTGTAATTGAGTTTTGAGTTCTTTAAGTTCAGCTGGGGCCATTCTGTAAGGAGTTAAGGCAATTGGATTAGTACCCGGAATGAGGTCAATAGTGAATTCAATTTCCCTATTGGGAGGAACTCCTGGCAGTTCATATGGAAACACTTCTGGAAACTCATTCACCACTGAAATATTTTCTAAACTGACTGCTTCTGCCTTAATATTAAACACATAAGCAACATAAGAGGAATATCCCTTCCTTATCAACTTATGGGCTAAGAGACAGGAGATGACATGGGCAGGATATATCCTTCTTTCTCCATAAAAGGTGAATTCGACATCACCTGGTTTCCTAAAAGTAACATGCTTCTTATGACAGTCTAGAAGACCATGATATGCACTTAAGCAATCCATTCCTATGATAGCATCAAATTCCCTTATCTCCATAGGAATCAGGTCTACTTCAATATAATTTTCTCCTATCTTAACCAAACAATTTAGGAGGACATCCCTAATAATTTCTGGTTCTCCCTTAGGCAGAGAAATTGCTAAAGCATGCTTGAGAGTACTTGTTACTTTATCAGCATATATGGAGAATCTTTGTGAAATAAAAAAATGACTTGCTCCAGAATCAATAAGAGTATGTGCACTTTTACCAAAAATAATAGTGGTACCTGATACAATATCATCTGCAGATATGGCCTCCTCTAAGGGCATAGCAAAAGCTTTTCCCTCTTTTTGGTTTGATTTCTTATGTGTATTGTTTTTATTTTGTTCCCATGCAGGTGGAGGACGACGTACAACAATATCACGATTTTCATTTTGTACTGGTCTTCCCATAACCCGATGGCCTTGGACAAGTGCAGGACAATTCTGACGAATGTGGCCCATCTCGCCACATTAATAACAGCCAGCGGTCCCCTTACGGCAACTTCCTGGATGAAACTTTCCACAGTTTGTACATTGTCGAAAAGAAAGAGTTCTGTTTTCAGAAGTCCCAACTGTATATCTATTTGTTTGATTCCCATGTACTCTAAGAGCTGACCTATTATCTTGCCTTGAATTACCATCTATTCTTGGTTCTTTATTCATGTTTCCTCTCCATAGGGGTCTATCTGCAAATCTTTTCTTTCCGTGATCATTGCACTTTCTTCTTTCTATCACCACTCGTTCAGCCCTACGAGCAGCTTCCACCAATTTTGCATAATCTGTATATCCTGTGGCCGAAACCATTTCTTTTAAATCAATATGCATACCATCTTCTAGGCGTCTATACCTTTCTTCTTCTGTTGCAACCAGAGAAGCAGTAAACTTTGAAAGTTCGGTGAATTTCTTCTCATATTCATCAAACATATTGCTCCCCTGAGTAAGGAATAGAAATTCCCTACGTTTCTCTTCCTGATAAACCCTTGGGTAGTATTTTTCATTAAACTCTTTCTCAAAGATCTCCCATGTAATATGAGATGGGTTTGGATATTTCATTTTCACCGATGTCCACCAATCATCAGCACTATCTTTCAGAAGAAATATGGTATACTTCAACTTTTGTTCGTCTGTACAGTCCATTAGAGCAAATATTTTCTCCATATTCTTGAACTATTCTCTGGCCTTCTTTGGATCAGTGTCTCCTACAAATGGTTCTCCTCCCAGCTTCTTTACGTGTTAAAAAGGTAACCGGTGCTCAAATTCATGTCTTTTAACAAAGTGGGCAGCCATGCCTCCTAGTGTTTGAGCTATCAAGGTCAACGTGTCGTACACGTTATTATTGTTATCATTTTCATGACTAGGGCCTTGTGTGGTCAGAGGTGGCTGGTTTGCTGCCATGGTTTCCTATAAAAATAAAACTTCAGTTAGATCCTTCATCAACAAAATCCTCCAATAATGATTCTAAACATCCTCAAGAATATAATATCATTAACTAAATTATCTTCCAATACTTATAGGTCAACTCCTAATATAATTCTTGCTCAAGGTCCTAAAACCTGGCTCTGATACCACAAGTTGTCACGACCCGTCCCGCTAACCGGAACGTGCCGTGACAAAGATCTTTCAACTTCATTATCCTCAACTACACATGTGGCAATCTCATCAAACATAAGTATTTCACGTTTACATTTCAAAGAAGTGTTTTAAACAAGTTCTATCTATTACAACTCCTTACAAAAGAGCATACAGTACAAAAAAACACAACGAAAACCAAAAGCCACCTTCTCCTAGTGTATAAGCGGTCCTTTCCTTTGCTAGTCGTGATTCTGCTGATCTGTACATAATATAATATAACGGGATGAGTCTAAACCCATTTATGAGCTTAGACCCAGTGAAAGGATCTCAAGCTTTTTACATATAGCTAAAATCTGAAATATGAGCATCATGACAAAAGTTTATGCTGGATATTGTGAAATAGCTTCAAAGAGACTTTATGACAGAAATTACATATAAAACATGCTAGTTTTGCAATTAAACGTTGAAATCACTTCGAAAGTAGATAAACTGAAACATAATCATCACTATCAAGCTGTTAATTTGTACTAATCACCACTGTGGCTAATTTATTGACTCATGAATGCTGAAACAAAGCTAAGTCGTACGCGTAGACGGTCCCAAAGACCAAAAACACTCTGCATACAGCCCAAATCCTATATGTATACAGAATGCAGACTCAAAGTCCTCTTGATACCATATCTAATGGTTTGCCAAATCTAATGGCGGTTTCAGGGTCATATCTAATGACATCACCATATCTAATGGCTAGTTCATGATTTCTATAAAAGAGCTACTGTGGTGCTTATCTTTTGATTCTGGTCCTTTTCTTGTCACTAATAAACCGTACTCTTGCTAATTCAAGCTCATAACAGCTAAATCATGAACATAAAACAATCTTGATATAGCATGCATATTCTGACAACTAGAACTATTAAGAACTTGAAAACCGATCCATTTTGCATAGTAACTGCACAAAACCTATTTCTTTTAAAAAGCTCAAACCTAAGTAGTAAAACTTATGATTCGTGTTTCACAAAGAACAAAATGCTTAAACAACATGCTATCATGATAAAACACCTGAAACGACGTCTGAAATACGTTCTAAAGCCCTGATTTCATATCAACTGTATAGTACTTGTAATTCATGCATAAAAGCTTTAGAAACCACGATTTCATACTTGCTATTCAAAACCATGCATAAAAGCTAAAGACTAGTGCTTAAAATAGCGCTTGTGAATCCCTCACCTGATCGATATCTAACTCGTGTCAAGATCTCCTTCTTTAGTGAAATCCCCGCCTATAGCCTTCTTAGATTGAATACTACGGCTTGGTGCGGACAGAACTTCGTTACGGCTTCAAAAACACGCTCGATCACCGACAGGGCTTCGCGTGGCTCTTCTCGTGCTCCTCCCGCAACCTTGGCGGCCTTGCGGCTCTAAGGTGGAGAGAAAGGCGTGGGATGAAGTGAGGAGGAGTATGGGGGGTCATGGGTATTTATAGGCCTCCACCCCCTTTACATGTGTGACATGTGTCAACCTGTAAGGGAGGCTCATGTGTCTCTTATCTATGTATGAAGACACATGGCATGGCACATGGCTAAATCATAAGAAAACTTGTTGCCCAAGCAAATGGCTAGTCTTATTCACGAGATAACTTGTTGCCCAAGCAAGCGGCTAGGTCTTATCCACGAGATAACTTGCTGCCCAATCAAGCGGCTAGTCTTATCCACGAGATACCTTGCTGCCCAAGCAAGCGGCTTCACCATGACACGTGTTAGACTTAGGATGATGACACATGGTGCTATTGAGTTTTTGACACTTGTCATGACTATATAACAACACGTGTCCCATGATTTCCTCTCCATGTGTCCACTTTTGCTAATGACGCTTAATTATCACTAATGACGGTTAATTAGCACTAATCATGCTTAATTAGTCTTAATGATGTGATTATGGCTAATAAGTATAAATCTATAACATTATGGGCACTATGCTAGTAGTGACTTCTACTACTTATAAGGTACTACCAAAATTCCAGATTACTAGATGTGGTACTATGTTTTGATGTGCTACACAAACCAAAGAACCCTTTAAAAGTCATGATTATTCAAGATGGTCTCTGATTTTTACAAAACAGGTTTCAATGAAATCATTGCATCAAGGCGAATCTATTCACTATGGTATCCGTAAAGTGTGAACACTATCAATCCAATTTTTCCTTGAAATAACACTTGATATCATTCAAAAGTATAGTGTACAAAACACGTATTACAATAGAAATTCTTGTTTAGGGTGTTTGGACCTAATTAATTACCTGGCTTAAGCAAATTAATTAAAGCAATCAATAGGTGGCTCATGAAATCCTCAGAAAAAAAAGAAAAATAAAGGCGATGAAAATAAAACCAGTGAGGTCCCCCAAGTGCACCGCTACCTGGCGAAACAGACCCCGCAACAAATGAATGCCCATTCACAAGAGTTCAAATGCGAGAAAAAATATCTTTCTCTCTCTCTTTTTGTTCTTTTTCTCTTTTTTTCATCTCTTTCACTTTTTCTTCTCCTCTTCTCACGCTATCCTAGGGCTTGGTGAATTATCAAGCCGCCTCCACGTCGCTTGGGTGCTTCGACTCTCCTAGGATCACCTCCTTCGTTCTGCGAGCCCTCGTAAGACAAAGAAAAGAGAATGTGTAAGAAACACTATTGTCAAATATGAGAGAAAAAATGAAATGAATGCAGTGGATATAAACAATGAAGTGAATGTAGAAAATTATGCACAGATATTTACAACCAAGAATAGCGGGCCAAAAGAGAAACATAACTACCCTTGTCGTGCCTCCCCGGCAACGGCGTCGTTTTGTTGCGTACGGAATCTCAGAGATTGGAAATTTTGATGGTAAATTATGTCGTCGTTATACACAAAATCCCGTGACAAACAAACAAATTATCTTTTTTATTTTTGCTACTTATTAACCTGTATAGCGGAAAGGGTCGAACTCAGAGGGGCTACAATTCCCGAGGGTTATTCAATTAATGAGAAACTAATTAAGATAAAACATGAACCTCAAAGGACAACTATCCTTGGTTTTTTGTGATTTTTTATCTTTTATTTTTTTTTTAAATTTTCTGATTTTTAAAGTTTTAGTGATTTTGATTTTGCAATTTTTTTATTTTTCAAAAATAACACGAAGCAATATTGACAAGATCAAAAATGTGCACAACAACTCTTTTTTAATTTTTCAATTTGTCAAAAATACTCAAAAACTCCAGAAAAAATATTTTTGGGTTTTAAAAGTTTGAAATGTTTTTGAGATTTTTTGTGGAATTTTCAGATGTTTTTCTATTTTTTTAAAATCAATCAGTGAGAAAATATGAAAATGTGCACGGCCTGGAGTAATTTGCAACTTAAAAATATTTTAATGCCCAAAACTCCTAAAACTTATTTTTATGACAAACTACAGGAAAATATCTACAAACAGGAACTGAAATTACTATTTTTGGATTTTTGTAGAATTTTCTATTATTTTTAGAAGATTTTTGTTATTTATAATTGGTTTTATAAATAATTAATGTGTGAAAATGGGTCAGACAATAAAAGACAATGAAATACAACTACTCTACTTTTTTTGAAATTTTTCGAATAGTATTTGAATTTTCACGAAGTTTTGAATTTCAGGAAGACAAAATGACACTGTTTTTTATTTTTTAATAATAATAAATGATGGAAAAATGCAATGAAATTTTTATACTAAGAAGATAATCACATCAGGAGCATAGCAAAATTTTTGCAAAATTTTTGGATCATAAATAACATTTATTTCATTCAAAGAGAGCACTCGCGTTTTTGTTCAGCAGTTCAGGAACTAAATTGTAAATAAGTTTGGTTTTTGCATCACATAAATAACAAAAATAAAGCATAGGGGAGAATGCGCAATTTACCATTATATCATGTGCATGTCATGTGATTGAGGCTCTGACAGGGACTTTTTGGCAAATTCTCAAACGTTTGGAGACTTTAGATGCAATTATTCCCTACCCCCTTTTTTTAATCAAAAGCCCCCAACCCTAAGAAGAGCTCCTTAGTTCCTTTCTTTCCAAGCCAAGAGGATGACCGTCACCGCCTCCCTTTCTTTTTCTCTACGCAAGGGGGCGGCGGTCGCGTATGGCGCATCGGGGCGGAGGGTCGGAGGTTACTGCGATGGGGCGCGGGGTACGGCGGAAACGGGCTGTCAGGGCTGCGTGCTCGTGGGTTGGCACTGTCGCCCTTGGCGGAGATGGCATCGGGTCGCGGAACCGGAGGTCGCCCACGCGTGGGAGGAGGAGGAGCACCGACGCGGGGGCTCCGGACGACGCCTCAACGCTGATGGAGGTCGGCGTCGCGACGGTGGGCGGTACGGTCTACGGTGCCGTGATGGCGTTGCTACAGACTAGAGGGGGCACGGCCCATATCAGGCCACCGCGTGGGGCGTCGCGGCTGTCAGTGGCGAAACATACCCGCCTCTATTTTTTGTTTTTTTGTAACTTTTTTTATTGTAATGATGTAAACAGTAATACAAAGGAAATTTTTTTTTATTTTTTATTGTAGATCTGAAATAATGAATAAACAAAAAATGAGAAAATTTTTTGTGGTTTTCTTTTTAATGTTCCTGCAAAACAAACGTTAGAGTAAAAGAAACAAAATTATTTATTTATTTACAAATTGGAAAATGAGCGGGGATCCGTAGGAAATGAAAGAGTCGAATCCAATCTCCGACCACCGTACGCGGCCGGAGTTGAGAGATCGTGGGAGGTAGAAATAGAACGTGTGGAGATCGAAAAAATGAGATGAAAAATTGAGTCGGTGGCGGATCAAAAACGAGATGGATTCTTTAATATCTAGATAAAATATGACAACGAGACAAAAGTGCGAGAAATAAACTACAATTAACCTAGATAAAAATAAGAAGAAAATGACTACGGATCTCACCTTAGGAGCGGAAAAGGACCGTGATCGCCTCGACAAAGCCGACTCGCTGTCACCGGACGGCTTGGAGACTAGGCAACTTTCTCGACGAAATATTTTTTTCTTGGAGATCGGGCTCCTTTCTGTAAAGATTGATCAAGTTGGAATGAGGGAGAAGGAGCCATATAAATAAGAAAATAATGGAGACGAAATTTTGAATTTTTGACTTTTTGGATAAAGAGATAAGATGGATGCAAAAATTGAAATGAGATAAAGATGAAGAGATAAAACTATTTACAAAAGTATCTATTTTTTTAATTTTCGTCAATTTATTTTTTTTGAATTAAAAAATGATATTTTTGTATTCTTTTATGGTGTTTAATTTAAAATAGCAACTATATACATATACTATATACATATATGACATTATATACAAGGGTAAATGAGGAAATTAGCTCTCTTTTTTGTTTTAAAAATTATATTATTTTTTTATTTTTATTTTAATTAATTAGTAAAAAATATTTTCAAATATATACAAATATAATATGCATAAAATACAATTGAAAATTGCACAAACCACCCAGAAAATCGATTTTTTCAACCGTAACTCCAAAAATTATGAAATCACAACCATTTTGAAGATAATTTAATTTAGAATCCAATGGAAGTGATATTAGTTTAATTTGAGTCCATATGGAGCCGGAATTGATCTTTCAATTAGTGCTTAGTGGCTTTTTCCAAGTGTGGCTTCTTTTATTCTGTACATGATTTAATTGTGCAATCATTTTTAGTAATTAGGACACATTTTATTTACAACTTTGGTTTTGAAAGTTATTTGATTTGAGGTCAATTAATGCACAAATAAATTAGTGTTAGTTTTATACAGATATACACAAAATAAGTGAGAAGAATTTACAACAACACACATTTTTTTGATTTTCTGCTTAAGGACCCTTATCTCCCCCTACTTTATTCATGGTCGATCAGGTCAAATCTTGATCTTCTCCCGGGGATCGGGTCAGCCTGTATACAGTCTTCCTTTTTTATTTTATTTTCTTTATTTTTTTCTTTCTTTCTCTATTTATTTATTTAAGGTTAAAATTAGTAAGAGTGTATAATATTTACATATATGCAAGTTAGTAAGAATATGGAGTTTTTGTTATATGCAGGTGTTTTATAAGGGATTTTAAGCTAAAATAAAAGAATAAAGATGACGAATCGCTGATTCATCAACCTCTATACATCCGTGCACATTATACACATTTGTTGTAGAGATAATAAAGTTTAACTTCACTTTTCTGCTATTCATTATTGTGTTTATCTTTGGTTTAATTTTTGTTTGCAGTAGGGTTTCATGAGGGGTCGTCTCAGCGACACTTTTGTATTTGCTCTTTAGTGAGGATAATTTTTAGACCCTTGCCAAATCAAATGGCATCATTATCGGGGAATAACGCGCATAGATTGGATTCTTTTATTTGTTTATTTATTCTTGCCTATGTATGTGTTTGCTTATTTCATTTTCTTTTTTTATATTGATTGTAAACTGTCTAACACTCCTTCTTGTTTGACTATGTTGCGAGGGACTGCTATGCGATGGAGGACTTCTTAGGAGGCCCTCTACGCCTAATCAACGTGGAGTTGGCTTTTTGACTTAGCCGGTAGGATAGATAACCATATGAAGGCTTGGAGGATTTGAATACTTTCTCTTTTTATTATTTTTATTTTTATTTTTCAATGTATTTTGTAATTAAAAGTGAGAGAGTGATACTCAATTTTTAATAATTTGGACTCTCTTAGACTTTGACACTTCATGAGGTCCGGTATCTGAGCGATTGTTTGCTTAGGGACCTCGTTGATTTTGCCACTTTTCATCTCTTTCTTTTTATTTGTTTTTTGAATTTACTTGTTTTGTGCTATTGAGCCCTAGCTTAGAAATTCCTTGATGATAGAATAAGCTCCAAATCCCTAATTATATTTTCATGTACCTATAGATTCGTTCTTGGACTTATTCAATCTAACTGTTGATTATTTAGACTTGAAATCGCACTTCGCGAGAGGCTCCACATAGATGTTTGCATGACCTATTATGGCAGGCATCAAGGAGTCTCCAAGACCGGACCTTAGGTTTCATTTCTAGATAGTTAGCATCCGGTGCTTCACGATAATAGCAATTACTATTTTAGGGTGATTTCGTAGTCTCTCATCTCATATAGGGTAGCTTTAAATTCTGTTATGTATCTCGCATGGAGAGAGATGGGAAGCAGTATAAGTCTTCTGACTATGCATGCATCATAAATTCCCGACTTGCATTGCTTTTACAACATTCTCCCGCTGATTTTGATTAGCTATGATGTTAATGGAGTTGGAAACTCATTAGGCGATTGCATTGAAAACTACAACAAAAGTGATGACCAAAAATAAATTGGTACTACTAACTCTATTGGAGTTTTAAAAATAAACATAATGGATCCATTGCTTTGGGGAGAGCAACCCCCTCATTATATGTGCATGTCATTCTCACGTACACCCTAAGGATTAGTGCCCAAATCCCATGCCTACCTACATTTTTGTAAAATTGTTTTGAAGCTCACCAAACTCTGAAATATAAAAGATAAAAGACCACCATCTTCTATCTTCTCTACATTGATCAGTTGCTTGTGCTTTTGGAACTGAGTCTTTTCGTAATTTTTTTCGGATCCATGAGCCTTCAAGCTGAGTCTTTTAGGGCTACTTTAAGCTTTGATTCGAATTCATGGCTTTATCAACACTTTTCATCGAAGAGCTTTTGTCTGAAAAGTTAAACAAGCTACAAAACATATATACAACTAAGTAAGTAGCAAAATCTAAGTCACCAACAGTCTCCATAATCATTCTCAATTAATTCTAATGATGACGACTAAGAGTTTACAACAACTTAATCGATGTTATAGTATAGTATTGCCAATACTCATAATAATTCAAAACAAACATCAAGTGACATGAAATAAGTTCCATTGGGTTGATCTCGTCAAGATATTTGAGGATGATATATAATTCCATATCCAAGAGAGTTAATTTTTATGACTTTTACAAGCTCCTTGTAAAATAATGTATTATCTCAAGGTTGTTGACATGCTAAATGCAATATAAAAAAACTATGGGCAATACGCATTGAATGTGAATGGAAAATATATTCTTTTTTGTTTAATTTGTGCAACTTGTCATGATGAAAAAATAATTCATTACATATCAATTATATTTGATTCCTGATCTTTTCAATATGTTGATACTGTGAATATCTAACTATTCCTCATTGGATAAATGATTTTACCACTATCATGCAAAATAAAAAATTGAATAAGATCCACTTCTTTTTTTATATTTTGTTCATGTTAGAAAATTATTTTAAATACTAATTATCTTAGTTACACTAGTTAATAAAAATTTATAGATTTTTCTACCATTTTTCAAACATATAAGTTAGATTATAATTTTTAGCTTAATCAAATTTATAAAATTATAAACATACATAATTAATTGAGAAAATACCTATTCATAATAAAAGTTTTATGTTTTTTTAGATTTTTTTATGATTTACTACCATTTTAAGACGTTTGTTGCATATAAAATAATTAAAAGTTAATGTACAAAATAACGATACCAAAAATTAATGGAAAATACTATAAATATTCATCTTTCATACTTTGATTTTCAATTCATTTTTAGGATATCTTAAATAGAGATTGAAATATATTGAAATTAAAAACCACTATTCCTTTGACTTATTTTAGTGTCTAATACCTTATTATCCAATCCATATTTACTATAATATAATTTTACTTAAATTAGAAACTTGAAAAAGGCTTGGGCTTACATCCACAAGTACTAGGTTTAAAAAACTAATTTTTCAAGTATTGTCTTAATTATCATCATCTACCGATATTAACTATTAACATTTAAATGGACATTTCAATCAATTAATCCTCAAGTTAAATCTAATCATGTCAAATTTGGTTGATTGAGTTGTATTTCAACTAATTAGAATCGTATTTTGGTCATATAAAATACATTAATATACAACATATTTAGTCCATTACACGAAAATGAATTCTATACTTTCAATCATATCTATTTTATGCATATTTCATTTGATGGATGGCTAAGGTGGACCATGAGAGATAGGTTGTCTATCTCAAATTTATACTAATGATCTTGAAACACAACCTATATTAATAATCTTGGAATAAATTCGAGCTAAATACGAACACGATTGCGTAAGAGAAAACATAATGGCTCACATTTTTAACTATATGAACGATAGGCTTAGTTTATTTCCATCTCAATCCTTTTGTTTATCATGTTGGACCTTCTTATTTTTTATAAGTCAGTAAAGATTACCCATCTATTTTTAAGAAAGTATTTTTTAATCTTGCTTAGATGTCTTCAATTTTGATTTATTTGTTCAACCCAATACAATATAGGGCCCATTATGTGACCTTTTCCAAATTTTGGGAGGCGAAGCCTGCCCTTCGAACGAGCCTTGTTGTAGGACCCGTCTATACATATATTGTTGTATAAAACCCACCTAGATCAAGTGTTATTTTGTATCATGTGTACTACCAATCCTTTACCATATAAAAAGAAAGAATCTGTTGTTATTGTCACTGATGTTTCTAATTAAGAGAGAATCTTATAAATCACGTGTCATATTTGTAATGTGTACTTATATATATGTTTGATTTACTATTGTATACACATTTACTATATTCACAGTAAAAGTTTATACTAATTCAGTACCAAATACAATCACCTATAGTTGTATTTGCATAATCAAGGTATTAGCTTGTAGCAACATCTACAACTTAAAAATAACTTATATGATATTTTGCAAGTAAATAATCTCCTATTTTAATCCTAATAAATAAATTTTAATTATTAAAAAAAGACTCCTTTACCCAATATCATTATCTCTTCATCCCACCTCACCACTTCTCTGTTGTTCCTACTTACCACGTTTCCACTGTTTCCATTGTCTATTCCTTCTCTGTTGCTTTTGTTTTAGAACGAACTCCTTTTCATGGGTCATAACTATCCATCAAAAATCACAACATATCTATGTGAGAGAGAGAGAGGGAGGGAGATAACTCGATATCAGATCCAGACATATGCATGACATCCCCTTTAAAAGACCAAGACAACCTCGTCTAAATCGCCGAGCTCGCCGAACAAGCCGATCACTATGATGGTAACACATCATCATCTTACAAAGAGCATGACATTAGTGATAGATACATGTGATAAAAAGGATAGCAAGAATGTTGTTACTTGAATTGAGTGTACAGAGATGGTGGAGGCGATGAAGAAGGTGGCAGAGCTGAAGATGGATCTGACTGGGAGGAGAGGAACCTTCTATCCGCTGGTTACAAGAATGTTGTGGTGGTCTAGGAGGGCCTCTTGGACAATCCTCTCCACCATAGAGCACATGAAGTAGTCCAGGGGCAACGACGCTCATGCTGCTACCATCGCCGCCAACCGTTGTCGTGTTGAGTTAGAGCTCCAACATGTCTGCCACGACATCATGACCCTTATTGACTCCTACCTTCTACCCTCTTCTTCCTCCCCTGATTCATCTATCTTCTACCTAAAGATAAAGGCCTACTACTATTGTTGACTTGTCTAATTCAAGATTGGCATTGACAAGAATCACGCTGTTGACAAGTCCATGGAGGCCAACCAGGTATATATCATCAGCATCAATTCATTCCTCTATTCATTGTCAACTTTTTTGTTGGTTTATTTTTGTTGTAAAACCTCCTTGTAAAGCGAGGCAAATAAATGTTTATGATGAGCGAGGAAAATTCCCGGCAGCACTTGCAATAGTGTAAGATGATAAATCTTTTTTTATTGTATATTGCAGGTAAGTACCTTTTGAAGAGTATGAAATAAAGTTATAATTATCTCTATTTGTAACAAAATAGCTGTAGTATAACTAATATGATCGTTTAAGCAAATAACATTAATATGCTCATGCTTACACTTTTTAACTTTAAATAGTAAATTTTTCAAAATGGGAAAAATATAAACAGATCTTTAATCCATTCTAATTGCCATAATTTTTTAAATGAGAATCTCTAGTGATCATAATTGCAAAAAAAAATATTATATACGCTACAAAGAATATAAATAGAGAATCCATATAGTTTTACTAGTCAATCTTGAGATATTATTTCTTTTTTATTATTGTTGTCTCATTTTCTATTTCTTTCTTCCTCTTCTTGTAATTTGCCCCATAGATCCCTCTCATATATAAGAGAACCCTAGGGCCACTCGTAATAAAATGAATTCTTGTCCCTCTACATAGTATCAGAGCGACGGTCCTAGACTGGAATTCTCGTACCCCACAAAACCCTAAACTTACTTTCCACTCCATCCTCTAGTCCGCTGTCAAACTCAGGTCGCAGCCATAGGCCTCCAAGCCATTGCCTGGCGTCCAAGACAAGGCCAGTCCAACCCAGATTGCAGCCCTACGCTTCAAGCCGTAGCTCCTAGCACCCTAGACCTCCTCCTGGGCCGGTCAGGCTGAAGGATATGGAAATTATCCTCAAGCGCATCACGGAAGCGTGATCGTCGTATCGGATACGACGAAGAATGACTAGTCGTACTAGTTGTTCGGTGCAGCGGAATTTAAAAAATTTTATTCGATGAAACCACATGATCCGAGAACCATTCTCAAATCGTTTCATCTATAACCACAACAAGTATAATGCAATACCTCTTGAAGCGTGGTTGATCAAGTCTCAAAAGGAAAAGACCTCCTGTCTCAAGTTCGATCGTCGGCGAGACCGCTTGCGAGCGCGGGGATGAACCGCGTTGTCCTCGCAATCCAAGAAATTGATCCAAGCGTGGTTGCTCCTGATCTCGTCGTACGAGATCGAATGTCTCCTTCGTGAGTGCAGCACTCCAAGGAGACGGAGAACCGAAGAACGTCGAAGCGACGGTGTGGTGGCGAAGGCGACAACGATTCTCTCCTCTGGGGTTTGGTGGTCAGCCACTAGAGGGAGAGAGGGTAGACGTGTACCAAGAAAGAGAGAGAGAGAGAGAGAGAGAGAGATCCAATAATCACATGTCAAGAGAGAGCATGGTATGCCTCTCTATTTATAGGGTTTTGGGATCCATGGATCTCAATCCATGGGACACATAAAATCAATGGGTGAGATTGATTAATGTCAATCCAATGGTCAAGATTGTTGTTGGTAAAACCAACAAATTTAGGTTAAAATATATTTGACAAAATCAAATATAAATTAGTCCTAAATCAAACCAATAAATAAGGAGAGAATACATACATGGAGATTACAATTCCATGTATAACATGGTGGACGGCCACCCATTCCAAATAGGACATGGGTGTCGCCCACCCCTTCCCTAATGGAGGGCAATCTCATGATAATTCATGAGATTGCATATCTCCATGGAAATTCCCTCTTTATTTATTTCCAACAACTTTTGTTGGGTTTTATTCTTCAAAAATAATTCACAATTATATTTGAGAATATTGCAATCTTGCCATGGAAAAAATGTGAATCATATTCACAACCTAAAACAACATATAATTTACATTGTCAATTAATTACACAATGTGTATCCAATACACATAATAATTAATCAACACATATAAATTATAATTAGCTCTCTCTAATACATTATAAATCACATTTATAATATATTATGAATAATTGGATATTTCTATCCACATTATTCTTATCCATAATAATTAAATCACATTTAATTATATTGGATAATTTCATCATACATCAAGATGATTAAATCACATTTAATCATGATTTCTTCATTGCTTAGATCTTATGGAATTATTCTTGAACCCTTCAAGAATAATGCAATCTCTCCACAGATACTTGGAGATAAGGACCGGGCGATTGTATTGTTCCACGTATAGTGACAAGGATATTGAGATCATATCTCAAATCCAGATCGTGGGCCTCCCATAGATGCTTGATTAAATCAAGACCGTAAATCTAGTCTTCTCATTGTATCTGAATCACATTCAGATCAATGTCCAACACTTGGACCACGATCAGATCACTTCTCTACTGAGAGGAGTCACTAAAATCCAGACCCGTTTCATCACTCCCTAGGAATGGAATCGTCATGGTTATACAATCATTTATGATCAAATCACCCTCATGTATTCCCAATACCTGTACATCCTGCATACTGGAAGACTCAGATTAAACCCGAAGTATTGGATCAACTTTATACTGTCTACTTCATGGTTTTATCAGTAAGTTTCTCATTCAATCATTGGGAGTTGATATCGATCATACACTTTCCAAAAGCGTATATCATACCTAGGTCTTGATGATATACTAAAAGTATATATCAAACCTACAAATTCATTCAAGCTTCCAAAGCGAGACGACCATGCGCATTGAATTTGATTCTTCTCAATATCTCATGAGTGAGCTCATGTCTTCCGGTTCAGTAACTGAACCTGTATGATCCCTTTGAGAGATCGAATTACTCATATGCCCTTATGTGCACACCAGCACGCCGGTGTATAGACCTTGATTAGGTCATCAACCTATTGGTCTGCCAAATGTACACACTCAGACATATAGTAACACATCTGTCTCCGGTCAGAGGATGTGTGCCTATATCATGACAGCATACGATATAGGACTTTGGTTATCTCGATCTCGTTAAGTCAACTCTTTGACCTAACTAATCTGACACCTCCGAATCTCTATTCCTATGCAGAGGACCTGCATCAAGAGGTTGGTCAGATATCAGCCTTCAGTGATAAGGATTGCCATCTCCTACTCAGGCTGGAGATCATCTCTTAACAATCATTTGACGGTGCTTGATGAGTCCTCAATCTAACTCTTTTGATATTCATCCAAGCACCAGCCTCTATGATTCAATAGTTGAATCAACAGCTGTATGATTATTAAGATGGCCATGGTACATAATCCTAATTGTACTGAGGGACCTATTATGTAAATTAATTATTCTTCATTTCAGATCAGGGAATGATATTTGCAATAACATTTACTGCATAATGGCTCGCTGTGGGCTCGCATTTCCAACACAGCCTCCTCGGCCATCATCTCGGCCGCCTAGGCCATCGTTGGAGCTACCGTGGTCTTCCTTGTCCTTCTGTAAGCCATCATATGCTTTGAACCGATCTGCTTTTGATAGAAAACGTGATTTCTAACCTATAAATCACATTTTCCAGCCCTAGCAAGCAACGACGATTGATGAGATTAGTTGTATGAGTCTATACGTACAACCAATACTCCATATGATCGTGTAGAATCATTTATATCGGTCTACTCATGGGTTGAGTTCCGTTATTTGGCCATTCTACCATCATGTCAGAGAATAAGGGTGATAATTTCTCATCTTCCTTCAAGGGTCCGACTCCCATTGCTAAGATGGATAGGTCTATCTATGAGTTGTGGTCCATGTAGTTTCTCACCCTAATGCGGTGCAACAACAAGGAGCACATCCTGATAGATCCAAAGCCAACAGATAAAACTGGGGAAAATGTTTCTTGGAAGCAAGATGACATGTATACACGTGTCTGGCTATGCAGAACACTCACCACAGAGATAGCCAATGATATTCTAAACCAACCCCCTCCAAGTCGATGTAGGACACTTTTGCTTCCACCTATGCTGAAACGAAGAATGAGGTAAAGATTCTCCAATTACAGTTTGACATCTACAAGGCCAAGCAGAATGGTTGTCCTCTACACGTGTTCTACAGTTCGCTTCATGGAATGTTTGAGAAGCTACATAGTTATATGCCTATTACCACTTCTCTTGAGCAGTAGAAGGAATATAGGAACTCCATGATGGTCGAAGTTTATTGGTCGACCTTGATACAGAGTATGATGCAGCGCATACTCATCTTCTCACTGGAGCTATCATACCTCCCATGGAGGAGGCCTATAGACGACTCAGCCGGATTATCATGCCTCCTATGGCCACTCCTCAGCCCTTGTCACCTATGGTTGTTTCTCGTGGTCGAGGAGTGACAACTTAGTCTAGAGAATGCACTCCTCATGGCAGAGGTGATGGACGTCTGTGTGGCCCTTGCACCTTTTGCTGTCGACCGGGACATGTAGAGGATATATGCTATCAGAAGCATGGATATCATGTTTGTGGCCGCATGGCTGAACATATTAAGCCTTCAGATACTCTTGCTTCCCAGGCAGATCCTCCCATGGATGATATCGTATCTCGCATTAGAGAGATTATGACGTGTGTTGCAGGAAACCCCACTACATATAAAGCAATCGTAGCCAGAGCCTCTTCAAGCTCCTCAAGTGACACTTATGCATTCACTAGTAGTAATGGTGCAGATATGACAGAGTGGATTATGGACTCTGGTTCTTCTCATCACCTTTGTGGAGACAGAGCACATCTGAGGTCATGCAAGACTATACCACAAGGTAAATGGCTTGTCATTGCCGACGACGACCACGTACAGATTACATGACAATGGGAAGTGCATCTGATGTCATCTATGCATCTTCGGAATGTTTTATATGCTCCTAACTATCGGATGAATTTACTTTCCATTATTCAGATTACTAAGGATCTGCATTGTCGTGCCATCTTTGATCCATCTTCTCTTGTTTTTCAGGGCATACTCATGGGTAGGGTGATTGGATGTCGTCGTGAACAGCGGTGACTCTACAGACTGGTCCAACCTCATCATGTTGATGTTTCCCCCATACCTACTGGACCAGTCTCTCCATATCTATGGCACCATCATTTTGGCCACCTTCCTCTGCAGAAGCTATGTCATGTTCTCCCTAATATTTCCACGAGATTCTCCTTTCAGTGTTTGGCATGCCATCTTGGGAAGCATTATCATTCCTCCTTTCCATCCCGTTAGAGTTGGAGCAATTCCCAATTGTTTGAGCTCCTTCATTTAGATATCTGGGGTTCGAGTCACATTCCTAATTATTAGAGACATCATTTTTATCTTGTTACCATTGACGATCTTTCTAGACTTTCTTGAGTCTTTCTTTTGAAGAATAAGTTTGAGGTTGGATCTATGATCAAATATTCTATTAATGAAGTAAGGAATATTTTTTCTGCTAATTTCAAATATATTCACATTGATAATGCCTTAGAATTCTGCACCTAACAGCTTTCTGAGTTTTTTAGATCTCTTGGCATTATTTACCAGACCTCATGTGCCTATCTTCTCAGCAGAATGGTGTTGCCGGGCGCAAACATCGTCACTTACTTGATGTGACCATAACCTTGTTGATACAGGCTCGTGCTCCTCATTCTTACCGGAGAGATGTTGTCCTTATTGCATTCTATTTAGTGAACTTAATTCCCTCGTCTGTGTTGGGGAGAAAATATTCCTTTCTCGATTATGTTTCCTGAGAAGGATCTTTTCTCCCTTACACCTCTTGTGTTCGGATATGTCTCTTTTTTTCATGATGCCTCTCAAGGTCAGGACAATCTCTCTCCTAGGGCTATCAAGTGTGTGTTTGTTGGCTACTCTCATACCCAGAAGGGGTATCGTTGCTTTGTTCCGCTAAGGTGAAATAACTTTGTTAGTGCTGAAGTTACTTTCTTTGAGTCTGTTATGTATTTTTCTTTTATAGATGACAGACTAGCCCCATCTGATTTTGACGATGAGATCTACAAGCCTCCACTTCCTACTATTTTTCATCTGCCTCCCTCTACTCTTGCTCTACAACCACCTCCTCAATCACCACCACCACCACTACCACCTGCTCTTGTGCTCCACCTCCTACTCTGACACAATTTTGGCCATGTGTTTTTCCTTGTAGGTCACCTTCCCCTACGGAAGCTATGACATGTTCTCTCTCAAATTTACACGAGATTCTCCTTTCAGTGTAAGGCATGCCAGCTTGGGAAGCATCATCATTCCTCCTTTCTGTCCTATTGGAGTTGGAGCAGTTCCTAGTTGTTTGAGCTCCTTCATTTAGATATATGGGGTTCGAGTCGCGTTCCTAATCATTAGGTACATCATTTTTATCTTGTTGCCATTGACGATCTTTCTAGATCTTCCTTGGTCTTTCTTTTGAATAATAAGTCGAAGGCTGGATCTATGATCAAATAATCTTTTAATTAAGTAGGAATATTTTCTCCTCTAATGTCAAATATATTCACATTGATAATGCCTTAGAATTCTACACCTAACTGCTTTTTGAGTTTCTTAGATCTCTTGGCATTATTTACTAGACCTCATGTGCCTATACTTCTCAGCAGAATGGTGTTGTCAGGCTCAAACATCATCACTTACTTGATGTGACCAGAACCTTGTTGATAGAGGCTCGTACTCCTCAATCTTACAGGAGCGATGTTGTCCTTATTTCATGCTATTTAGTGAACTGCATGCCCTCATCTGTGTTGGGGAAAAATATTCCTTTCTTGATTGTGTTTCCTGAGAAGGATTTTTTCTCCCTTGCACCTTGTGTGTTCGGATATGTTTCTTTTTTTCATGATGCCTCTCCAGGTCAAGACAATCTCTCTTCTAGAGCTATCAAGTGTGTGTTTGTTGGCTACTCTCGTACCCAGAAGGGGTATCGTTGCTTTGTTCCGCTAAGGTGAAAGTACCTTGTTAGCGCTGACGTTACTTTCTTTGAGTCTGTTATGTATTTTTTCTCCTACATGTGACAAACTATCCCCATTTGATTCTGACGATGATATCTACATGCCTCCACCTCCTACTGTTTTTCCTCTACTACCACCTCCTCAACCACCACCACCACCATTGCCACATGCTCTTGTGGCTCCACCTCCTACTCTATAAAATTTTTGCCATGTGTTTTCCTTGTAGGCCTCGCTCGGTTCCCCATGATCACAGGTCTTGCCCATCATCCAATACGCCTCAGGTATGTACTAAGCACATTGTTTCTACTGATGGCACTATTGAGTTGTGTGTGCAGCAGGATTCCATAGAGGATGAGCAGGTGCCCTCTCTAGAGGGGAACTTACAGGTCACAGACGTGGAAGATTATCTTGATGCACCAATTGCTTTGTGAAAGATGAAATGATAGTGTGTTACGTATCCTCTTGCGGCCTAGGTTTCCTTGAGCAGGCTATCAGAGGATTTTAGGAGGTTTATCATGGCATTATCTATTGTTGAGATATCCCAGACATATCAGGAGGCTCTAAAGTACAATCAATGGAGGTTAGCCAGGGAGGAGGAGATGGTTGTGCTACTATCACATGGTATGTGGAGTCTTGTTTCTGCTCCAGTTGATGCATCTGTTATGGGATGCGAATGGGTGTTCACTGTAAAATGTTGTGCGGATGGTAGTGTAGATCTCTATAAGGCGAGACTTGTAGCATGTGGGTTCACCTAGACATACGGGGTATCATGATACTTTCTCTCAAGTTGCCAGACATTCTACTCTACCTATTCTACTTTCTATTGTTGTGATACGAGATTGGCCCTTGTATCAGATTGATGTGAAGAATGCCTTCCTCTATGGTGATCTTCAGGAGAAGGTCTACATGCAGCAGCCACCTAGGTTTGCCACTGAGGGGGAGTATCAAAATGTCTCCAGGTTACACAAGGATATCTATGGCCTTAAGCAGACTCTAAAAGCATGGTTTCATAAGCTCTCGGACTTGATAGAGCATCAAGGGTTTGTGGGATCGACTGTCTATCACTCCTTATTTGTATAGAGGACCCAGAGAGGTAATATTGTCATTCTTATTTACGTTGATGATATTATTGTTACAGGGGATGATGAGCATTAAATTCAAGGTGCCAAGGACTTCCTAGGTCAGCAGTTTGTGACTTAGAATCTTGGGCAATTACATTACTTCCTTGGACTGGAGTTTGCCAAAGACCAGTAGGGTCTTTGATGACCCAAAGTAAGTATGTTACAAATCTTCTTTCAAGGACTAGAATGGAAGATTGCAGACTTGCCACTACTCCTATTGACCAGAGCATGAAGCTTGATGATGATCATATTTAGGAGGTCGATAAGAGAAGGTACAGAGTGTTGGACAGTGTTGACATGAGATTCTTCAGGATTTGGTTTAATTGATATGTGAGAAAGTGTCGTTGATCCAAACAATCTCGCGACAGACAAACAAATATTTTTTTCTTCTGAAGGTGCCAAATTAACTAAAAGTGAATAATGAAGCAAGAAAAATTTTTGCTACTAATTTATATTTATAGTGGACAGGATCGAATTCAGGGAGTCTACAATTCCCGTGGGTTATTCAAATAATCAATGAAACTCAATTACGAGAAAAGGCATGAATCTCAAAGGCAAACTATCATCGGTTTTTATGGATTTTTTATTTTTTATTTCTATTTTTATTTTCTGATTTTCAAATTTTTGGTGATATTAATTTTGCAATTTTTAAAAAATTTCAAATAAAAAACAATATGCACCAGAGAAGAAAAACGAGCATCAAACTCTTTTTTTATTTTTTAATTATATCAAAAATTATCAGAAAAATATAGAGAAATTATTTCTGCATTTTAAAAACTTTGAAATATTTTTGGGAATTTTTGTTGAATTCTCAGATGTTTTGTATTTTTCTAAAAGTCAAACTGTGGCAAAAATGATGAATCGTGCACAGCCATGAGTAATTTGCAACTTAAAAATATTTTAAGTATAAAAGATCTTTTTAATATTGTTATCATGAAATATATACAAATATCTGCAAACAGGAACTAAAATCACAATTTTTGGATTTTTTGTAGAATTTTTTATGATTTTTATAAGATGTTTAATATTTTTCAATTTTTTGAGTTTTAAAAGGAATTAATGCATGAAATTTGGGTAGAAATTAAAAGACAATGAAATAAAACTACTATATTTTTTGGAATTTGTGGAGCAATATTCAAATTTTTAAGAAGTTTTGAATTTCAAGAAGAGAAAAAGACGTTTTTTATTTTTTCATAATAAGAAATGATGACAAAATGGATTGAAATTTATGCTAGAAATATAAGCACATCAGAAGCATAGCATGAATTTTGAGAAAATTATTGTCCAATAAAAACATTTATTTCTTATTGAAGCATTTATTTCAATAAGGAAAACATTTATTTCAATAAGAAAAGCAAGCAAATTAAAGCACGAGGACTCACGTGATGGGATGCGTGAGCAAGGTGAAGGCGATGCTCGCACGACAGGAGGTTGGCAATGTAGGGACTCCACCTAGATGCAAGAGTGGCTGGTGGATCTCCTGTAGAGCTGGTCACGGTGGCGGATCAAACTATCCATTAGCAAGTAGCTTTATAGAACTCATGATGATTGTGCTTTCTATAGAGTCCTTTTAGGAAAGGAGCTCCTAGGTATCTATAAAATCAGTGAAAAGATCTGTCTCTTTGAATTCAGCAAGAAAATCACAATCATCTGGCTATGATATAGTTTTCTCTATCTCATCTGTTGCATGTGGCGATGATGGTTTATGCTCAGAGATCATCTCAATTTTTACCTTGTCACTACGAGAGTGAAAGATGATCTCTCCAGTACCATAATCAACGGTTGCTTCGACCGTTCGGAGGAACGGTCGACCTAGTATGATCGGGGGATGGAGTAACGGTGTTGGTGTGTCCATATCGATGACAAGAAAATCAACAGGGAATTTCATTCCCTGCACCATTACAATAACGTCCTCTAAAATGCCTCTTGGCCTCTAAATCGATCTATCAGCAAACTAAAGGATCATACTAGTTATTTTTAGAGTCCCTAATCGAATTTCGGTTAGTAAAGAGGAAGGCATGAGATTGATGGAGGAACTGCTATCGAGAAGAGTACGATCAAATTATTGATCAAAGATATGGCAACGGATGTGAGGTGCTCCCTTGTCTTTCTTTTTAGGCGGGAGGTTATTGATGGCATGAACTGTGGCCATGGTCACGATTTGTTTCTTTGTTTCCTTTTGTATGTTCTTCCATAGTTGACACTTTTGTGTACATGCCTCGTTCATTCTCTTTTTTACTATTGGCATGTATTCCATGGCCTTAAGGAGTGGCATCTTTAAAAAGATGTTCTGTAAGATCTCAACAACTCCAGGATCAGATAGGGTTGTTTTTAATTTTTGATTTTTTTTTTGGATTTGAGAGAAGAAGGAAATGTCATTGAATCAGAAGAAACATGCAGGCGTTCATTTCCATTATTCAAAATATAGTTCTCAAACAGAAGGACAACCAGAATCAGTTTGTACAGTGTTGTACAAATCAGGTGGAAGAAAAACATAATCTAATATAGAATGGGATGTTGCTGCTGGCGAAGAGGAAGAATCTGCGACTGGTATATTCTACCTTGCTGATGGTGATCTACATCTGCCTGGTGAAGGTGGTGGTGAAGGCGGTGAAAGTCCATACTTGGGTGCTGCTACACTGGTCCTCTCGTTTGCTGGTGAAGGAGATGATGTAGAAGATGATGCTTTCTCAGTGGTTTGATTTCCCAACCCCAACTGTGTGTGTAGGCATCTGCAAACTCCTACCGATCCTGAGATGAATGGCGTCAGATAAATATCTAAAATCAATGGACATACCTGTCCTGAGGTGGGTGCACCATTGGCTACCTTCTCCTTGCGTCTGAAATTGTTGGGGTTGGCTTCGACCTGTGCTGGAATTAGTGTCTTGGTGGTGGTCAGGTCATCAATCCGCTGAGTCAGTTCATTCATGTTCTTCATAAGCAATGCAAGTTGGTCAAGTGCTTGGTTAACTGAAGGGGCCTCAGGTTTCTCATAAACTGGCTGCCATTGAGACTGAAAATACGGAGGATGTTGGTAACCATACGGATTCTGATAATGAGGAGGAGGAGGGGGAGGATATTGTCCATAGTGTGCAGTCTATTGCTAATTAGGATGAGGAAAATACATAGATTGTTGTTGTGGCTGGTCTTGTCTCCAATTTTGGAACTGTGGTGGAGACTGAAAGTGAGGCTAGAACAGATGTTGGTACTACTGATGTCTACCTCCCTGAAGCTGGTGGGCGGGTCTCTGACCCTGCTGTGAACCCAACTATCCTTGCCCTGACGGACGGGGCTGGTTTCGCTCATGGTCGAACAAATTATCTTCACCTCCTGAATGACAAGTGGAGATGGAAACTGCTGCTCAGGAATGTAGGCTACTTCCTACTGGTACGGAACAATCTAATGTGCATGCTGCTGAGCTTGATCAGGTGTATGCATGTAGTAGACATATGAAGTCTGCTCCATAGTAGAAGTATCATTTGCTACACTCGTACTGTGTACTGCACTTATCGTACTCACAACAAGCTCTAGGTGCATTGCTATCTCATTCAGCTTATCCAGGTACTTTATCCTCTACTCGATCGCATGAAGCTTCTCAAGCTCCTTGGATCTTTTCTTGATAATATCTACTTTGGATAGGTGATTTTCAATAATGGTCAGATCAAAACTATCAACCCTATCCACTTCATGTGATGTCATATTGACATCCTTGTGGAGTACTGCAGGGGCGGTGACGGGGTGCTTCAGAAAAGCATGTGAAGAAGAAAGAGCTGATGAACTCTCCACCATCTCCTCAAAAATTTGATACAGGACATCCTCGTCCTTGTTGAAGTGGCTCCCCCCACAAGTGGCATTCACCAGCTTCTGATTCTCAATGCTTAAACCCACAAAGAAATTTTGTAGAAGGCCGATCTTTGGAATATCATGATGGGAGCATTTCTCCATCAGATCTTTGAATCTTTCCCATGCCTCATGAATAGGCTCTTGGGGCATATAGTAGAAATTAGCAATCAAGGATCACATTTAATTGAGGCATCCAAGTGGATAATACTTGTTCAGAAATGTGGACCTCAACTCTTCCCAAGTAGTGACAACCTTCCCCAAGTGATTTAATCAATACAAATCTTTACCCATCAGACTAGATGGAAAGGCGATCATCTGTACTACCTCTAATGGGACATTTGGGTAGTGTATTGTTCCATAAATGCGATCAAACTACTAGAGGTGTATATAAGGTTTTTCATTAATATTTTCATGGAATATTGGAAGAAGAAGTAAAAAAGTAGGCTTAAGCTCAAAATGACCATGAAATGCAGGTATTTGTATCCAAGAATTTGTTTGTCCTACCCCTGGATTACAAGCATTCTTCAATGTAGGCTTAGCCCCGTGCTCTATGTGAGGTTCTTGTTGGAAATGTGAGCCCACGGCGAGCCATTATGCAATAAATGTCATTGCATATATCAATCCCTGATCTGAAATGAAGAATGAATAATTTGCATAATAGGTCCCTTAGTACAATTAGGGTTATGTACCATGGCCATCTTAATAATCATACAACTGTTGATTCAACTATTGAATCATAGAGGCTGGTGCTTGGATGAATATCTAAAGAGTTAGATTGAGGACTCATCAAGCACCGTCAAATGATTGTTAAGAGATGATCTCCAGCCTGAATAGGATATGGCAATCCTTATCTCTTTAGGCTGATATCTGACCGACCTCTTGATGCAGGTCCTCTACATAGGAATAGAGATTCGGAGGTGTCAGATTAGTTAGGTCAAAGAGTAGACTTAACGAGATCGAGATAACCAAAGTCCTATATCGTATGCTGTCACGATACAGGCACGCATCCTCTGACCGGAGACAGATGTGTTACTATATGTCTAAGTATGTACATTTGGCAGACCAATAGGTTGATGACCTAACCAAAGTCTATACACTGGCGCGCTGGTGTACATATAAGGGCATATAAGTAATACGATCTCTCAAAGGGATCATACAGGATCAGTTACTGAATCGGAAGACATGAGCTCACTCATGAGATATTGGGAAGAATCAAATTCCATGCGCATGGTCGTCACGCATTGGAAGCTTGACTGAATTTGTAGGTTTGATATATACTTTTGGAAAGTATATGATCAAGACCTAGGTATGATATATGCTTTTGGAAAGTATATGATCGATACCGACTCCCAATGATCGAATGAGAAACTTACTGATAAAACCATGAAGTAGACAATGTAAAGTTGATCTAATACTACGGGTTTATTCTGGGTCTTCCAGTATGCAGGATGTACAGGTGTTAGGAATACCTGAGGGTGATGTGATCATAAACGATTGTATAACCATGACGCTTCCATTCCTAAGGCCTGATGAAACGAGTTTGGATTTTAGTGACTCCTCTCAGTAGAAAAGTAATCTGATCTTAGTCCAAATGTTGGACATTGATCTGAATGTGATTCAGATGCAATGAGAAGATTAGATTTGCGGTCTTGATTTAGTCAAGCGTCTATGGGAGACCCACGATATGGATTTGAGATACGATCTCAATATCCATGTCATTATACGTGGAACTATACAATCGCCCTGTCCTTATCTCCACGTATCTGCGGAGAGATTGCATTATTCTTGAAGGGTTCAAGAATAATTCCATAAGATCTAAGCAATGAAGAAATGATGATTAAATGTGATTTAATCATCTTGATGTATGAAGAAATTATCTAATATAATTAAATATGATTTAATTAATGTGGATAAGAATAATGTGGATAGAAATATTCAATTATTCATTATATATTATAAATATGATTTATAATATATTAGAGAGAGCTAATTATAATTTATATGTGTTGATTAATTATTATGTGTATTGGATACACATTGTGTAATTAATTGAAAATGTAAATTATATGTTGTTTTGGGTTGTGAATATGATTCACAATTTTTCCACGGTAAGATTACAATATTCTCAAATATAATTGTGAATTATTTTTTAAGAATAAACCCAACAAATTTGTTGCAAATAAATAAAGAAAGGTTTCCACGGAGATATGCAATCTCATGAATTATCATGAGATTTCTCTCCCCATGGATATAGTGGGCGGCACCCTATTCCAAATACGTACAACGAGATCAGGAGCAACTACGCTTGGATCAACTTCTTGAATTGCGAGGACAACGCGGTTCATCCCCGCGCTCGCAAGCGGTCTCACCGACGATCGGACTTGAGATAGGAGGTCTCTTCTCTTAGAGACTTGATCAACCACACTTCAAGAGGTATTGCATTATACTTGTTGTGGTTATAGATGAAACGATTCAAGAAGTGTTCTTGGATCATGTGGTTTCATCATACGAAATTTTTTTAAATTCCGTTGCACCGAACAACTAGTACGACTAGTCGTTCCTCGTCGTATCCGATATGACAATCACGCTTCCGTGATGCGCTTGAGGAATTAACATATCCTTCAAGTGGTATCAGAGCCAGGTTGACGGTTTCGCAAACCGAGGACGACTTTGGTTCGTTAAGGTCGCGAAAGTTTTGTCGCATTTGATTTCGCAGATCTGCTTAGTAAATAATTTCGGCCATGTTTAAAATGTTTAAGCACGAATTATTTACATGGCTTTTGTTCCCCATTATATAAGGAAACCATAGGATCTGAGTTTGCGTAAATCGGATTTTGTATGCTCAAGATGTGGTTGTTTTAATGAACATGTATGCACTGTTGCGGGAACTGTAGATCTTAACATGATTAAAAAGTTAATTACAGTTTAGATCCGCCTCGAAATGCATGAAACATCACTTTATTTCTGTCCTAAATCAAGTTAGCAATCTTTGAAAATTGATTTTGACTAATTTGGATTTATATTGGTTGAGATATGTTAATTTTAGTGAGTAGGGGTCACTACTGAAATTACAGTCCTAATCTAGAACCAAGTGATTGTAAATTAATGAAATTAATTGTTAATTTCGTAAAATAATCATGAAAAATATTTGTGAAATATTGGAAGATGATTATTTACATAGTTTACTTTTCCGTAACCAATAATTGATTAGATGTGATCTAGATCACTAATTGATTACATGATCTACATGATCAACATTCCAACAAACATGTTGCTTGAATAGGACTTGGGATTTGTTTAGCAAATCTCATTATAGTATTAATCAAAAATTGTTTTGATTATTATTATATGGTATAATTTCGGTTGAAGAACCGATGATCATCTCAAGTACAAAGTGATTTATTTTGCATTATCCTTTCCCGATGTGGATATGGTGTCCAGTCGGAGAGCATTGGGGTTGCGGGTTGCAACGTATGTGGTCCGTCCCACTCTTGTCAGTACTGGCTATGACAGCGGGTAGGGTTAGTATAATGCTTAAGAAATCATGATGTATTTCTAATTATTAAAATTCAAAATAATACGTATTTGAGATAATACCATAATTCAAGTAACAATAAAATGTTTGTTGGATATTAATTGGATCATTAATTTAATATGATTAGATTGATTGGAATCCAATTTAAATTAAAACACTATATTATGAATAGAGATGTTATTTCCCTTGGAAGAATTAATCATAATGAATATGATTCATAGTGATTAATTAGAATTTGATTATGATATGGAGGATCACATAAGTGACATCAATGGTCTCCCGTCAAGGCGGAGGGTTCCGTCGCCAGGGATTGTATGTGGGAGACGCCTGTCCGAAGTGACAGCTCCTGTATGCAAACGCATCTGGATCGGGCTCTTCGCTTCTCGAAAGAGTAAGGACGTATGCGTAGTGACCCCAATATCGAGTCCTCATATTATTGGGGCGATATTGGATTGCGCATAGCGAGTTGTATTCCTGTTGACGATTGGTTCAATTAATGACGGGTCAACATTACATTAGGGGTGGTGGGCCCGGGTGTTAAAGACCGAATTGGGAGATGCAAGTTGGACTTGCAAGGCAGAATGTGTTCCCGCTTCTTTTTATCCGAGTTGTAGGCTCTCATATTATTGGGATGCAACAAAGATAAGGAAGGAGATCCTAGATCTTGCTTGAGATATAATGGTAAGTATATCTCTTACATTGAAAGTGATTAAGGGAATGAACTTTCGGTGTTGACAAGGAAAGACAACTTTGATATAAAAATTCCTAAATCAAAGTAAAATATGTATATATATAAATATGTACACTTATGCAAATTTCTTATTTCAGATAATCCTTCATTGAACCCACTCGATGTTATACTCGATAATAACCAGTAAAATATCATGGATTGGACTCATGATCCAGATATTATACTTGCAGTTGGACACATAATGTATGTGGTTGCAATGTGCAAGTTTCCTCATAATATTGAGGAATGACAATTAAATAGATAATAGGACTACAGCCCTAGGGTTTGTATGTCTCTATAGTCTTGATCTCTCATCAGATGTACTTTGGAAGTGACATGTTGATGATGATCATAATATTTATATAATCCTTATAAAATCTAAGAATATATTCTGGCATACATATGTGCTCTTGACATTTATCATGAATGACATGGTTCACTGCATCATGCAGAATGGTGGCTCTATTAAGAGATGATGTATTCAAAATGTTTGAATACCTACTTGAACCAATAAGAGTCTAGATGGATGTAGACATGATGAGTGTCGTCATTCTACTATCTATACTCTAATCATTCATGAAGCTTCATAATATTCATATTGTATGAATTTAATGAAGCATGTGCAAATGTTGAAATGATCTTACATTGAATTCTTTTGAATTTAACGTAAGAGATCCTTAGTCTTAAGCAATGGCTGCTCATAGATAAAGGGAGCACAGTGGAAGCATGGGTTGGACCCAAGTAATAAGTATAGTCAAAGAGTTGATTGTACCTCTGTGACTTCCATATGACATCCAAAGAGTTGGATGAATACCAATACTGCAATAAATTGATGTGTTGATAGTATGACTATCAAGTCTGCCTAGAATCCTTAGAGAAGGACTCGGATGGAGCATCAGAATAACATACATAAATCATTGATATTGACTTACTGAATAAAATAAAGTCTAATAATTGTATCTCAATCTTCTAACAACACCTGCAATGGGTTGCATATGTTTTAGAAGACTGGAAAAATTTTGATCTTAAGGTTTATAGTTATCCATATGGACATTGATGCAATTGTTGCAACAATTTCCATTGGATCACTGGACTTCATAATTTCAGTGGGAGAGCCCTTAGTCTTAGAGAATGTCTCTATGACCTAGGCATTAGAATACACTTATTGTTTGTTTCTAAATGTTGGAAATAAACATGAATTCTGGAATGGACCTATCATAAAGAGTTATGATAAAGATATTTCAGAAAGTAATCTAAAATCTAGTGGACTCCACTAAATTAGAAAATTAATGAATGGTTCATTGACATTTCTAAATACTGAAATTAAACCTCAAGATCAATCGAAGGATGAAGATCATTTGACAATGATCTAGCATCAAGCCTTGGACATTTGTCTATTGATTTGATCAACAGACTAGTAAGAGATGAAACTTTAGAATGTCTAAAATTTCGAAACTTACATACTTATGAATATTGTATTCAATGTAAAATGTCCAATACACCTTTCTTTGAGAATGTTGTAAGATGTCAAGGTATTCGGGATCTCATACATATTGATGTTTGCAGATCATCTATATCATAGTAAACATTATGGATATGTGATATCTGTTGATGATTATATATGATATAAGATTTCTTCCCTTTAGAAACCTTTGAAATGTTTAAAGATTTCATAATTTTTGTTTGGAACCAAAGTCTGAAGGAAGATGGAAATGAATTTGGTCTAATCTAGGTAATCAGTACCTATTAGATGAATTCATAATATACCTTATGGAGAAAGGAATATCATTCCTATCTCACTCCTCCTAATGAACCTAAACTCAATAGAGTTATAAAGTATACAATTGGATCATGTGTGACATGATCTTATCAATGATGAATTTTAGCATAATTATCCCTTAGTTTCCAGTTATATATATGTAGTAGAGACTGCTTTATATATCCTTAATAAGATTCCATGTAAATAAGTTGGAATCGAGCACTAGAGAGTGCTCCTTCATTAGGAAAATAAAAGACGGTATTGGATACCTACTTTATGACCTTGAGATTCTTAAAGTATCTCATCTCTGAGAATGTGATTCTTAGAGATTGAGACTCTTGAGAATCAGGATAAAAATGAAGTGTAGGAACTCATTTACTCTTGAGAAGATAATGAGGCTCCTGAAATTGGAAACTAAAAGGACAATTGAAGTTGAAACACTAATACCTCTTCAAATGAGTTTGAAGATGGATTCGATGTCTCAGAGAAATCTGACAATTTTCGAACTTCATGTGATGAAGCTTTTGAAGATCATAGCATGGATAGATGGATATTAGCAATAAAGTCTAAAGTAGACTTCATATACAAGTGTTATATATGGACCATCGAGGATCCACCTATATGGGTAAGACCTATAAAGGTGTAAATGGATCTTCAAGAGAAAGGGAACCTGATGAGAAGGTAGAGACCTTCAAAGCACGGTTCATAGCCATGAGTTACACACCGGAAGAGAAGACATTGCTTGCGATGAGACTTGCTCTTCGGTGACCATGCTTAAAACCATCAGAATATTGCTAACCTTAGCTACACAACTTGACTATTGCATCTTCAAGATGTAAGTCAATATTGCATTCCTCTATGAATACCTCTCTGAGGATATTCACATGAAGTAGCCCCAGGGCTTCATGGTTAAGGAAAGCAAGGTTTGCAAGCTAGGGAATCCATCTATGGACTCAAATAAGCTTCTTGAAGTTGGACCATAAGATTTGATGGAATTATAATTATGATTTCAGGTAAAATCTTGATGAGCCATGTGAAGCTTAGTGGGAGTGCCTTTGTGTTCATTGTGCTAAATGTAGATGATATCCTAATCATTTAAAATGATATAAAGATAATAATAAGTGTTTTATTATCTAGTTGTTCCATAACTTGAGATATGATCTCAAGGATACCTCTTAGATCATAGTTCTGAAGTTGTTCTGGAGGAAAGAGAAGAGGACATTGGGTCTGTCACATTAATAGTACATCTTGGACGTATTCCATTTTATGGAAAATTCCAAGAATGGCTTCCATCCCTTAATATATGGTACTAACCTATCTAAAGGGACAGCACCTCAAAAGTTGAGGAAGTGAATGCTAGAACTACTTGCCCTTGGGCATCAGTTTTGAGAAGCCGGGTGTGTATTGGATGTGTACAAAAGCCAGAGGGCTGCCATGTAGTGGGAGTAGTAAACTGTTACTAATACTACTATGGAAATAAAAACTTGGTTGCAGTAATAACAAAATCTTTATAGATGACAATATTTTGAGATAGTGATCTCAAATGTCTTATCTTCAAAAGTTTAAGACTTTATAGATAGTGATCTAAGAGGTCTTAACTGTTAATACCTTTGGAGATAGAGATCTCCAAGAATAAGGGTATTCTGATAAGGATTATGAAAATGCTAGTTATGATAATTGTTAAACTGCAGTGCAAGGACACTATAACTAACAAGATTGAGTATTAGTTGCATAAGATGCAACATTCGCATTAGATGTGAGCACTGTTACTGGGGATATGCAAGTGTCGTAAAAGGACTTGACGTAGTCTCGCGGGAACAGAGTGACTGATCAGCTTACCTAGCTATTTACTAAATAGCCTATGATTGTCATATGAGTGCGGGTTTAAATGATTAGACATTAATGGATCTTTGGGCTAGTGGGAGATTGTTGGAAATGCGAGCCCACGGCGAGCCATTATGCAATAAATGTCATTACATATATCATTCCTTGATCTGAAATGAAGAATGAATAATTTGCATAATAGGTCCCTTAGTACAATTAGGGTTATGTACCATGGCCATCTTAATAATCATACAGCTGTTGATTCAACTATTGAATCATAGAGGCTGGTGCTTGGATGAATATCTAAAGAGTTAGATTGAGGACTCATCAAGCACCGTCAAATGATTGTAAAGAGATGATCTCCAGCCTGAGTAGGAGATGGCAATCCTTATCTCTTTAGGTTGATATCTGACCGACCTCTTGATGCAGGTCCTCTGCATAGGAATAGAGATTCGGAGGTGTCAGATTAGTTAGGTCAAAGAGTTGACTTCACGAGATCGAGATAACCAAAGTCCTATATCGTATGCTGTCACGATACAAGCACACATCCTCTGACCGGAGACAGATGTGTTATTAAATGTCTAAGTATGTACATTTGGCAGACCAATAGGTTGATAACCTAACCAAGGTCTATAAACCGACGCGCTGGTGTACATATAAGGGCATATGAGTAATACGGTCTCTCAAAGGGATAATACAGGTTCAATTACTGAACCAGAAGACATGAGCTCACTCATGAGATATTGGGAAGAATCAAATTCCATGCGCATGGTCGTCTCGCTTTGGAAGCTTGACTGAATTTGTAGGTTTGATATATACTTTTGGAAAGTATATGATCAAGACCTAGGTATGATATATGCTTTTGGAAAGTATATGATCGATACCGACTCCCAATGATCGAATGAGAAACTTACTGATAAAACCATGAAGTAGACAGTGTAAAGTTGATCTAATACTTCGGGTTTATTCTGGGTCTTCCAGTATGCAGGATGTACAGGTGTTGGGAATACCTGAGGGTGATGTGATCATAAACGATTGTATAACCATGACGCTTCCATTCCTAGGGAGTGATGAAACGGGTCTGGATTTTAGTGACTCCTCTCAGTAGAAAAGTAATCTGATCTTAGTCCAAATGTTGGACATTGATCTGAATGTGATTCAGATGCAATGAGAAGATTAGATTTGCGGTCTTGATTTAGTCAAGCATCTATGGGAGGCCCACGATCTGGATTTGAGATACGATCTCAATATCCATGTCACTATACGTGGAACAATACAATCGCCCTGTCCTTATCTCCAAGTATCTGCGGAGAGATTGCATTATTCTTGAAGGGTTCCAGAATAATTCCATAAGATCTAAGCAATGAAGAAATGATGATTAAATGTGACTTAATCATCTTGATGTATGAAGAAATTATCCAATATAATTAAATATTATTTAATTAATGTGGATAAGAATAATTTGGATAGAAATATTCAATTATTCATGATATATTATTAATATGATTTATAATATATTAGAGAGAGCTAATTATAATTCATATGTGTTGATTAATTATTATGTGTATTGGATACACATTGTGTAATTAATTGACAATGTAAATTATATGTTGTTTTGGGTTGTGAATATGATCCGCAATCTTTCCACGGTAAGATTAAAATATTCTCAAATATAATTGTGAATTATTTTTGAAGAATAAACCCAATAAATTTGTTGCAAATAAATAAAGAGAGGTTTCCACGGAGATATGCAATCTCATGAATTATCAAGAGATTGCTCTCCCCATGGAAATAGTGGGTGGCACGCTATTCCAAATAGGAATGGGTGGCCGTCCACATGAAAGGTGCATGGAGATGAAATCTCCATGTACATTCTCTCCTTATTTATTTGGTTGATTTAGGACTAATTTATATTTGATTTTCTCAAATATATTTTAATCCAAATTTGTTGTTTTTTACAACAACAATCTTGACCATTGGATTGACATAAATCAATCTCACCCATTGATTTTATATGTCCCATGGATTGAGATCCATGGATCCCAAAACCCTATAAATAGAGAGGCATACCATGCTCTCTATTTACATGCAATTTTGGAGCTCTCTCTCTCTTCATACACGACAACCCTCTTTCCCTCTATTTTTGGTGGTCGTCCACCATACCCTAGAGGAGAGATTCATCGACGCTCTCGCCACCGCGCCGTCGCTTCGACATTCTTCGGTTCTCCGTCTTCTTGGAGTGCTACACTCACGAAGGAGACGTTCGATCTCGTACGACGAGATCAGGAGCAACTACGCTTGGATCAACTTCTTGGATTGCGAGGACAATGCGGTTCATCCCCGCGCTCGCAAGCGGTCTCACCGACGATCGAACTTGAGACAGGAGGTCTCTTCTCTTAGAGACTTGATCAACCACGCTTCAAGAGGTATTGCATTATACTTGTTGTGGTTATAGATGAAATGATTCAAGAAGTGTTCTTGGATCATGTGGTTTCATCATACGAAAATTTTTTAAATTCTGTTGCACCGAACAACTAGTACGACTAGTCGTTCCTCGTCATATCCGATATGACGATCACGCTTCCGTGATGCGCTTGAGGACATAACATATGCTTCAGTTCTTCCCCTCCATTCCCACCTCCAGGGTTTTTGTTATCCTCCTCTCTCATGTCTTCTCTTTCTTGTCTCATCTCGAGAATCATATCTCTCAGTGTAGTCTCAAAATTAGCCTGCTCTTTAACCGATCTTGAATTGACGGAATGGAGGCTAACATGGTATTGTTGATCTCGCTCTGCTCTGACATGGTTGCCTTTCCTTTTGGTGGCATTAAGTGTCCGACGTCTGACTCTGAAAATGTACATGCCACCCGATTAGTGCTCAGAATTAATGGAGTCTCATATATTAATTCGAGATTAAGCCAATCTCAAATAGTGGATTCATGGACGTTGTGAAGGGTGAAGTGGAGAAAGAGGAATATTCGTGCAGTGGGTCTCCTCGAATAGAAGGTGAATAACTTGGAGCATAGAATGAGTTCGCAAAGTCCGAATGAGAAATACTCCGGTCCGACATCTTTGAAATCAATAGGCAAGATGCGAGAGCACGAAGGTCAATGCAAGAGTGAAAATGAATGAAGGCACAAATTGAACAAAAGGATCTTTAGCACTAGCAAGCAAATACAATACAAACCCCCAGTTCACCAACTTAACTCAATGTGAAGACCATGAAGGTTCGGTTAATTATCTTGTCAATTTTAGAGTTTAGTGATAATACAATATATCAGAGCAGTTAAAGCGAGTTGTTAGGAATCCAATTCTATCAGGAGACTGGCCTAATCCCAAAGTTAGATTTTTCCCAAACAGTATAAATTGCGAACCGTTTACCAGCTACCCGATCAATTCAATCTATTAAGTATGTCACAGGCTGCTTTACCGGATACCAGAGAGATCCTCACTGGAGAATGACTAACCCAAGATAGTAGTCTGAAAAGAGTTCGAGCGTGGTTCTATCCTAGTGTGTTGGTCGCTCTCTCGCTACATACAAACCAAACAATAAGGGGGTTACACTCCCCAAAACAATGATTTTCCTTGTGTTTTATTTTAGGGTCGAGTTTTCTTTAGCAGTCCCGCATTTAGGGTAGTTGTCCCTTGGTTAAAATATTTTCAAAAAATCGCCTACCGTGTCCAATTTCCTTTTTAACTTATGTGAGTGAAAACAAGGAAGGAGATCGGAAATGCTAATGCACGACTAAAAACAATGATGCATGCAACGGGTTAGAGATGTGTACCTTGTCGCCAGCACTCTACATGAATTATGATCCACGCAGAATTTAAATAGAGAAAAATAAACTATCATATATGATGCAAGTGAACCGTCTTAGATGATAGCTTCTATTAACGGGTAAGAACAAGTTAATTTGACTAAGTCCAAATTATGCTCTACTTTATAGGTACAGAAATTCTTGTTTAGGATGTTTGGACCGAATTAATTACATGTATCAAGCAAACTAATTAAAGCAATCAATAGGTATCTCACGAAATCCACGTGAAACAAAGAAAATAAAGGTGATGAAAACGAATCCGGTGAGGTCCCCCAAGTACACCAGCACTTGGTGAAACAGACCCCATAACCAATGAATGTCCTTTTTACAAATGTTCAAATGCTAAAATTAATGGAAACTATCTATGCTCCTATTGATGTCTCTCTCAAATTCTTCTTCTCCTTCTCCTACGCTCTCCTACGGCTTCGAGATGAATCAAGCCACCTTCGCTTCGCTTGGGTGCTTAGGCTCTCCTAGGATCACCTCCTTCACTCCGCTGGCCCTCGCAAGAAAAAGAATAGAGAGAGTGTCTAAGAAATACAATTATAAAAATATGAGCATAAATAATGAAATGTATACAATGGATATGAACAATGGAGCGAATGGCAAAATGTAAACAGATATATACAACCAAGAATAGCAGGTCAGAGAAACCAAACTACCCTCGTTGTGCCACCCCGACAACGGCGCCATTTTGTTGACATGAGATTCTTCAAGGTTTGGTTTAATTGATATATGAGGAAGTGTCGTTGACCCAAACAATCTGGCAACAAACAAATAAATATTTTTTTCTTCTCAAGCTACAAAATTAATTAAGAGCGAATAATGAAACAAGAGAAATTTTTGCTACTTATTTACATGTATAACAGACAAGATAGAACTTAGGAAGGCTACAAATCTTGAGGGTTATTCAAATAATCAAAGAAAATCAATTTAGATAAAAGGTAGGAATCTCAAAGGCAAACTATTCTTGATTTTTGTGGATTTTTTCTTTTTATTTTTTTTATTTTTTTATTTCTATTTTTTATTTTTCTGATTTTCAAATTTTTTAGTGATTTTAATTTTGCAATTTTATGAAAATTTCAAATAAAGAACAATATGCACAAGAGAAGAAAATTGTGCACCAAACTATTTTTTGTATTTTTTAATAATTTAAAAAATGATCAGAAAATCCAAAGAAAATATTTTTGGGTTTTAAAGATTTTGAAATATTTTGGAATTTTTATAGTATTTTCATATGTTTTTGTACTTTTCTAAAAATAAAACAATTGTAAAAATGATGAACAGTACACAACCTAGAGTAATTTGCAGCTTAAACATATTTTAAATGCCCAAAATTCCTGGAAATTATTTTTATGATGAAACATATGCAAATATCTACAAATAGGAACTGAAAGAATGATTTTTCGATTTTTGTAGAATTTATTGTGATTTTTATAAGCTCTTTAGTATTTTTCAATTTTGTTTGGTTTTGAAAGGAATTAATGCGTGAAATTTGGATAGAAAATAAAAGACAATGAAATAAAATAACTTTTTTGTGGAATTTTTGGAGCAATATTCAATTATGAATTTTTGAATTTCAGGAAGAGAAAACAACATTGTTTTTTATTTTTTAATAATAAGAAATGATGACAAAATGCAATGAAAAAATTATGCTAGATATATAAGTACATCAAGAGCTTAGCATAAATTTTGGAAAATTTATAGTCCAACAAAAGAATTTATTTCAATAAGAAAAGCAATCAAATTAAAGTTTGTCAAATAAGGATTGAACTGTAGTTATTCAAAACTTTTGACAGAAAAATTAACAAAACTAAAATAGAGGGTAAAAATGCAAATTACTCACAACTTGTGTGCATAACACGTGATATGGTGGTGGAATTGGGGCCCTTTGCACTTTGTAGAACTTCCAGGGATAATGTCAAAATTTTCTTAATATTTTTTTAATCTGTGTTAGGGTTCCTGTTATGTATCTTTGCATCTCACGTAGAGGCACAAGGGACAGGGGTCGTCGCACCTTCTCTTCTTAACACCCAAGCAATGGGGGTGCCAGCGGTGGCGGTTGCTTCATGGAGGATAGTGATCAGTTTTCGAGGGGCTTACGCGAGGCTAAGGAGGATCGACTACGGGCGGTGGTCCTCGCGGTGGAGGTAGAGCGCGGGGCATTACATCAATGGACTGAGGAGGATGGCACAACCACTGTAGGCTTAGCTTGGAGGACCGGGATCGAGATCGTGGTGCTGGGCGTGCGACCTCACGCGGCGGAGTTCGACGATGGTGGTTAGTGCGGTGATTCAGATGATGATGTTGTGATCGGCTAAACTTCACCTGAGCGCGGACGTGGCATGCGCACATTTTCAGGCGATGGATGAAGATGGCGGTCGGCGAGGATTTGGGCGGCGAGATGCACGAGCGGGGTGAAGGTGACACTCACATGGCAGGAGGTTGGCAGTGTAGGGACTCCACCTAGATGGAAGAGAGGCGGATGGATCTCCTGTAGGGCTGGTCGTGGTGGCAGATCCGCGGAGATGGCAGCAAAAAAAATTTTGTTTTTTTTTGTTTTTTTATTTTTTTCATTTTCAAATGTAAACAGTAATAGAAAAAAATAAAATAATCTTTTTTTTTCAAAAATATAATTGACAAGCATTTTTATTTTTTTAATTTAATTTCTTGCAAAACAAATGTTAAAAAAAGAAAGATAATGATTTTTGTTTATTTTTTCATTCTTTTTATTAGACAAATTAGGATGCAAGCATGATGACTCGATCCCAAAATCAAAACAGACGATATGAATGGGGATCCAGCCAAAAATGAGGAATGGATCCAAGTCTTCGGCCATCGTGTGTAGCCGAAGTTGAGAGATCATGATTATTAGAAAAGCACGTGGAGAGATCGAAATTTGAGATGTAAAATCGAGATCGACGGTGAATCAATCAGTGACGGACTTTAAGATCTAGATACAAAAATGACAATGAATAAAAAAATATGCGAAAATAAACTACGATTAACCTAGAGTAAAAATAAAAAGAAAATGATGTGGATCTCACCTTAGGAGCAGAAAAGACCATGATCACCTCAACGAAGGCCGACGCGCTGTCACCAGATGGCTCGGAGGCTAGACACCCTTTAACAACAAGAAGACTCTCGAAGATCTGACTCCTCTCACCAAAGATTGATCAAGTTGAAAAGATGGAGAAGGGGACTTATTAATAGATAAAATGGGATTGAAATTTGAATTTTTTTGAATTTTTGGATGAGATAAGAGATAAGAGAGAAGAGAGATTGAAATGAGATAAAGTAGAAAGATATTTATTTAAAAAAAGTAATTTATTTTATTTTATTTTATTTTATTTTATTTTTGTCACTTTATTTATGGGAAAATTAAATGGTAATTTTTTTATTTTTTGTGATAGTTAGTTGAGAAAATTAACTATATACATATGTTATATACAAATATGAGATTATCTAGATGGGTAAATAAGCAAAATAGTTTTTTTATTTTAAATTTTTATATTTTTTATATTTATTTTTTATTTTCAATAATTATTATAATATTTCACAATTATTTATGAATACGATATGTACAAATAAATGGCAAAATTGCACAAACCCGTAGAAAACCAACTTTTCAACTGTAACTCCAAAAATTATGAAATTACATCCATTTTAAATATAATTTAATTTAGAATACAATGGAAGTGAGTTTGGTTCAAACTGAGTCCATATGGAGCTGGAATTGATCTTTCAATTATCGCTTAATGGCTTTTTCAGGATGTGCTTACTTTTATTATATACATGATATCATTGTGCAATTATTTTTTTATTAGCCAACATTTTTATTTACAACTTTTGTTTTGAAAATTATTTTATTTAAGGTCAATTTATATGCAAATAAAATAGTGTTAGTTTTATACAGATATACACAATAAGTGAGAAAAAATTACAACACACATTTTTGGGGTTTTCTGATTAAGGACCCTATCTCCCCCTACTTTATTCCTGGACGATCTAGTCAAGTCTTGGCCTTCTCTCGGGGTTCAGGTTAGCCTGTATCTACTACATATATACAGCCTTCTTTTCTTTTCTTTATTTTCCCTTTCTTTATTCCTTTATTTATTTTAGGTTAGAATAATACACAAATATACAATATTTACACACAGATGCAACTTTATAGGAATATGAAGTTAGTATTATGTACATGTGCTTTATAAGGGATTTAAGCTAAAATAAATGAATAAAGATGATGAATTGTAGATTCATCAGACATGCAAGCCCACGACGAGCCATTATGCATTAAATATTATTGCAAATATCATTCCACAATATGAAATGAAGAATAACTACTTTGCATAATAGGTCCCTTAGTATAATTAGGGTTATGTACCATGGCCATCTTAATAATCATACAGTTGTTGATTCAATTGTTGAATCATAGAGGCTAGTGCTTCGATGAATATCTAAAGAGTTAGATTGATGACTCATAAAGCACTATAAAGTGATTATTAATAGAGGATCTTTAGCCTAATAAGGAGATGGCAATCTTTTTTTAAAGGTGAATATATTACTGATCTCTTAATGCAAGTCATCTGCATAGGAATAAAGATCCAGAGGTGTCAGATTAGTTAGATCAAAGAGTTGACTCAATGAAATCGACATAACCAAAGTCCTGTGTCATATGCTATCACGATATAGGCACACATCCTCTGACTGGAGATTGATGTGTTAATGTACATTTGGTAGACAAATAGGTTGATGACCTAACCAAGGTCTATACACTGGCGCGTTGTGTGCATGTAAGGGCATATGAGTAATACGATCCCTCAAAGGGATCATACAGGTTCATTTACTGAACCAAAAGACATGAGCTCACCCATGAGATATTGGGAAGAATCGGATTCCATGCACGGTCATTTCTCTTTGGAAGCTTGACTGAATTTGAAGGTCTGATATATGCTTTTGGAAAGTATATGATCATCACCTTGGTATGATATAAGATTTTGGAAAGTATATGATCGATACCAACTCGCAATAGTCAAATGAGAAACTTAATAATAAAACCATGAAGTAGACAGTGTAAAATTGATCTAATACTTCAGGTTTACTCTGGGTCTTCAAGTATGCAGGATGTACAAGTATTAGGAATACCTGAGGGTGATGTGATCATAAATGATTGTATAAACATGACGTTTCCATTCTTAGGGAGTAATGAAACATGTCTGGATTTTAGTGACACCTCTCAGTAGAGAAATGATATAATCTTGGTCCAAATATTGGACATTGATCTAAATGCGATTCAGATGCAATCAAGCATTGATCTTGATCTTGATCTTGATATAAATGTGATTCAAATAATATGATCAGATCTTGGTCCAAATATTGGACATTGATCCAAATATTCAGATTAGATTGCGGTCTTGATTTAATCAAGAATCCATGAGAGGTCCGCAAGATCTGAATTTGAGATGTGATCTCAATATCCAAGTCACTATACGTGGAACAATACAATCACCTTGTCCTTGTCTCCAAGTATCAGCGGAGAGAGGGCATAATCCTTGAAATAGTTTGTGGATAATTTCATTGTTGATATTATATATCCGAGCATTGAGAAAATTGATAATTAAATGTGATTTGATTACATGAATAATATGAATTTGATTCATATTATATATGGAGGGTTATCTGAGATAATAAAATGTTATTTAATTATCAAAGATGAGAATAATGTGAATGTGATTCATATTATTTGGGCACGTGAGAATAGAGATCCAAGATGATTAAATGCGATTTAATTGTCATGGATATGAATATTGTGGATAGCACTATCCATATTATTCAGATATATTATAAATGTGGTTTATAATATATAAGAGAGAACCTATTTAATTTGTATTTGTTGATTAATTAATAGTGTCAATTGGATTCACATTAAATGATTAATTGAAAATATAATTACATTTGTTTTGGGTTGTGAATGTGATTCACATAATTCCAATGGCATGATTGCAATATTCACAAGATAATTAATAAGTATTTTTGTGAATTATTTACAACAAGTGTTGTTATAAATCTTGGAGATATCATGAGATAATGAGATCTCATGAGAAATTGAAGAGAATGGTAGTCGTCCCCCCTTTTTAGGGAATGAGATTAGTCTCCTCATTATCTCAAGACTAGTCAAATGCTTTGAATTTGAAATTAAGTATATTGATTTATCAATATAAATAATATAAATTAAATCAATTGTTGTTGTGTTTTTTACAACAACATAATGGCCATTAAAAAAACACAAGTCAATCTCATCCATTGATTGTGTCATGTCCATGGATTGGGATCCATAGACTTCCAAAACCTATATAAGAAGAGGCACCCCTTGCTTTTTAAGTGACAACTTCAACAATTGCTCTCTCTCTCTCTCTCTACATGCCAAGACTTTCTTCTCCTCTCTCTTGTAGTCATCCACCATGGAGCCCTAGAGAGAGCTGCCATTACCGCAGCATCGTCGTTATGTTACCCGAGTATTTACTTGTGGATCTTTGTCTCCTTCAGTGTGCCTCGCTCGTGAAGAAGATTTCAGATCGCATGTGACGAGATCAAGAGATTCGTTGCTTGCATCATCAACATGGATTGCAAGGAGCATGCATCTCATCAGCGCGCTCGCAAGGGTCTTCTCTGTTGGATCGAACTTGAGACATGTCTTCATTTAGAGACTCGATCGTGAACACACTTCAAGAGGTAAACTTAATACCTAATTGTGGTTTAGATGAAATGATCCGAGAAGTGTTCTTAGATAATGTGGTTTCATCACATCAGAAATAAATAAATTCCGTTGCCTGGAGAAACTGGTGCAGCTACTCTCTCCCGATCGCATTCGATGTGGTCCTTACACGTCCACGATGCGCATAAGGATCTACCCATATCCTTCAAGTGGTATCAGAGCCTTAGGTCGGAGATTTTGGATATGATCCATAAACCTAAGAAGACTTGGGTTCATTCGAGCTTGTGAAATGTTATCGCAAAACATTTTCGAAGCCCTATTTTGTGATTAATTTTGGCCTAGTTTAAAATGTTTAAAAACAAAATTATCACTTATATAATGTTCCCAATTATTTAAGGAAACTGTGGTCTATGAGTTTGCGCGATTTGGAATCCGATAACTCAAGTTATGATGTTTTTAATGAAGATATGTCCACTGTTTCGGGGATGGCAAATCATGATGAAAATAAAGAGTTAGTTACTATTTTGAAATTCCTAGGAATGTGTGTTAATCACTTGATTTCTATTTTAAATCAAATTAACAAACTTTGTAAACTGATTTTTCATGATTTTGATTTAAAATGAATGAGATATGCTAATTTTAGTAAGTGAGGGTCACTGCTAGAAATTGCAACTCTTAATCAAGAACATTGTGATTGTCATTTAAGAAATTAATAAAATTAACGGTTCATTTCCTTGCATAATTATGGATAAACGCTTCTGAAATATAATTATTTCATTAAATGGCATTACCCTAACCAATAATTAATTAGATATGATCTAGATCTCAAATTGGTTACATCATACACTTTTCAATAAACAATGTTGCCCGAATAAGATTGAGAATTTATTTAGCAAATTTCCTTATAATCAAAATGACCTAAGATATGTTTATTTGAACACAGTGCCTTAACCAAAATTACCACTTAAGTTGAGAATCACTCTCAACACAATCACACAATTAAAAAATAAATAAATGTCATTTTTACATTCGCGTGAACTCAATCGAGAGCCGTTTATAATGGAACAATTAATTACAACAATTATTACAAAAGATAATACAACAAGAAATTAGTCTATTTAATTAAGTTAAATCTATCTCTAAGTTGTCTTGTAAAGTGGTCTCAACGGTTCAAGCTCCAAGCTCTTCACCTCCACGATCCGCCAAGTTTTGTCAATTTCACATGCCCTACCATAAAACAAGAGAGTGGTTAGACATTCTCAAGATATATCAGCTAAATCGAAATAGAACTAATCAACACAGTAAGCAAATAAACAATTACAACAAGACAATCAACACATAATGATTAACCTTAAAGGTCTAAAAATAACTAAAATAATTGATAAACTCTAAATCAAATCAAACAATGTGACACATCTCCCAAAAGAACCATTTTATGAAACGCTAGTTGGCAAACATAATTATCACTTGTTGTAATATGGCCAATTAGATATTAGTATGAACCAAGAGAAATCTCTATGAAGAGTGTCTCTGTTTAAAATTAGGAAATGGAATAAATAGAATAAAATAAAAATGAAATAGTAGTAGGAAAAGAAAAAGTTGTAAACATGAAAGTTGTAGATCTCGATGAGATATAAAAGTTCCATGAAGAATTGAAAGAGAAAAGAAGTCATCTATACACAGAAAAGTTTTTTGTAAGTAATTTCAAGTAATAAAATTACTATTTAAATGTTTTTCTTATTTTTTGGATATTTAATTTATAAATTCTGTTGATTGTATACAATATTAATCTAAATTTTATTGGATTTTTAATAATTAATAAACACATAAAATATAAGCATGATAATTGTGTTATTAGCATATGATAATAATTATTAATTATTTACAAGAGGTTATTTGTTAATCAAAGTTAATTATTAATGACTTTTATTATTTCTCTTAAGCTAGAGGGATAATATTGATAAATAAAGTAGATAAATCTGGAATTTATCACTAACTACCCTAGCGGGTTTTTGAGATGATTTTTGAGCATTTTCATCGCTTCGTCACTTGGTTTTGATTTTACGAACTTCATCTCTATTTTGATTTTGTTGTGTGTTTTCGTCGAGCCTGTTGCTTGGTTTTCATTCTCGTCTCTACTATATAGTATCTCCTATATACATATACCACCTATATACTCTATAGTATATCGTTTAGAAAAAATTCATTTTTTTCAAAATAAAACATAAAAAGTAATTTTATTTTATTTTTCTCCATTTTGAATCAAACTTACTTCCATCGTATTCTAAATTAAATTATCTTTAAAATGACAGTACGATGATTCCCATTATTGGAATCAGAACCTCAAGGAGATAACTACCTTCTTCCCCTGTAGATAGGAATGCATTGGGGTCTCTAATTGAGATAAATGCCCATGGTCTGTGCTGAGCTTCTTTCAGCCATCTTCTCGACTGCCTTCCAGACGGTGTCCGCACCACGTGTCATGTCGATGCATCCACAAGCATCATTAACTAATCTCTGCACCTCGGGGTTGACACCGCAATAGACTAACTAAACTAGTACGGAAGGCTCTAAATCATGGCAAGGACACTTCTTTAATGAGTCTTTAAATATCTTCCATGTATCACAAAATGGCTCGTTTGAAAGTTGGGAAAAACTCATTATGCGAGATTGCATAAAATTAGTTCTACTCAAAGGGTATAACTTCTTCAGGAAGAGGTCCTTAAACTGCACATAGGTAGTTACAACTACCCCAGATTATTCATCCAATACTCACCCTTGTCTCTCAAGGTAAAAGGAAGGGCTTTGAGTCTGATATAATCATAGCTAACCCAAGGATGTCTAAGGTTTGTACAGACCAACTCTAAGTCCCTTAGGAATGTGTATTGTTCCTCATATGATTCCCATGAAAATGTGGCAACGGGTTAAGAAACTATGGCTTCAATTCATATTCAACTTCCAGTTCTACCGGACTCAATCAATTAGTCATTTGATATTGTCCAGGATTGTATGTTGCATCCATATACGTATCTACTCCAAAATTCAACTGACCTATGTGATGTCTGAGTAAAGCATTGTTCTACTCAAATGTGTCCATTCTAGATAAGATCATCTAAAATGGGTCATCACATTCCTCAATCTCTTCATTCTGTCTCTTGAGTGGCATCTCAAAGTTGTCTTTTATAACTTCATCAAAAAGAGAATTTGAGTGTGATCTAGACGAAGACAGTGAAATCAAATTGAACTCACCAAGGCAATGATCTTCCTCTGTGAGAAGTGAAGAAGAAAGGAAATGGTTGGGATGTATCCTCTCCCTAGGAATGAATCATGATACTCCAAATCGAAATAAGGGTCATTTCAGATCGGAGAAGGTCTAGGAGACAAATGTGGTTGGAGCTTGGAAGATTTGATATTTGGACGGTTCAGGGAAAGGTTTACGGTCTGAAAAATTTGCGACCAACTATCCATTTGCGAATTCAAAATGGATACGAGATACAAAAATGACTGATTCAAGATAAAACTAGTACTACGGTGCATGCCAATATGCAGAGTTAACTCACATAATGCAATCAAACCCCTTTGAATAATTCACCAACTCAACACATGAAGACTGTAAGAGTTCGACCTATTTTATCTTATCAATTTTAATTGGGGATAAAACAATCTTCACAAGCACACATGGAGTCTCCCACTACACCTAGTCGAAGCTTTATAAGCCCTCAAATAATTAAGTGATCTTCTTGGGATGCCAGGTTTAATATCACTTCCCAAAAGGAACTTATAAGTACAAAATAACCAAAATGTAATTCTAAGGTCTGAGGCAACCACTTGCAGCTCCTAGAATCCGCTAGAATGGGACCGAGAGACATAGGGTGGAAGTCTAGGGATTTGGCCTCTAACCTTAGGAATCTATCCTCACCCTCTCTGTTTGGGGGTAAGTACACGTGTCCAATAAAGGTTACATCACCCATAATACAATGTTGCTTTTATTAAAAGTTATGTATAATCAACTTGCATAATTCAGTCCCAATTTTAAGAGTTGGTTATCACTTGATTGAGGTGACCACAAAATATATAGCTAAGATTATGTCCCTTTTCCTTTATCCTTAGGTTGGCAAAACCCTAGGGAGAATACATAAAACGGAATGCAAGCGGAAATCAATGATGTAAGCAATCGATTAGGAATACTTACGACAATTCCCAACACTCTTCATGAGGACGTTTGATGGAATTTATAAAATTTAATCTATATGATACAAGTCAAAGAAAAAGCCGCACTTAGTAGAAGTTCTATTGGCAATGAAGAATTTTGAATTTAATTTTGAGTGGATAGAACGTAGCTTATGTGTGTCTCGATGAACCACCTAAGATTTATTACGTGAATCTTATGAGATCAACAATTTGTGTCATAAGTTACAAAATAGATAAGGCAAAAAATGACCTATGATATGTCTATCTGAATCAAGATGCCTTAACCAAAAATACCACTTAAGTTGAGAATAACTCTCAACACAACCACACAATTAAAGAATAAATAAATGTCATTCTTACATTCGCGAGAACTCAATTGAGAGCCGTTTATAATAGGACAATTAATTACAACAGATAATAAAATAAGAAATTAATCTATTTAATTAAGTTAAATCTATCTCTAAGCTGTCTTCTAAAGTGGTCTCAACGGCTCAAGCTCCAAGCTCTTCGCCTCCACGATCTGCCAGGTTTTGTCAACTTCGCAGGCCCTACCATAAAATAAGAGAGTGTTTAGACATTCTCAAGATATATTAGCTAAATTAAAACAGAACTAATCAACACTTAAGCAAATAAACAATTACAACAAGACAATCAACACATAAAGCTTAACTTAAAAGATTTAAAAATTACTATAATAATTAATAAACTCTAAATGAAATTAAAAATTTTGAGACATCGCCAAAGGCACCATTTGATGAAACGCTGGTCGGCAAATATAATTATCCCTCATTGTAATAAGAGCAATTAGATATTAGTCAGAACCAAGATAAATCTCTGCGAAGAGTGTCTCAACTTAAAATTAGGAAATGGAATAAATAGAATAAAATTGAAAAGAAATAGAAGGAAGTTAGATTAGAAAAGTTGCAAACATTAAAGTTGTAGCTCTCGATGACATATAAAAGTTCCATAAAAAATTGAATGAGAAAAGAAGTCATCTATACACAGAAAATAATTTTGTAAGTTATTTCAAGTAATAAAATTACTACTTAAATTTCTTTTCTAATTTTTTTGGATTTTTAAATTATAAATTATGTTAAAATAATTATGTACAATATAAGCACAATAATTGTGTTATTAGTATATGATAATTATTATTAGTTATGTACAAGAGGTTATTTGTTAATCAAAGTTAATTGTTAATGAATTTTATTATTTTCTTAAGCTAGATAGATAATATTGATAAATAAAGTAGATAAATCTGGAATTTATCACTAACTACCCTAGCGTGCTTTTGAGATGATTTCTAAGCATTTTCATCGCTTTATCACTTGCTTTAGATTTTATGAACTTTATCCTATTTTTATTTTGTTGTGTGTTTTCATCAAGCTTGTTGCTTGGTTTTCATTCTCGTCTCTAATATATAGTATTGTCTATATACATATACCACCTATATACTCTATAGTATATCGTTTTCAAAATATATTCCTTTTTCTTCAGAATAAAATATAAAAAGTCATTTTATTTTCTTTTTCTCCATTTTGAATAAAAACACACTTCATTCATATTCTAACTTAAATTATCTTTAAAATGACATTGGTTTCATTATGTTTGGAGTTATGATTCGAAAGACGATTTTGTGGGGTGGTTTTTATAATTTTACCACTAATATATTGTATTTAGTTATTCATATTTATTTTTATACGTAATGTATTTTTAAATAAATTTAAATATTTTTTAATAATTATTTAAAATAAAAATAATATATATAACAGAAAATAACATAATTTACTGTTTCAATTATGTATATAATGTACCATATATATATATATATATATATATATCATATGTATATAATTAATTTCCTAAAATATAAACAGAAAAAATTAAGTAATTAATGTTTATTATTTAAATTAATAAATTGATGAAAAGAATGTATTTATTTAACTAATTATGTAAATAATATACCTGTATATGTAATTTAATTAATTTCTTAATTAACCCACCATTAAGGTGGCTCTTTAGTTTTTGATTTTTTTATTATTATAATTATTATAATTTCGAAAATTATTCATTAATTTAATTAATTCGATTCCACCACTAAGGTGGCTCTTTAAGTTTTTGATAAATCCATATTCTTACTAACATGCATTTGTGTGTAAATATTTTACATTTATTAATATTTTAACCTAAAATAAATAAAGGGAAAATATAGAAAATGAAAGACTATATATGCAGTAGATACAGGCTGACCCGAACCCCTAGAAAAGGTCAAGACTTGACCTGATCGACTAGGAATAAAGAATGGGGAGATAGGGTCTTTAATCATAAAATCCAAAAAAAGTAGTTTGCAAATACTTTTCATTATTTAATTAGAATTTATTCTGTGTAAATTTGTATAAAAACTTACACTATTTTATTTGTCAATAAATTGGCTTCAAATTAAATATTTCAAAACTGAACTTGTAAATAAATTTTTTTTCTAAATAAGAAAAATGCTTGCAAAATAAAATCATGTATAGAATAAAAATACCACATTTGGAAAAAGCTGTAAAACGGTAGTTGAAAGACCGATTTTAATTCCATATGAACTCGAATTGAACCAAACGCACTTCCATCATATTTTAAATTAAATTATCTTTAAAATGATAGTGGTTTTATAATTTTTAGAGTTACGATTTGAAAGATGGCTTTCTGTGGTGGTTTTTGCAATTTTACCACTTATTTACTATTTTTATTTATTTATATTTATTTATACATGATGTATTTTTTAAATGTATTGTAAATATTTTTTGAATATTTTTTTAAAATAAAAATATAAGATATATAACATAAAATAACATAATTTCCTTATTTAACTATGTATATAATCTATAATATGTATATATCATATGTATATAATCAATTTCCTTAAAATAAATGATTAACATCTATTATTTAAATTGATTAAAAAAATTATTTATTTAATTATCTATGTAAAGAATATATCATGTCTATATAATTTAGTTAATTATTTAATTAACCCACCATTAACTGATTTCGAAAATTAATTGATTTAATTTTGAAAATTATTCATTAACTTAATTAATTCAATTCTACCATGACCTTTTTTCCTCTCCATTAATTCATTTTTTTAATTCGATTTTTTTATTTATTTGGCTCCTCTACACTCATTCCCATTTGATGAAGCCATTGGTGAGAGGAGCCTAATCTCCAAGAGTTGTCTTGTGGAAGAAAGGTGCCTAATCTCTGAGCCGTCCGGTGATAGAGAGGCGATCTTTGTCGAGGCCATTGCGACGTTCATTTGTCCCATTCAGTGAATCCAAATCTTTATTTTTTATTTTTTATCTTGGTTGATTGTAGAGTAATTTGTAAATTTTTATTCATAGCCATCGTTTTAGATTCGTAATCTTAGTTAATCGTTTCTCAATTGTTCATCACGATTTGATCTGTCTCCAATTGCCGATCTAACGTCATTTTTTGAATTCTCATCGCTTCAGGTTCTACCTCACATGATCTCTCATCTCTGGCCACGTAGGGGGCCGAAGACACGGTTCTAATCCATCACCGCTGACGGAACCTCCTCGCTCACTAATCTCCGTTTGATTTTTTTGGACCAAGTTGACATGCTCGAGTGGTTGTATCTTATTTTATTGAAGGTACAAGAATTAAAAAAACAAAAAAATATCATTTGTTGTTTAACAAAAAAAATATTCTGGGCGATCATCCAACATAGTCGATGCGCTTCCCTTGCAGATCCATCGTCTTGAGTCGTCGAGCACCGAGGGCGTGTGTCCTCCCTAGCCATCGCTATCGAGATCCGAACGCCTGCAATTGCCTGGAGTGACCCCATCCTTTGCTTGGAAAGCTCCATCTTCATGCGTCTCCACCATCGATGTGGCACCGACTCCCCCCCCCCCCCCCCCCCCCATACACACCATCATCCGTCGACCGCTAGGAGAACGAAGCTCCATCGCCACCGCCCAGATCGTCCACAATCGTCGTCCTGGAGTAGAGCTCCTCCGTCCGAAGGCCACCACAACCCCCCGCCTAGAGCTTGTAACCTCCCAACACGAGAGTCGGTTACCGCCGCCTTAGACCCTCGTGTCTGGAGGAAGCTCCCACACCACCCACCACCATTCCACCCTCTCCGCGCGAACTCAGGAGCTCACCACGCAGCATCTCTACCAGGAGCTTGGAGCTCTGCCGGAATCATCGATCGATTGCATCCCATCGCTTGAACGGAGAACCCCCTCGAGGGTCATCCACCGAGCTTCGTGTGACCCCATCCGTTGCTCGTCTCGCCCTTGCTGACCTCCTCATCCATCTGCTAGAGCATCCACAACAAGAGCCACGATCGCCCTGATATGGGGGAAAGAGAAGAAAGGGCGGTGTGTACCCTTTTGCTTTAAGAAGAAACGCCGGAGTCCCCATTGTTTGGGAACGAAAGAAGAGAACCCTATTTTTTAGGTAAATTGTAATCCCCCTCCTCGTTTTCAAATTCACAAAAATACCCCTGCCTCCAGCCTTTCACGTGCAGAACACGCATTCACTGGGTAAGTTACATTTTTTACCCAGCTTTTATTTCTTGTTACTTTTGATGCAAAACATTAAATAAATGTGATTAAGTTCACGTTTATCCAAACATTAATTTGCATACTTTTTTTGTTGAAATAAATGTTGTTTATGCTCAAAAAATTCTCAAAAATAAGATTAAGTTCTTGTCACTTGTCTCTTCGTAGTGTAAATTTTCATTACATTTTAATTACCTTTTATAATATAAAAATCAAAAACTTCGTATTTTTCACTGTTTGAAATTATAAAATTCATAAAAAATCGAATATTACATCAAATTCCAAAAATAGAATAGTTTTATTTTTCTTTATTTTATTTCTTGTGCATATTACATTAATTAATTATTTCTAAAACCCAAAAAATTACATAATACTAAAAATATTACAAAAATGATAGAAAATTTTAGAAATTTCCAAAAAAATGTGATTTCGCTTTTTGTTTGTAGATAAATTCTTATTGTTTTTAGTCTAGCAATTTTTAAGTTTATTTGATATTTTCAAATAGCAAAATATTCCTGCTCGTTGTACTGTTTAACGTTATTTTCAATTTCTATTTTTTGGAAAATACATAAGAACTTCAAAAATCCCATAAAATAACCAAAAACACTATAAAAGTATAAAACACAAAAACTTTTATTTGATCTTTTTTATCATTTTGACTATATTTGAAAAATCCAAAAAGTTGCATTTTTTGTGTATAAATTTTCTATGGAAATTATATTCTTGGGAATAATTTTTTTAAAACTAAAAACCATTAAAAATAAAATTAGAAAATATAAAATTTATACAATAAAAAAAATAAACAGAAACCAAACATAGTGTACATGAGATTCCTTAATCTTTTCATTGAATTTTTAATTATTAGAATAACCCTCGATATTTGTATCCTCCCTGAGTTCGATCTTGTTTACTTTACAGGTAAATCAATATCAAATTTTCCTGCTACATTTTTGTATTTATTTTGGTTTGAGAATCGAATAATTTTTTTGTTGACACTTCTTTGGATTGCGACAACACTTGTGTATAATACATCTAAATAAAAATCTGAGAAAAACATTGTGTCAACAAAATGGTGCCATTGTCGGGGAGGCACAATGAGGGTAGTTAGGTTTTTCATTTGACCTACTATTCTCTGTTGTAAATTTATGTTTATATTTTTCTAAAACTAATCATTGTTCATATTAACTGTGTCTAAATCAATTTGTCTTGCTCATATTTTTATACTTGTGTCTCTTACACATTCTTTCTTTCCTCTTTCTTGCGAGGGCCCGGGGAGCGAAGGAGGCGATCCTAGTAGAACCGAAGCACCCGAGCGAAGCGGAGGTCAGACATTCTTCACCGACCGGTAGGAGAGAACACCGAGGAGGGGAGTATCTTGTTGAAGAGCAGACACTTTTAGCATAGAATTTATTCTTTCAAAAAAATCTTGTAATTAATTTTAAAATAATTTTGACAATTATCTTTCTTCTATTTTCTTAGTGACACTTGGACACTATTATTCGAGATATGTTTCTCCAAGTAACGGTGCACTTGGGGACCTCACCATTGTTTTCTCGATGATTTTTTATCTATTTTTTTTATTTGTTTCTCGTGAATTTGTGTTTTTTGACTTTATTTTATTTTGTTTTTTGTGAGTAAAGCCTCTAGTCTTAGGTTTTATTTGGTTGAGCCAGGTAGTTATTAGGTCCAAATCTCTAAAAGAATATATGTTCCCATAGATCGTTTGGACTTAAACAAACAATAACTTGGTTCTTCACGATAGAAGTTACTGCTGTAGGATACGAGAAAAATCCTCAAGCGCATCACGGAAGCGTGAGGATCGCATCGAATGCGATCGGGAGCGACTAGTCATACTAGTTCCTTGATGCAGCAGAAACTAAAATTTTCTATGTGACGAAACCACATGATCCAAGAACACTTCTCGGATCGTTTCATCTAAACAACAAACAAGTAATAGGATTACCTCTTGAAGCGTGATTGTGATCGAGTCTCTAAACAAAGATACCTCCTGTCTCAAGTCCGATCCGACAGAGGAGATGCTTGTGAGCGCGTGGATGAGACACATGCTTCTCGCAATCCTTGTTGATGATCCAAGCCACGGATCTCTTGATCTCGACAAACGATATACAACGTCTTCTTCATGAGCAAGGCACACCGAAGTAGACGGAGATCCACAAGCAAACGATTGGGCAACATAACAACGACGCTGCGGCGATGGAGGATCTCTCTAGGTCATCCATCGTGGACGGCCACATGAGAGAGATAAAGAGAGTGGGTGTGTATAGATACAGAGAGAGAGAGAGCATTCATCATTAGTCATATATCTACAAGAGCAATGGATGCCTCTTCTTATATAGGGTTTTGGGGGTCCATGGATCTCAATCCATGGACAACACACAATCAATGGCTGAGATTGATTTGTTTTTCTTTTAATGGCTAAGATGTTGTTGTAAAAATACAACAACTAATGATTTAATTTAAATTAATTTTCATTGATAAATCAACAAAATTAATTTCAAATTAAATCATCTTTGATAAGAGAAGAGATAATGAAGAGAATAAACCGATCTCCTCATAAGAGGGGACGGCTACTCTTCTCCTCATGGAGAGTTGTAGTCGTCCACTCCTCTTTGGTGGACTTGGTCTATCTCTTCAAATTATCATGAGATCTCATTATCTCATGATATATATCATCATCTCTTGTTGACAATATTTTCACAAAAAATACTTCCAAATTATTTTATGGAAAATATCAATCATGTCATTGAAATTATGTGAATCTTATTCATAACCCAAAACTAAATGTAAATTATATTTTAATTCATCATCAAATGTGAATCCAATTAACATCAATAATTTATTAACAAATATAAATTATAATATACTCTCTCTAATATATTATAAATCACATTTATAATATATATGATTAATATGGATAGTGTGATCCACATTATTCATATCTATGATAATTAAATCAGATTTAATCATCTTGGATCTATTTTCTCATGTGCCCAAATAACATGAATCACATTCACATTATTCATATCTTTGACAATTAAATCACATTTAATTATCTCAGATAACTCTCCATATAATATGAATCGAATTCATATTATCCGTGATAATTAAATCACATTTAATTATCAATTTTCTCGATGCTTGGATAAATATATCAACAATGAAATTATCCATGAACTCTTTCAAGGATAATGCACTTTCTCCGCAAATACTTGAAGATAAGAACATGGCGATTGTATTGTTCCACGTATAGTGACTTGGAAATTGAGATCACATCTCAAATCCAGATCTCGGGCCTCCCATAGATGCTTGATTAGATCAAGACTGCAAATTTAATCTTATCATTGCATATGAATCACACTCAGATCAATATCCAACATTTGGACCAAGATCATATTACTTCTCTACTGAGAGGAGTCACTAAAATCCAGACCTGTTTCATCACTCCCTAGGAATGGAAGCGTCATGGTTATACAATCATTTATTATCACATCACCCTCGGGTATTCCCAATACCTCTACATCCTGCATACTAGAAGACCTAGAGTAAACCCGAAGTATTAGATCAACTTTATACTATCTACTTCATGGTTTTATCAGTATGTTTCTCATTTGATCATTGGGATTAGGTATCGATCATATACTTTCCAAAATCATATATCATACCCAGGTGTTGACCATATACTTTCCAAAAGTATATATCAAACCTACAAATTCAGTCAAGCTTCCAAAGCGAGACGACCGTGCACGGAATTTGATTCTTCCCAATATCTCATGAGTGAGCTCATGTCTTCCGGTTCAGTAATGAGTCTGTATGATCCCTTTGAGAGATGGTATTACTCATATGTCCTTGCATGCACACCAGCGCGCCGGTGTATAGACCTAGGTTAGGTCATCAACTTATTGGTCTGCTAAATGTACATACTCAAACATATAGTAACACATCTGTCTCCAGTCAGAGGATGCGTGCCTATATCGTGACAGTATACGACATAGGACTTTGCTTATCTCGATCTCGTTAAGTCAACTCTTTGACTTAACTAATCTGACACCTCTGAATCTCTATTCCTATACAGAGGACATGCATCAAGAGGTCGGTCAGATATCAACCTATGTGAGAAAGGATTGCCATCTCCTACTCAGGCTGGAGATCATCTCTTAATAATCATTTGATGGTGCATGATGAGTCCTCAATCTAACCCTTTAGATATTCATCCAAGCACCAGCCTCTATGATTCAATTATTGAATCATCAGTTGTATGATTATTAAGATGGCCATGGTACATAACCCTAATTGTACTAAGGGACCTATTATGCAAATTAGTTATTCTTCATTTCAGATCAGGGAATGATATTTGCAATAACATTTATTGCATAATGGCTCAACATGGGGTCCGCATGTCCAACAATATCCCACTAGCCTAAAGAGCCATTAATGGGCTAATCATTTAAACCCACACTCATGTGACAATCTTAGGCTATTTAGAAAAAATCTTGGTAAGCTGATCAATCACTCTATTCCTGCAAGACTGCACCAAGTCCTTTTACAACACTTGCATATCCCCAGTAACAGTGCTCGCATCTAATGCGAATGTTGCATCATATGCAACCAATACTCAACATTGTTAGTTATAGTGTCCTTGACACTACATCTTAATAATTATCATAACCATTATTTCCATAATCTTTATCACAATTCCCTTAATCCTGGAGATCACTATCTCTTAAGGTATCCATAGTTAAGACCTTTTAGATCTCTATCTATAAAGTCTTAAGTTCTTTTTTGAAGATAGGACATTGAGATCACTTTCTCAAAAAATCTTGTCATCTATGCAGATTTTGTTATTACTGCAATCAAGTGTTTTCTCTCCATAGCAGAATTAGCAGCACTTTACTACTCCCACTGCATGGCAGATATCTGGCTTTTGTACACATCTAGCATACACTCAGCTTCTCATAACTGATGCACATGTGCAGGCAGTTCTAGCATTCACTTCCTCAACTCTTTGAGGTCCTATCCCTTTAGATAGGTCAGTACCATATGTTAAGGGATGGAAGCCTTTCTTGGAATTTTCTAGAAAATGGAAATGTCCAAGGTGTACCATTGATGCGACGTTCCCAATACCCTCTTCTCTTTGCTTCTGAACAACTTTAGAACTAATATCTAAGTGGTATCCTTGAAATCATACTTCAAGATATGGAATAGCTAGTCTATAAAACACTTATTATCATCCTTATATCATTTTAGAATGATTAGGATATTATCTACATTTAGCATGATGAACACAATGGCACTCCCACTAAGCTTCACATGATTCATCAAGATTCTATCTGAAATCATAACATTTATAATTTCATCAAATCTGATGTTCCAACTACAAGAAGCTTATTTTGAGTCCATAGATGAAATTCTTTAGCTTGCACACCTTTCTTTCCTCAACCATGAAGCCCTGGGGCTACTACTTGTGAATATCCTCAGAGAGGTATTCATAGAGGAATACAATCTTGACTCACATCTTAAAGATTCCACAGTCAAGTTATGTAGCTATACTTAGCAATATTCTGATGAGTTTAAGCATGGTCACAGAAGAGCAAGTCTCATCGCAAGCAATGTCTTCACTTTCCGGTGTGTAGCTCATGGCTACGAATCGAGCTTTGAAGTTCTCTACCTTCTCATCATGTTCCCTCTTTCTCTTGAAGATGCATTTACACCTTAATGTGTTTAACACTTATAGGTGGATCCTCTAGGGTCCATATACAACACATGTATATGAAGTCTACCTTAGACTTTTATTGCTAACATCAATCTTTCCATGTCATGATCCTCAGGAGCTTCATCACATGAAGTTCAATCATTGTCAGACTTAACTGACATGTGGAATACATCTTCAAACTTATTTGAAGAAATATTAGTGTTTCATCTTTAATAATTCTCTTAGTTTCCGATTTCACGAGCCTCAATATCATCTCAAAATTAACTGAGTTCCTATACTTCATTTTCATCTTGATTCTCAAGAGAGTCATCCTTTATGAATCACATTCTCAGAGATGAGATCTTTTAAGAATCTCAAGGTCATAAAGTAGGTATCATATGCCATCCTTTATTTTCCTAATTAAGTAGCACTCACTGGTGCTAGATTCCAGCTAAATGCATGGAACCTAATTAAGGCTATACATTGTAGTCTCTACTACACATATATACCTGGAAACTAAGGGATAATTATGCTAAAATTCATCATTGATAAGATCATGTCACACATGATTCAATTGTATCTCCCTACAGCTCTATTGAGTTTAGGTTTATCAGGAGGAGTGAGATAGAAATGATATTCATATCTCCATAAGGTATTCTTTGAGTTTATCTAACATGTACAAGCTACCTAGGTTAGATCAAATTCATTTCATCTTTTTTCAAACTTTGGTTCTAAACCAAAATTGTGAAATCTTTGAACACTTCAAAGGTTTCTTAGGTGAAGAGAAGAAATCTCATATCATACATAATCATCAATAGATATCACATATCCATAATGTTTACTATGATATAGATGATTCACATACATCAATATGTATGCGATCTTGAATGTCTCGACATCTAACACCATTCCCAGAGAAGGGTGTTTTGGACATTTTATTTTTAATACAATATTCATAAGTATGTAAGCTTTGAAATTTTAGACATTCTAATGTTTCATATCTTACTAGTCCATTGATATCATCAACAAACATATGTCCAAAACTTCATGCCAGATCATTGTCAAATGATCTTCATCCTCATATTTATCTTTTTAAATGTTTAATTTTCAGTTTTAGAAATCTTAATGAACGATTCATTAATTTTCTAATTTTGTGGAGTCCACTAGATGTTAGATTGCTATCTGAAATATATACATCATAACTCTTTATGATAATTCTATCTCAGAATTCATGTTTATTTCCAACATTTAGAAACAAACAATGAGTGTATTCTAATATCTAGGTCATAGAGACATTCTCTAAGACTAAGGCTCTCCCACTGAAATTTAGAAATCTATCAATCCAACAAAGATTGTTGCAACAATTGCATCAATATCCATGTGGATAACTCTAAACCTTAAGATCAATTTTCCAGTCTTCTAAAACATATGCAACAATTGCATGTGTCATTAGAAGAATGAAATACAGTTATTAGACTTTAATCTTATCTTATAAGAAAGTCAATTTTAATGATTAAATGTAGATTATTTCGATGCACTATCCGAGTCCTTCTCTAAGGATTTCGATGCACACCGACTTATTGCAGTATTGGCATTCATCCAACTCTTAGGATGTCATGTGGAAGTCAAAGAAGTACGATCAACTCTTTGACTATCATTCTCATCTTGGGTGTGATCCATGCTTCCACTGCGCTCCCTTTATCTATAAACAACCACTGCTTAAGACCAAGGATCTCCTATGTTAAATTCAAAAGAATTCAATGTAAGAGCATTTCAACATTTATACATGCTTTGTTAAATTCATACAATATGACATTACGAAGCTTCATGAATGACTAGAGTATAGACAGTAGAATGATGACATTCATCATTTCTACATCCATCTAGACTCTTAAAACATTGGTTCAGGTAGGTATTCAAATATTTTGAGTACATCATCTCTTTCGAGCTACCATTCTGAATAATGCAGAGAACCATGTCATTCATGATTAAATGTATAGAGCACATATGTATGCCAAAACATCTTCTTTGATTTTTATAAGGATTATTCCACAATTACGATCACCATCGACATGCCACTTCTAAAGTACATTCGATGAGAGATCAAGACTATAGAGACATACGAACCTTAAGGTGATGTATTATTGTCTTATTTAATTGTCATTCCTCATTATGTTGAGGAATCTTGCACAATACAACCACATATATTATGTATCCAACTGCAAGTACAATATCTGGATCATGAGTCCAATCCATGATATTTTACTATTTGTTATTGAGTATAATATTGAGTGGGTTTAATGAAGTATTATCTGAAATAAGAAATTTGCATAAGTGTATATATATATATATACACATATTTTACTTTGATTTATGAGTTTTTATATCAAAGTTGTCTTGCCTTGTCAACATTGAAAGTACATTCCCTTAATCACTTTCATAAGAGATATACTTACCATTATATCTCAAGCAAGATCTGGGATCTCCTTCCTTATCTTTGTCACATCCCAATAATATGAGAACTTATGACTCCGATAAAAAGAAGCGGGAACACAGTCCACCTTGCAAGTCCAACTTGCATCTCCCAATTCGGTCTTTAACACCTGAGCCCACCACCCCTAAGGTGATGTTGACCCATCATTAATTGAACCAACCATCAATAGGATTAGAACTCGCTATGCACAATCCAATATCGCCCCAATAATATGAGGACTCGATATTCGGGTGACTACGCATACGACCTTACTCTTTCAAGAAGCAAAGAGCCCGATCCAGATGCGCTTGCATAAAGAAGTTGTCACTTCGGACATGCGTTTCCTACATACAATCCCTGGTGACGGAACCTTTCACCTTAACGGGAGACCATGGATGTCACTTATGTGATCCTCCATATCATATTCGAATTCTAACTAGTCATCATGAATCACATCCATCATGATCAATTCTTCCAAGGGAAATAACACATCTATTTTTAATAGAGTGTATTAATTTTAATTGGTTTCCAATTAATCTAATCATATTAAATTAACGATCCAATTAATATCCAACAAACATTCTTAATTGTTACTTGAATAATGGTTTTATCTCAAATATGTATTATTTCGAATTTTAATAATTAGAAATACATCATGATTTCTTAAGCATTATACCAACCCTACCCGTTGTCATGGCCACTACCGACGGGAGTGGGACATACCACACACGGTGCAACCTGCTACCCCAACGCTCCCCAAGTAGGCACCATATCCGTCTCAGGAACGGATAATGCAAAATAGATCACTTTGTACTTGAGATGGTAATCGGTTTTTTAACCAAAATTATACCATATAATAATAATCAAAACAATTTTGATTAGTATTATAATGAGATTTGCTAAACAAATCCCAAATCCTATTCAAACAACATATTTGTTGGAATATAGATCATGTAGATCATGAAACCAATTTGTGATCTAGATCACATCTCATAAATAATTGGTTAGGGCAATGTCATTTATGGAAATAATTATCATCAAATATTTCACAAATATTTATACACAATTATTCCAGGAAATTGAAAAATTTAATTTCACTAATTTCTTAAATGACAATCACTAGGTTCTTGATTAGGAAAGTAATTTCAGCAGTGACCCTCACTTACTAAAATTACCATATCTCAATCAAATTAAATCAAACTCAAGCAAAATAAGTTCATAAAGTTTGCTAATTTGATTTACAACAGAACCTAAGTGATTTTCACGCATTTCAAGGCATTTAAATACGCAATTAATATCTTACTTACGTCATGATCCGCAGTCCCCGAAACAGTAGATATATGGTTATTAAAAAGATCATATTTTGAGTTATCGGATTCCAAATCACACAAACTCAATCCTCATGTTTCCTTAGTTAATGGGGAACATTATCCAATTTAAAATTTTGTGTTTAAACATTTTAAACAGGGCCGAAATTTTATCACAAGGCAGGCTGCGAAATTTAAAATGCTAAAATTTTCATGAACCCAATCGATCCCAAATCTTCGTAGGTTCATGGATCTCATCCAAACCCTTCGAGAACCTAGCTCTGATACCACTTGTAGGATACGGGAAAAATCCTCAAGCGCATCACGGAAGCGTGAGGATCGCATCGAATGCGATCGGGAGCGACTAGTCGCACTAGTTGCTCGATGAAGCGGAAATTAAAATTTTCTATGTGAGGAAACCACATGATCCAAGAACACTTCTCGGATCGTTTCGTCTAAACCACAAACAAGTAATAGGATTACCTCTTGAAGCGTGATTGCGATCGAGTCTCTAAACAAAGAGACATCCTGTCTAAAGTCCGATCCGACAGAGGAGACGCTTGCGAGCGCGTGGATGCGATGCATGTTTCTCGCAATCCATGTTGATGATCCAAGTCACGGATCTCCTGATCTCAACAAACGAGATATGACATCTTCTTCACGAGCAAGGCACGCTAAAGTAGACGAAGATTCACGAGCAAACGATCGGGCAGCATAACGACGATGCTGCGGTGATGGAGGATCTCTCTAGGGCATCCATCGTGGATGGCAACATGAGAGAGATAAAGAGAGTGGGCGGTATAGATAAAGAGAGAGATAGAAAATTCATCATTAATCATATATCTACAAGATCAATGGATGCCTCTTCTTATATAGGGTTTTGGGAGTCCATGGATCTCAATCCATGGACAACACACAATCAATGGTTGAGATTGATTTGTGTTTCTTTCAATGGCTAAGATGTTGTAAAAACACAACGAATGATTTAATTTAAATTAATTTTCTTTGATAAATCAACAAAATTAATTTCAAATTAAATCATCTTTGATAAGAGAAAAGATAATGAAGAGAATAAACCAATCTCCTCATAAGAGGGGACGGCTTCTCTTCTCCTCATGGAGAGTTGTAGCCGTCCACTCCTCTTTGGTGGACTTGGTCCGTCTCTTCAAATTATCATGAGATCTCATAATCTCATGATATATATCATCATCTCTTGTTGACAATATTTTCACAAAAAATAATTCCGAATTATCTTATGGAAAATACCAATCATGCCATTGAAATTATGTGAATCTTATTCACAATGCAAAACTAATGTAAATTATATTTTAATTAGTCATCAAACGTGAATCCAATTCACATCAATAATTAATTAATATAAATTATAATATGCTCTATCTAATATATTATAAATCACATTTATAATATATGTGATTAATATGTAAAGAGCTATCCACATTATTTATATCCATGATAATTAAATCACATCTAATCATCTTGGATCTCTTTTCTCATGTTCCCAAATAACATGAATCATATTCACATTATTCATATCTTTAACAATTAAATCACATTTAATTATCTCAGTTAACTCTCCTTATAATATGAATCAAATTCATATTATCATTTATAATTAAATCACATTTAATTATCAATTTTCTCGATGCTTGGATACATATATCAACATTGAAATTATCCATGGACTCTTTCAAGGATAATGCGCTTTCTCCGCGGATACTTGGAGATAAGGACAAGGCGATTGTATTGTTCCACGTATAGTGACTTAGATATTGAGATCACATCTCAAATCCAGATCTTAGGCCTCCAATAGATGCTTGATTAAATCAAGACCGCAGATCTAATCTTATCATTGCATCTGAATCACATTCAGATCAATGTCCAACATTTGGACCAAGAACAGATTACTTCGCTAATGAGAGGAGTCACTAAAATCCAGACACGTTTCATCACTCCATAGGAATGGAAGCATCATGGTTATACAATCGTTTATGATCACATCACCCTCAGGTATTCCCAATACCTCTACATCTTGCATACTGGAAGACTCAGAATAAACCCGAAGTATTAGATCAACTTTATACTGTCTACTTCAGGGTTTTTATCAATAAGTTTCTCATTTGATCATTGGAATTCGATATCAATCATATACTTTCCAAAGCATATGTCATACCTAGGTGTTGATTATATACTTTTCAAAAGTATATTTTAAACCTACAAATTCAGTCAAGCTTGCAAAGTGAGATGACCATGCACGGAATTTGATTCTTCCCAATATCTCATGAGTGAGCTCATGTCTTCCGATTCAGTAATGAACTTGTATGATTCCTATGAGAGATCGTATTACTCATATGCCCTTGCATGCACACCAGCGCGTCGGTTTATAGACCTTGGTTAGGTCAACAACCTATTGGTCTGCCAAATGTACATACTCAGACGTATAGTAACATGTCTGTCTCCGGTCAGAGGATGCATGCCTATATCGTGACAGCATACGACATAGGAATTTGTTTATCTCGATCTTGTTAAGTCAACTCTTTGACTTAACTAATCTGACACCTCTGAGTCTCTATTCCTATACAGAGGATCTGCATCAAGAGGTCGGTCAGATATCAGCCTATGTGAGAAAGGATTGTCATATCCTACTCAGACTGGAGATCATCTCTTAACAATCATTTAACAGTGCTTGATGAGTCCTCAATCTAACCCTTTAGATATTCATCCAAGCACCAGCCTCTATTATTCAATTATTGAATCAACAGTTGTATGATTATTAAGATGGCCATGGTACATAACCCTAATTGTACTAAGGGACGTATTATGCAAATTAGTTATTCTTCATTTCAGATCAGGGAATGATATTCGCAATAACATTTATTGCATAATGGCTTGTCGTGGGCTCGCATGTCTAACAACTGCTTAGGACGGTTCTCGCTTGTACAGTGTTGGATTCAGGAACGGACCGCTTTCTCTAGCATTTTTATCTCGTATTTTCTCGTGCATTGGCATTTTCATCCCCCCCTGTTTTGTGTATATAGGAATAAAGGAAATCGAAATATACGTTAGACGTATTTTCATTCAAAAATATCAAAAAAAGTAAAAAAATGAATAATTAAAAATTGGGACGGCTAATATCACTTGGACCCTTAAAATTAAACGTAATTGATTCATACCATTGTCTTGGGAGGGAAAACCCCTCATTGTATATGCATTTTTATTTGCAACATACACACTAAAGATTAGTGCCCCAATCCCAGGCCTTCTTACGTGTTTGTACAGCTTTGTGTTTGATCACCTAACTCTAAAATTGACAAGGTTATTGGTCAAACCTTCACGGTCTTCATATTGCATTGAGTTAGTGAATTGGGGGTTTGCATTATGTTTGTTTGTGCTTGGTGTTGGGTTATTTATGATGATTTCTCTCTAGATCATTAGTTGTCACATTCCCCTTAATCTCTCTCTTCAACCATTATGTGATTTAATTCCTCATCGTGGTGGGAGCCCCAAGATCTCTTCCTTCAGAACGCATTAGTCCTTTGGATGCAAGTCAGATCTCTTTAATTTGGAAAAACAATGATCTCTTTGATGTCAACCTAGATTCCTATGAGATCGCATCTCCTGATCCATTGGATGAGTTTTCTATGACTTCGAGAGAGAACATGTTATTTGAATATGACCATCCTTTTCTTACTTGAATCATCCTGATTTCTCACATCTCCCCGAGGGTTATCTGTGAATAGTGTGTTCTCTGTACTCGATTTCACTCCCTATTTGTGCATATGATCTGTCGGATCATGAGATGAGTCTTCTGATTTTTCTGGGCTTGATCTTCTCCTTGACGACCCTCGCAATGATGATCCAACTCTTGATTATTTGATGCTATACCTGATATATCCTCATTAAATGAATTGGACTTTTGCTATTTTATTATGTCTCTTGATCTTGACCTTCCAACCATTTTCAGGACGGTGATTGACATGGAGGATTCCATGATTGATCATTCTTTCTCCATTCTGACGTTGAGCCAAAGATTTCATTTCTGCTACCGGTGCCTGACTTGTCTTTTTCTTCTATTTACCTAGTAGAAGACACCCGCCTTATTGCTTATCTCAGTGTCACCGTTTTCATTGTTGACCACATTGTTGTTCTCACACCGAGACAACAGTGACATTATAGTATTCGCATTACAGATGTCGTCCTGAACCTTGTCACTTCGTTGTCCTAGACTTTGCGCCCAGCCAGGGGTGTAAACTCCAGTGCTTGTTGAGAGGCACCTCAACAATGTCTACCTCGTATATATGTGTTTCGTCCTGATTTGCTCCTTCCTTCTTCCATGTTATCGTTCACCTCTTGTTTATATTTGTGTGTTATAATTAGGATGTACTTTATCCTAAGTATAGAGGAGGTGAATGATTTGTGTTGTTCATATTTGTCATGTTCATCACTCCAAGTGTTGTTTATGCTTAGGGATACTCAACTCTAGGTATAAGGAGAGTGATGTTGTTCATATAAGTTCTTTTGTGTTTATATTCTTCTGATCTATCACTTGTCCCCCAACTTGTTGATATTATATACTTAGGGCTATTCTACCCTAAGTATAGGGGACAAGATGAGTCATTGAGTTCGTCAATTCTTTTACTTTATTTTTCCCTTTGGTACAGTCTTCTATACTTAGGATTAATTAATCCTAAGTATATGGGGGATCACGGACCTCTATTCATTCTTTGAGTCATTGTTGTTCTTTTCACTTTTCTATACCTAGCACGAGCTATGTCTTCCTTTACAGCTCTTGGATCGTTATGAGGACATAGTTCGAGCTAAGTATAGGGGGTGTCGTATATATTGTATATATACTTTATCTATAGCGCGTACTTTTGAAATTTTGATTATTTATTATTTATTATTGGGATATGTATATAAATGCATAAAATCCACGTGCGTATAAAGAATTTCAATCTTTAAAAAAATAAAAATAATTCATTAAAAAAGAAGAAAATATGAAGAAAAAATCTCTTATAAAAATACTGTACAAACTGTGTATATACTTGTATATATTTTACTAGCTCTTTTTCTCATAAAAATCTCTCAAAAAAATTGCTTTGTATACATTTCTTGCATTTGAATGTACATTTTTCAGTATAATATTGACATTTAAACTAAGTCTGATATAAAATTGAAGAATGGAGCTTAGTTGGACCTAAATCCACTTAATTTCAAAGGAACTTTATAAGAAATGGAATTAAGACTCTTCATGTCCTAGCGACTTAATTCTTTGATTCCATAAGACTATGTCCACATGTCATCTTAAGTATTCTAAGTAGAATATTTAACAACACATGCATCATTCTTTTAGACCATGGCTTATCTTGGACAAGCACTCTACATGTAGCTCTTCATGGAGGAGGTAGTCAGGAGGTAGAATATTTTGGCTTGGGGTAGCACACGGGTATATAATAACAAGTGGGAATATATGTCTTCCTTTAGGGAAGGTAGTGCATCTCAACCTGATCTAGTAGCATTGAGGTCTAAAGACCGGATGATGTAGGGTTGCAATAATACTTCAAAAGAGGGATAGACTACTAGCTCAAGAGGAAAAACTCCTTATGTACATGTTGCACCTTGTATATATTTAAAAAAAAAAGAAAAAATGCAAAATCTACAAAAGTGGACATGCCTGATTGAAAAATAACATAAATGTCGAAATGTATATAGAAGTATAAAAAAGAGCTTCAAAGTAGTTTTTTTGTAAGCTTGCCGTTGGATGACTTGGTTACACTGGTCATGCATCCAAGGATAGGTAGCTACACTGGTTACAGTCCATTCTTTTATCCATCTTCTCTTCTTGAGCTGGTTGTATTTGAATTTAGAATGGAATATCACCGCTCCTCGAGCCTAGATCGGGAGAGTAGAGTTATCTTGTTGACAGAGGTTGTTTCTATGTTACTTTTGAGACATGGAGCTATATTTCACTTGCACCGTACAAGTAAAGGTTCATAGTCATAGGAATTTATGTATGTAGACTTGTTCTGACCTAACTATTGAGGCAACCTAAATAGGAGTCTTGTCTAGTTAGAGGTTGTTAGGTTTTAAATCCATTTCCATTAAGGTTCCGCCATACTAATAATCCAAAGGTATGATAGAGCTCCATACTAGAACTTTATGAAGATAAGTTTAATACTCAATATTGGTCTAATTTCTTTATTTTTCCTTTCTTTTTCCTTTATTCATGTATTCTTTTAAATAAGTGTTTGCTAAGGTACTAGCAAAGGTAAAGCATAGGGGGATGATGAATCTGCATTTCAACATATTTATTCATTTATTTTAGCTTAAAATCCCTTATAAAACATCTGTATATTAATAAATCCATAGTCTTATTAACATGCATGTATGTGTAAATATTGTACATTTATAATTATTTTAACCTAAAATAAATAAATAAAGGAAAAATAAAGGAAATAAAAGACTGTATATATGCAATATATACAGGCTGACCCGAATTCCAAGAGAAGGTCAACACTTGACATTATCGACCAGGAACAAATTAAGGGGAGATAAGGTCTTTAATCAGAAAATCCAATATATATATATAGGGAGCCGGGAGCCTGCACCCGGGGGTGTAGGTAACTCCTTGCACCCGGCCTTTTTTCTCGTTATTTTTTATTTTTTTCGAAAAAAATCTTTAGGGGATTTACTTAATATATTAAGGGGAATATGTGTTTCAATTTTCATGCAAAACAAACATTCCTAACATGTTCATCTAGAATGTGTCATTTTCAGCAATTCCAGACCGTTAAAATTTGATGATCTTGATGGAGATGATAGAAGTCTCAAATTAACTTGAAATTGGAATGACACCATGGTGAGATATAGTGATCTAATTACCCCAGGTTTTCATTACAAAAAAAAATAAAAAAACATGAAAAAATGGCCCGGGTGTAGGTAGTTACCTACACCCGGGGCTTAGGCTCCCTTTTCTCATATATATATATATTGTAAACACTTTTAATTCTTTATTTTGAATTTATTCGATGTATATTTGTATAAAGATTACACTATTTTATTTGTACATAAATTGACCTCAAATTAAATAATTTTCTAAAAAGAAATTATAAATAAAAATGTTTTCCTAATAATAAAAATTCTTGCAAAATAAAATCATGTATAGAATAAAAGTAACCACATTCGGAAAAAGTCATAAAGAGATAATTGAAAGACCAATTCCGACTCCATATGAATTCGAATTAATTCAAACTCATTCCATCATATTCTAAATTAAATTATCTTTTAAATACTAGTGATTTCATAATTTTTGGATTTACGATTTGAAAGATGATTTTCTAGAGTTGTTTTGCAATTTTTTCACTTATTTACTATGTTTATTAATTCATATTTATTTTTATACATATTTTATTTTTTTAATAATTTTAAATATGTTATAATATTTATTTAAAATAAAAAGTATATAAATCATAAAATAAAATAATTTCCTTATTTAATTGTGTGTAATGTACCATATTTGTATATTCTATGTGCATAATTAATTTCCTTAAATAACCACCACTGAAAAAAATAAATAAATAACGTTTATTATTTAAATTAATAAAATGATGAAAATAATTTATTTATTTTTTTAATTATAAAAATATAGCATGTGTATATAATTTAATTAATTCCTTAATTAACCCACTATTAAGGTGGCTCTTTAAGTTTTTTATATTTTTATTAATTTAATTAATATAATTTCGAAAATTATTTATTAATTTAATTAGTTCCACCGCTAACATCTTTCCTTTTTTCCTCTCCATTAATTAATTTTTTGAAATTCAAATTTGTTTATTTATTTGGCTCCTCTTCCTTCATTCACATTTGATCAATCCTTTGGTGAGAGGAGTCTAATCTCCAAGAGTTGTCTTGTGGAAGAAAGGTGTATAACCTCTAAGTCGTCCTGTGACAGCGAGGCGATCTTCATAGAGGTCGTTACAGTGTTCATCCGTCCTATTCGGTGTTATCCAAAATCTTTATTTTTGTCTTTTATCTAGGTTAATCGTAGTGTAATTTGAAAATTTTATTTCACAGCAATTATTTTAGATTCGTAATCTTAGTTATATATTCCTTAATTGTTCATCACAATTTGATCCGCCTCTGATTGCCGGTCTCAAGCTATTTTTCGAATTCTCATCGCTTCACATTCTACCTCACGCGATCTCTCATCTCCGGCCACGTATGGTGGCCGAAGACACAATTCTCCATCATCTCTGACGTAACCTCCTCGCTCACTAATCCCCATTTGATTTTTTTTTATCGATCCGTCGTGCTCGAGTCATTGTCTTTTTATTTTATTGCAGGTACATGAATTTCAAAAAAAACAAACAAAAAAACAAAAAAAAGAGATCATTTGTTGTTATACAAAAAAATCTTGGCAGCATCATCCACCGCAGTTGCCGCCCTTCCCTTGCGGCTTTGTTGTCTAGAGCCGATGACCACCGGGGGCGTGTGTCGCCCTTGGCCTTCGCGATCGAGATCCAAACACCTGCCATAGCTAGGAGTGACCCCCTCCTCCTCCGCTTGGAGAGCTCCACTCCCTAAAGAGTGATTTAGCTAAATTTTATTCTGTATAAGCTAGGGTCGAACAAAGGACGTAAGCTATTAATACAATTAGCAAGATGTTAATTATCAATGCTAAGTGATTAACATATTATCAAGGTCAAAGGAAACAAATACAATGCTACTTACTATAATGAATGAGCACGCATTTTATGTGATTTTTATGCAAGTTAAATAATTAAAGATTTAACATAAAGAATTAAATACATAACATATTTGTAAAGACATACAATATGCTCCTAATTTCATTAGCAACTCAAGTAATATCTATAATCAAAATCAAGGTCTAAATATTAATTATTCAGATACTAACATGCATTTCATATGAAAAATATCACCTATGTGATATTTGATAAATTAATCACTATTTCAATTTCACATAAAAACATGAATCATGTCATCTCAATGCTAATTAAATTAGCTTCACGATGATATTGAAATCACATTAATTCGACTTATATTGCTCAAGTTATTCAACTCACAAGACATGGGCATATTTGTAATAAAACATAAATAAAACAAACATAAAACATCACCTATGGTTCCCTAGAGAGATTGAATTGCAAATAATGAAAATTGGGACTCATCTCTTAATATTTAACCCATGCGTGGGGCATTTATGCAATAATTAAGAACCTATGATGCATCTCTTCAAAATGGTCAGGCTCGCATATGTGAGGCATATACCAAAGACCTGGATGTAATTCTGGAGAACTTTACGCTCTTACCACAAGGCTTGAATTATTTAAACTATATAAAAGGGGTAGAGAGTCAAGCCTAGTTAACGAAGCGAGCGTAGACATGCATCAGAAGGTGGTGACAGAGGTAAAAGGAAAAGAGATCAGGAGTATTTTGATGAAGATTGTCTTTTTTCTGAAACTCACTCTTCTCCTTAGTTCCTTTTCCTTCTCTGAATCCTGGGTCAAGGCCCCAGGTCGGTGTAGGTGCGAAGACCACATGGAGCACCTCAGTGCTTCGAACATTACCTCGATTTCTCCAAGCCTACTGGGCTCGAGCGCTGCTTAGGGATGAATACACACTGTCAGATCATAATGATCTCATGGTTCCTATAAATCGAAGAAGCGTTTACCTCCTCTGTGGGCGGTGGTGATGCAGTAGTGCTACGGTGATTTGTTGCGAGTTCCTCCAACTCTATCTCACCTCGTTGAAGGTCGGGAGATCACCACAAGGCTCGAGCTAAGACCTTAGATGGTTGTCGAAGGTGTGGCAACGGTTGAACCTCTAGCTCGATGGTGGCTCACCGATGAAGGAGCTCGAGAACAGACAACATCTAAAACTTCCAGCCATTTAAGGGATTAGGGCATGTAAGCATTAGAGGAAAACAAAAGCAAGTGTGTGAGTGGGAGAGTGGGGAAAAGTGGAGGTCCTGTTGATGCGAAGAAGTAGGGACCCGATGGTTTCATCTCCGCCATGAATGAAGAGAATGGAGCTAGGTGAACAATGTCTAGAAGATAGGGAAAGAAGAGTGGACCCTCCCTTGTGCATCATCGATGCACGGTAGAGGTTGGGAACTCCTTGAATCGGTGAAAGGACCTATGTACATTGCAAGAAAATTCAAAAAACAAATCAAACAAAAAATGAAATCTAATTAATCCTACCTTGAAGCCAGGTCACAGACAGACGAATGGCTTGGGCTCGAGGATGATATGGTCTTGGGGTCTTCACTTAATGTGCTCAGCTAATGCATAAAGCTCGAACGGGCATGTTGTCGTTATAACATGGCCACTCTAACCATGGGGTCACATCAGAAGGGTATCTCTGTCATCCCTCTAACATTCCCTCGACTCCCTGTCATGAAGTAAGGGAGATAGCTGAGGGAATCTTCTCGCAATGGTGGACGATAGGAATTTTGGCTGGTTATTAGGTATTCGAAGGTATAGATTGGTTGAGGTTTTTCTCCCAAGTGGTGGTTTCAATCACTAAAAATTGCTTGGAGGAGTTAGAGCTCTAAGAGATTAAAGGTTAGGTGGAGGATAGAAGTTAGGGGAAGAAGATGTTAAAGAAATTGAAGGTAGAGTAAGATACGAATGATTGGGGATAACTGGAGAAGTTGAGCAGTTGAAGTAGTTTGCACCTCTTGGAAGAGGTGATTGGAGGTTGGGCATGATGTTTCAACCATCTAATCAAGATCAGATGAATGCATTTCGGGTGCGAGTGGATGGTTTAGATGCCATCTGATCAAGGATCAGAGGGCTGTGGATAAAGGCGGGCTTGAATGAATATATGCCATATAATCAAAATGATTCGACAGTTGGGATAAGTGGTGTTGGGTAATTAAATTAAGAGTCAGGTGATGTGGAAGGTGGTGATTGTGTCATGTGGCCCAATAAGGAAATTATAAAAGAGAAATAGTAATATTAAATTGAAAATAAATAATAAATGGCTTTTTAAATAAAAAAACGTTCAACATGAGAGTTGTAGATCTTTTTAGATCTACAACTTTTACGTAGAACTCAATGTGAGAATATATCATTTGTAAGTATTTTATTTTTGTAATTTTTTAATGTATGAAAATATTATTTATTTCCTTTTATTATTTTTTGTATTTATTATTTATGTTTATGTTAAATTCAATTTATGCATCATTAAACTAATTTTTTATTATAATAATAAATAAACGCATAAAATATTGAATATAAGAATATATTTATTTAGATACAATGATTCGGGTTATTTAATTATAGAGGATTAGTTGTTAAATTAAGTTATTTGTTAATTATTAATAATGAAATACTTAAGCTAGAGGGATAATAAATTGATATTATGATGATAAATTTGGAATTATTAGGTTAAACAAATTTAATCTGATCGAAGTGGTGAGTACCTCTTAGATGAATTCAAGGAACACCTTAAAGAGAGGTGTGTCCAATCTCACTCCTCTTGGAACTGCTCAACACAATGGTATTGTTCAAGACGCAATAAGACCACCATGGATATGGTCCGATCAATAATGATTAAAGCACATTTACATCTTAGTTTATGGGGATTCTTGGACATGCGAGCCCACATAGAGCCATTATGCAATAAATGTTATTGCAATTCATTCCTTAATCTGAAAAGAAGAATAACTAATTTGCATAATATGACCCTTAGTACAATTAGGGTTATGTACCATGGCCATCTTAATGATCATACAGATGTTGATTCAATTATTTAATCATAGAGGTTGGTGCTTGGATGAATATCAAAAGAGTTAGATTGAGGACTCATCAAGCACCGTCAAATGCCTGTTAAGAGATGATCTGCAGCCTGAGTACGAGATGTCAATCTTTTCTCACATAGATTGATGTTTGACCGACCTCTTGATGCAGGTCCTCTGCATAGGAATAGACTCGGAGGTGTCAGATTAGTTAGGTCAAAGAGTTGATTTAACGAGATCGAGATAACCAAAGTCCTATGTCATATGCTGTCACGATATAGGTACTCATCCCCTGACCGGAGATAGATGTGTTACTATATGTCTGACTATGTACATTTGGCAGACCAATAGGTTGATGATCTAACCAAGGTCTATACACTGGCGCGTTGGTGTGCATGTAAGGGCTTATGAGTAATACGATCTCTCAAAGGGATCATACAGGTTCATTTACTGAATCGGAAGACATAAGCTCACTCATGAGATATTGGGAAGATAAATATCCGTGCACAGTCGTATCGCTTTGGAAGCTTGACTGAATTTGTAGGTTTGATATATACTTTTGAAAAGTATATGTTCAACACCTGGGTATGATATATGCTTTTGGAAAGTATATGATCAATACCAACTCCCAATGATCAAATGAGAAAAAAAACTTACTGATAAAACCCTGAAGTAGACAGTGTAAAATAGATCTTATACTTCGGGTTTAATTTAGGTCTTCCAGAATGGAAGATGTATAGTTATTGGGAATACATGAGGGTAATGTGATCATACACGATTATATAACCATGATGCTTCCATTCCTAGGGAATGATGAAACGGGTCTGGATTTTAGTGACTCCTCTCGTAGAGAAGTGATCTAATTTTAGTCTAAATGTGATCTGAATGTGATTTAGGTACAATGAAAAGATTAGATCTACGGTCTTGATTTAATCAAGCATCAAGGTCTGCAAGATTTGGATTTGAGATTTGATCTCAATATCCAAGTCACTATACATGGAACAATACAATCGCCCTGTCCATATCTCCAAGTATCCGCGGAGAAAGCGCACAATCCTTGAAAGAGTTCATGGATAATTTAAGTGTTTATATATGTAACAAAGCATATAGAAAATTGATAATTAAATTCGATTTAATTATCATGGATAATATGAATTTGATTCATATTATAAGAAGAGTTATCTAAGATAATTAAATATGATTTAATTATTAAAGATGTGAATAATGTGAATGTGATTCATATTATTTTGGCACATGAGAATAGAGATCCAAGATGATTAAATACGATTTAATTATCATGGATATGAATAATGTAGTTAGCATATATATATATTATTCACGTATATTATAAATATGATTTATAATATATTAGACAGAGCATTTTGTAATTTATATTTACTGATTAATTGTTAATGTTAATTTGATTCACATTGAATGATTAATTGAAAATATAATTACATTTAGTTTTGGGTTGTGAATGGGATTCACATTTTTCCAATGGCATGATTGCAATATTTTACAAGATAATTATGAATTATTTTTGTGAAAAAAATTACAACAATTGTTGTTGTGAATCTTGGAGATATCATTAGATAATGGTATCTCATGAAATAATAAGATCTCATGAGATAATGAGATCTCATGAGATGTTGGTAGTCGTCCCCCTTTTTAGGGGATATGATTTATCTCCTCATTATCTCCAAGGATAATTAATTTATTTGATTTGAATTTAAATATATTGATTTATAGATATATATTAAATTAAATTAATTGTTGTTGTGTTTTTACAAAAAGATCATAGTCATTGAAAGAAACACAAATCAATCTTAACCATTGATTGTGTGTTGTCCATGGATTGGGATCCATGGACTCCCAAAACCCTATATAAGAAGAGGCACCCCTTCCTCTTTGATATAGATAATTAATGAATGCTCTCACTCTTTTTCTCCACACGTCAAGCCTCTCTCTCTCTCTCTCTTATAATGGTCGTCCACCATGGAGCCATTGTGAGAGTCGTCATCGACGTAACATCGTCGTTATGCTGTTGGATCATCTACTCATGGATCTCTATATCCTTCGGTGCATCTCGCTCATGAAGAAGATGTTGGATATCGCGTGATGAGATCAGGAGATCCTCATCTTGGATCATCAACATGGATTGTGAGGAGCACGCGTCTCATCAACGCGCTCGCAAGTGTCTCCTCCGTCGGATCGAACTTGAGACAGGAGGTCTCTTCGTTTAGAGACTCGATCACAAACATGCTTCAAGAGGTAAACCTTATACCTAATTGTGGTTTAGATGAAACGATCCGAGAAAGGTTCTGGGATCGTGTGGTTTCATCATATTAAAATTTTAAATTCCACTGTATCAAGAGACTAGTGCGACTAGTCGCTCTCGATCATATTCGATGCGATCCTCACGCTTCCTTGGTGCGCTTGAGGACTTCCCCATACCCTTCAAGTGGTATCAGAGCCAGGTTGTCGATGATTTGGGCTCGATAGGGTTCGTGAAGATTTTAGCATTTCAATTTTCGCAGCCCTGTTTTGTGATAATTATTCGGCCCTGTTTAAAATGTTTAAACACAAAAATATCATTGGATAATGTTCCACATTAAATAAGAAAATCATGGAATTTGAGTTTGCCTGATTTGGAATCCGATAACTCAAGATATGATATTTTTAATAACCACATGTCCACTGTTTCGGGGATGGCAAATAGTGACATAATTAAAGAGTTAATTACGGATCCTAAATGCCAGGAAATGCATAATTATCATTGGATTCTATTTTAAATCAAATTAGTGAATCAAATAAATTTATTTTGCATTAATTGGATTTAAATTGACCGAGTTATGTTAATTTTAGTGAGTAGGGGTCACTGCTGGAAATTAGCAAACTTGATCATGAACCTTGTGATTGTCATTCAAATAAATCAATGGAAATTAATTGTTAATTTTCTGAAATGATTATTGATAAATATTTGTGAAATATTTAAAGGTGATAATTATTTACTTAAATGACATTGCATTAACAAAAATGATAAGATAGTTGATCTTGATCACAATTGGTTAATATGAAATTTCCAACAAATATTGTCTTCATGAAAACACTAGTTTATCCTACAATAGTTGTAGGACAACTTTCACATGCAAAACCTTGTTGCTTGAATAGGATTGGGGATTTGTTTAGCAAATCTCCTTATAATATTATCAAAATGGTTTTGATGAATATTATATGGTATAACTTCGGTTGAAAAATTGATAAACATCTCAAGTACAAAGTGATTGACTCGGCATTCTTTTTTCTCGAGGCGGATATGGCACCTAGTCGGGGAGCGTTGGGGCAGCAGGTTGCACCGTGTGTGGTCTATTCCACTTCCATCGATACTGGCCATGACAGCAGGTAGGGAACGAATGATGCTTGAGAGATCATGATGTATTTTCTAATTATTAAAATTCGAATAATACGTATTTGAGATAATACCATAATTCAAGTAACAATTAAGAATGTTTGTTGAATATTAATTGGATCATTAATTTAATATGATTAGATTATTTGGAATCCAATATGCACTATATTTTTGATAAAGTTGTTATTTTCCTTGGAAGAATAAATCGTAATGAATATGATTCATAATGATTAATTAAAATTTGAATATGAGGTGCAGGATCACATAAGTGACATCCATGATCTCCCGTTAAGGCGAATGGTTCCGTCGCCAGGGGTTATATATAGAAGACGCATGTTCGAAGTGACAACTCCTCATACAAGTTCACCTGAATCGGGCCTTTTGCTTCTCGAAAGAATAAGGATGTATGCATAGTGACCCCAGTATTGGTTCCTCATATTATTGGGGCAATATTGGATTGCACATAGCGAGTATTAAGCCTGTTGATGGTTGTTTCAATTAACAACGGGTCAACATCACCTTAGGGGTGGTGGGCCCCTGTGTTAAAGACCGAATTGGGAAATGAAAGGAGGAATGAGTTCCCGCTTCATTTTATCTGATTTGTAGTTTCTCATATTATTTGGGATGCAACAAAGATAGGAAAGGAGATCCCAGATCTTGCTAGAGATAGAATGGTAAGATTATCTCTTACATTGAAAGTGATTAAGGGAATGAACTTTCAATGTTGACAAGGCAAGACAACTTTGACATAAAAATTCCTAAATCAAAGTAATATATATATGTATATGTATATGTATTTATGCAAATTTCTTATTTCAGATAATACTCATTAAACCCACTCAAAGCTATACTCAATAATAACCAGTGTAATTTCATGAATTGAATTTATTATCCTTGCAATTGGACACATAATGTATGTGGTTGCAATATGCAAGTTTCCTCATCAAAATGAGGAATGACCATTAATTAGACAATAGGACTAGGATTTGTGTGTCTCTATAGTCTTGATCTTTCATCGAGTGTACTTTGGAAGTGATATGTCGATGATGATCGTAATTATCAACTTAATCCTTATAAAATCAAAGAAGATGTTTTGGCATACACATGTGCTCTAGACATTTAATCATGAATGACGTCGTTCTCTGCATTATGCAGAATGGTAGCTCAAAAGAGATGATGTATTCAAAATGTTTGAATACCTACCAAAAGCAATGTTTTTGAGTTAAGATGGATGTAGAAATGATGAGTGACATCATTCTATTGTCTATACTCAAGTCATTTATGAAGCTTCATAATAATCATATTGTATGAATTAAATGATGCATATATAAATGTTTAAATCTCTCATTTCGAAATCCTTTTGAATTCAACATAAGAGATCCTTTATCTTAAGCAATGGTTATTTATAGATGAAGGGAGCGCAATGGAAGCATGGGTCAGACCCAGGTTAGAAGGAAAGTCAAAGAGTTGACTGCACTTCTATGGTTTCCACACACATATGACATCCATAGGGTTGGATGAATGTCAACACTGCAAAGAGCCGATGTATTGATATTATGACTATCAAGTCTATTTAGAATCCTTAGAGAAGGACTCGGATAGTGTATTGAAACAATCTACATTTAATCATTGAAATTGACTTTCTTATAAGATAAGTTTAAAGTCTAATAGTTGTATCTCATTCTTCTAATGACACTTGCAATTATTTCATATGTTGTAGAAGATTAGTAAATTTGATCTGATGGATTAATAGTAATCTACATGGAAATTGATACAATCGTTGCAACAATCTCCATATGATAGATAGACTTCATATTTTCAGTGGGAGAGCCCTTGGTCTTAGAGAATGTCTCTATGACCTAGATATTAGAATACAGTCATTGTTTGATATGACACATGTATTCTAGAATAGACATATCATAAAGAGTAATGATAGTGGACTCTACTAAATTAGAATATTAATGAAAAGTTCATTAACATTTCTAATAATGAAAATTAAACCTTAATAGACCAATAGGAGGACAAAGATCATTTGACAATAATCTATCATCGAGTCTTGGACTTATGTCTATTGATATGATCGACAGACTATTGAGATATTGAACTTTAGATTGTATAAATGTTCAAATCTTACATACTTGTTAATATTATATTCAAAGTAAATATGTCCAATACACTCTTCTCTGAGAATTGTATAAGATGCCAAGGTATTCAATATCTTATACATATTGATGTATGTGGATCATCTGTTTCATAATAAACATTGATGATATGTGATATCATTTGATGATTATTTGTGATATGAGATCCCTTCCTTTCACCTTAGAAACCTTTGAAATGTTCAAATATTTCACAATTTTGGTTTAGAATCAAAGTTTGAAAGATGATAAAATGAATTTGAACTAACCTAGGTAGCAAGTACCTATTAGATGAATTCAAAGAATACCTTATGGAGATAGGAATATGATTCCTAACTTACTTCTCCGAATACACCTAAACTCAATGGATTTGTAGGGAGATACAATGAGATCATGTATGACATGATTTGATAAGTGATTAATCTTGCCATAGTTATCTCTTAGTTTCCAAGGTATATATGTAGTAGAGACTACAATATATTTATCCTTAATAAGGTTCCATGCAAGTAAGCTGGAATCTAGCACCAGAGAGTGCTACTTCATTATGCAAATAAAGAATGGTATTGGATGCCTACTTTATGACCTTGAAATTCTTAAAGAATTTCATCTCTAAGAATATGATTCTAAGACGATGACTTTCTTGAGAATCAATATGAAAATGAAGTGAAGTAACTCATTGAATCTTGAGAAGATAATGAGGCTCCTTATGTTGGAAACTAAAAAGACAACTAAAGATGAAACACTAATACCTCTTCAAATGAGTTCGAAGATGAATTCCATGTGCCAGATAAGTCTGACAATGATCTGACTTCATATGATGAAGCTTCTGAAGATCATGACATGGAGAGATGGATGTTTGCAGTAAATTCTAAATGTAGACTTCATATACATGTGTTGTATATGGACCCTCGAGGATACACCTATAAGGGTAAGACCAGTTATGGATCTTCAAGAGAAAGAGGGAACCTGATGAGAAGGTAGAGACCTTCAAAGCACGGTTCGTATCCACAAGATACAAACGAAGAGAAGACATCGCTTGCGATGAGACTTCTTCTTCAGTGACCACGCTTAAACCCATCAGAATATTGCTAACTATAGCTACACAACTTGACCTTGACATCTTCGTGATGGAAGTCAAGATTGCATTCCTCTATGAATACCTTTCTGAGGATATTCATAAGTAGTATCCACAGGGCTTCATGGTTTAGGAAAACAAGGTGAACAAGTTGAATAACTCCATCTATGTACTCAAACAAGCTTCTTGTAGTTGGAAAATAAGATTTGATGAAATTATAAATGTTATGATTTCAAATAGAATCTTGATGAACCATATGAAGCTTAGTGGGAGTGCTAATGTATTCATCGTGCTAAATATAGATAAAATCCTAATCATTTATAAAGATATAAGGTTGATAATAAGTGTTTTATGATCTGGCTATTTCATACCTTGAGATATGATATCAAGGATACCTCTTAGATCTTAGTTCTGAAGTTATTCAGAAGCAAAGATAAGAGAGAGAATTATGGTTATCACATTATTGGTACATCCTGGATATATTCTATCCAAGTAAGGCTCCTTTCCCTTAAGATTTGATACTGACCAATCTGAAGAGATAGCATATCAAGTGTTGATGATGCTAAAACTGCTTTCCCTTGTGCATCGGTTTCTAGAAGCCTGGTATGTGCTAGATATGTACGAAAGGCCAGATATCTACCATGCAGTGGGAGAAGTAAATTGTTGCTAATCCTTCTATGGAGATAAAACACTTAGTTGCAGTAATAAAACAATATCTTCAAAGATGACAAGACTTAAAGATAATGATCTCAAAGTCTCATCATCAAGAACCTAAGACTTTATACATAGTGATCTAAAAGGTCTTAACTGTAGATACCTTGAGAGATAGAGATCTCTGGGAATAAGGTATTCTGATAAGGATAATTGAAATTACACACTGGTTATAACGATTGTTTAGTTGTAGTGTCAAAGACATTATGACTGTCTCAATATTGAGTATTGGTTGCATAAGATGCAACATTCACATTTAATGTGAGCACTGTTACTAGGAGATATGCAAGTGCCATAAAAAGACTTGGCATAGTCTTTTTGGAACAGAGTGACTAATCAGCTTACCTAGCTATTTTTCTAAATAGCCTATGATTGTCAAATGAGTGTGGGTTTAAATGATTAGAACATTGATGGCTCTTTCGGCTAGTGGGAGATTGTTGGACATGCGAGCCCACATCAAGCCATTATGCAATAAATGTTATTGTAATTCACTCCTTAATCTGAAATGAAGAATAACTAATTTGCATAATAGGTCCCTTAGTATAATTAGGGTTATGTAACATGGCCATCTTTATAATCATACAGTTGTTGATTCAATTATTTAATCATAGAGGCTGGTGCTTGGATGAATATCTAAAGAGTTAGATTGAGGACTCATCAAGTACCGTCAAATTATTGTTAAGAGATGATCCCCAACATGAGTAGGAGATGACAATCTTTTCTCACATAGGTTGATGTCTGACCGACCTCATGATGCTGGTCCTCTGCATAGGAATAGAGATTCGGAGGTGTCAGATTAGTTAGCTCAAAGAGTTGATTTAATGAGATCGAGATAACCAAAGTCCTATGTCGTATGATGTCACGATATAGGCATGCATCCTCTGATCGGAGAAAGATGTGTTACTATATGTTTGAGTATGTACATTTGACAGACCAATAGGTTGATGACCTAACCAAGGTCTATACATTGGCATGCTGGTGTGCATGCAAGGGCTTATGAGTAATACAATCTCTCAAAGGGATCATACAGGTCCATTTACTGAACCGGAAGACATGAGCTCACTCATGAGATATTGAGAATAAAATTCTATACACAGTCGTCTCGCTTTGGAAGCTTGATTGAATTTGTAGGTTTGATATATACTTTTGCAAAGTATATGATAAACACCTGGGTATGATATATGCTTTTGAAAAGTATATGATCAATACCAACTCCCAACGACTGAATGAGAAAAAAAACTTACTGATAAAACCCTGAAGTAGATAGTGTAAAGTAGATCTTATACTTCGGGTTTAATCTAGGTCTTCCAGTATGCATGATGTACAGGTATTGGGAATACCTGAGGGTGATGCGATCATAAACGATTGTATAACAATGACGCTTCCATTCTTAGAGAGTGATGAAACATGTATGGATTTTAGTGACTCATCTCGTATAGATGTGATCTAATCTTAATCTAAATGTTGGACATCGATCTGAATGTGATTTAGATACAATGAGAAGATTAGATCTGCGGTCTTGATTTAATCAAGCATCTATGGAAGGTCCGCAAGAACTGGATTTGAGATTTGATCTCAATATCCAAGTCACTATACGTAAAAATACAATCGCCATGTCCATATCTCCAAGTATCCACGGAGAAAGCGCATTATCCTTACAAGAATTCATGGATAAATTCATTGTTGATATGTGTATCTAAGAATAGAGAAAATTGATAATTAAATGTGATTTAATTATCAGGGATAATACGAATTTAATTCATATTGTAAGGAGAGTTATCTGAGATAATTAAATATCATTTAATTATTAAATATATAAATATTGTGAATGTGATTCATATTATTTTGGCACATGAGAATAGAGATCCAAGATGACTAAATACGATTTAATTATCATGGATATGAATAATGTGGATAGCACTATCCATATTAATCACGTATATTATAAATATTATCTATAATAGATTAGACAGAGCATTTTGTGATTTATATTTATTGATTACTTGTTAATGTGAGTTTGATTCACATTGAATGATTAATTCAAAATATAATAACATTTAGTTTCGGGTAGTGAATGAGGGCCACATTTTTCCAATGGCATGATTGCAATATTTCACAAGATAATTATGAATTATTTTTATGAAATAATTTACAACAATTGTTGTTGTAAATCCTGGATATATCATGAGATAATGGTATCTCATGAGATAATGAGATCTAATGAGATAATGAGATCTCATGAGATGTTGGTAGTCGTCCCCCTTTTTAGGGGATATAGTTTATCTCCTCATTATCTCTAAGGATAATTAATTGATTTGAATTGAATTTAAATATATTGAATTATCGATATATATTAAATTAATTGTTGTTGTGTTTTTACAACAAGATCATATCCATTAAAAGAAACACAAATCAATCTCATCCATTGATTGTGTGTTGTCCTTGGAATGGGATCCATGGACTCCCAAAATCCTATATAAGAAGAGGCACCCCTTCCTCTTCGATATAGATAATTAATGAATGCTCTCCCTCTCTTTTTCTCCACACGCCAAGCCTCTCTCTCTCTTATAATGGTTGTCCACCATGGAGCCATTGTGAGAGTCGTCATCGACGCAGCATCGCTGTTATGCTGCCGGATCGTCTACTCGTGGATCTCCATCTCCTTCGGCGCATCTCGCTCGTGAAGAAGATTTTGGATCTCGTGTGACGAGATCAAGAGATCCGCTGCTTGGATCATCAACATGGATTGCGAGGAGCACGCGTCTCATCAACGCGCTCGCAAGCGTCTCCTCCATCGGATCAGACTTGAGACAGGAGGTCTCTTCGTTTAGAGACTCGATCACAACCATGCTTCAAGAGGTAAACCTTATACCTAATTGTGGTTTAGATGAAATGATCCGAGAAAGGTTCTTGGATCATGTGGTTTCATCATATTAAAATTTTGAATTCCGCTGCATCGAGCGACTCGCATTCGATGCGTTCCTCATGCTTTTGTGATGCGCATGAGGACTTCCCCATATCCTTTAAGGATATGTGGTAGAGACTACAATACATGTCCTTAACAATATTCCTAAAAAGTATGTACCCAAAACCTTCATGAGCTTGGGTTCGGAACCAAGCTCAGTGTTAGACACCTTAGGATTTGGGGTTGCTTGGTCCATGCCAAGAACGTAGATGCAAGTAAGCTGGAATCTCACACCAGAGTGTACTACTTCATTGGGTATGTAAAAGACGGTAATGGATACCAATTTAGAACCTTGAGACTCAAAAGGTGAATCCTCTAGAGATGTGAAATTCTTAGAGGATAATTTTCTTAAAAGTCATGAGAAGAATGAAGTAAAGAAATTCACAGGATTCTCTTAGGATACTAAGATTCCTGAGCCATAAATTGAAGAGATAAATAAAGATGAAACCCTCGTTCCTCTTTTAAGGAGTTTGACGGTGGTTATGCCATATGAAAGCTACGACTTCCATGCGTCAAAAGAGTCTGACAATGATCCAACTTCATTTGATGAAGCACTCGTAGATCATGACATGAATAGATGGATGCTAGGTATGAAGTCTAAAAATAGACTCGATGCACAAGAATGATGTGTGGAACCTAGAGGAAACATCTAAAGGGGTAACACTTATTGGGTGTAATTCGATATTCAAGAGAAAGAGGGGACCTGATGGGAAGGTAGAGACCTTCAAGGCATGGCTCGTAGCTAAGAGCTACATATAGAGAGAAGGCATCCACTACGATGAGACATTCTCTCATGTGTCCATAATTAAGTCCGTGAAACCACCACTAGCTATGCTCATCTTGACTATGATATATGGTAGATGGATGTCAAGATTGTGTTCCTCAATGGATACCTTGAGGATGATATTTATATGGAGCAACCCCATGGCTTCATAACCAAGGAAGATAAAGTGTGCAAATTGAAGGAATCCATCTATAGGCACAAACAAACTTCTTGTAGCTGAAACATCATATTTCATTAAACTATAAAAAGTTATGATTTCGTTCAGAATCATGATGAACCACGTGTATACAAGAATCTCACTGAGAACAAAATTGTGTTTATCATTCTTTATGTCGATGGCATCCTTATCATTGGGAAAGATACATGAATGATGATTACTAAAGGTATGATCGTCCCATACCTTTAACATGAAAGTTCTTTGAAAAGCCTCTTATATTTTGGGTCTGAAGCTATTCACAAAATAGAGAAAGAGGATTTTGGTATTGTCTCAACATGGACACATTAAGAAGATGTTGAAACGATTCTATATGGAAAATTCCAAGAAAGGCTCCCTTCCCTTAAGACACGATATACATCTATCTAAAGGGATGCCTTCTCAAGTGTTGAGGAAAAAAAGGCCATGGTTGGATGCCCTTACGCGTCACTTGTGGGAAGCCTCATGTATGCCATGATGTACACAAGGGCAGATATCTACCATTCAGTGGGATTGGTAAGCTGTTACCAATCCTGCTATGACGAACAACACTAGAACACAATGAAGAACATCTTCAAGTATTTGAGAAGGATGCAAGACTACATATTGATCTATCGAGATAATGATTTCCAAGTCTTATGATACATAGATCTAGACTTCCAATCTGACATTGATGATCACAAGTAAATGTCAGGGTTTGCATTCTTGTTGAACAGTGGTATTGTGATCTAAAGAAGCAAGAAAAAGGAAACCATTTTTTATTTTATGACATAAGCTGAATACAATGCCGCATTGGATGCTGCAAAGGAGGCGGTGTGATCGTGTAAGTTCATCCTGAAACTTGGTATATTGGCATGACATACTCTCATCCCGCTGCTCCGCAATTACACAGAAGCCATAGCTCAGGCAAAGGAACCCAGGTGGCATCAAAAGAGCAAACACAGAAAAGGAAATAACACATCATTCATGAGATACAAAGCATGGTGGCATCATCACCAAGGTAGCCTCTGTCGATAATGTTGTTGATCCCCTCACCAACCCTTTATCCCAGAATGTTTTTGACCATCATAAAATGAGTATGGGTTTAAGGATGTACTTGAATGGTTCTTAGGGTTAGTGGGAGATTATTGGACATGTGAACGTCGATCGAACCATTTCTACAATAAATGTTATTGTAATCCTTTTTTATACATCAATAGAAGTTATGTTCACTCCCTATCTTAGATTAATGAATGAATGTACTTATAAGATCCCTTAGTATAATTAGGATTATGTACCATAACTGTCTTGATAATCATACAGTTGTTTATTCAATGGTTGAATTATAGAGGTTGGTGCTTGGATGATATTTAAAGAGTTAAATTGAGGAGTCATCTAGGACCATCAAATGATTGTTGAGAAAGGATTTCCATCCTGAGAATGAGATGGCAATCCTTATTCTAAAGGTTCATATCCAACTTCTTGATGCAGGTCCTCTACAGAGGAATAGAGATTCGAAGGTATCAGATAATCTAGGACAAAGAGTTGCCTTAGCGAGATTGGGATAACCAAGACCACATCTTACTTTGTAAGCATAGCGGGAGTTGTAGGTATGATGTATATGATCGATATCAACTCCCAATGATCAAATGAGAAACTTAATGATAAAATCATGAAGACAATTAAAAAATGACAAAAAAAAACTTCTATTTCATTTCAAGTCTTCCAATATGAAGGATGTATGGATATTATGAATACTCGAGGGTGATGTGATCTTAATCAATTGTATAACCATGACGCTTCCATTCCGAGGGAGTGATGAAACATGTTTGGATTTTAGCGAGACTCTACTCAAAAGACTGATTATCCAATCAATAGTCCAAATGTTAGACATGATCTGAATATGCAGATTCAATGAGGAGATTGGATATTATGTTTGACTTGAGTAGACATCTCTGAGTGATCTTCTAGATTTGTATATGAGATTAGATCTTAATATCCAAGTCATTATACATGGAATATGCAGTATAGTCGCCATGTCCTATCTCCAAGTATCCGCAAAGAAAGCATATTATTCTTGAAAGATTTCAAGAATATTTCTATTATTGATAATAACTGAGCATTGAAATAATGATGATTAAATGTGATTTAATTATCCTTAGTAATGTGGATATGATTCACATTATTTGGACACATATAGAGAAACATCTAAGATAATTAAATTGGATTTAATTATCATTAATATGATTAATGTGGATATCACTGTCCACATTAATTATATCTATATTGTTAATATGATTTATAATATCATATAGAGTTTAGTTCTAAGTATGATTTAAATTTTATTAAGTTAATATGAATCAGATTCACATTATATATTTAAATGTGAAATTGATTCATATTGTACAATTAAATGTAGATGTGATTTACATTTAATAATCGATAGATGAATATGATTTATAATTATAAATTTCATGACTGAAATTATCACAAAATAATTTGGAATTATTTTGGTAAAAATTCTAGAATTGCAAGCATGTTGAAAATATGTTGAGATTTGATAATCTCATTAATAAGGAAAGAAGAGCCCTTCATACCTTATATGGAGTGGACAACAACATGGAAAAAAGGTTCCATGGACAGCCACATGGAAAAAGGACACGTTAAGTTAACTCTTTGACCTAACTTATCAGACACAAGAATCGCGATCATACTACAAGAAGTAACCCTAGTACTTGTTTGCGATCAAGATGAAACAACTTGGAAATGGTCAAAATGTCATGTGTGTTCGATGAATTTTTTTAATTTCTGCTGCCCCTTGCAACTAGTGCGACTCATCGACAGATTACTAAATATGCGATCTCCATGCTCCCTCCATGTACGAGGCTAATACCCTTTCATTCACGGCCCCCCTCTTGCCATCAAAACCATCAACCTACCATAGACAGCAACCGCATAATCACACTCGCCCCTCCTACAATGGCATGCGAGCCTCCCTCAATTCCTGTGGCCATGCTCAAACCCACTCCTCCTCACAACTGCAAGGCAAACACCCCCTCCCCTCCTGCGGTGATGCACGAACTGAGGCAGTGATGAGGTGAGAGGTCATTCTAACCGAGGTAGTGCTCCATTTGAGATGTTACTTACACAGTGGTGGAGTGTTCTAATTCGATGGCTGGAGGCGATAGTTTTACGATGCGGGAGCTCTAAGTTTATTAGGGGTTCTGATGCAAACACGACTCAGCATCGACGATAAAAAATTGTAAAATGTGAACGGTGGAATTTCGGTGGAGAAAATAGAGGAGTTGAGAAGAAGAACACGCCTGTTGCGCGAGGTTGAAGGAGAAAGAATGCGTAGACCACGAGGAGAGAGAGAGAGATAAAGAGAGAGAATAAATCTCAATTTTATAACATACTGAACTATTTTACATAGGCCTTCATCCCTTTATATAGGAGGGATGATATTACAAAAATAGAAAACTAATTTAAATTGACAACTAATTATCCTAATTAGACTCTAACTAATTAACCGACAAATTTGAAATTCAAATTGACCACTAATTGAGATCACAGGCGATCCAATTTATTTAATTAAAAATTCCTTTACATAAATAAACGTAAATAAAATTAACCAATAAAATTATATAAATAATTGGCCCTATATGTTGACTCCACGCTGCATCAACTCTCCTCCGCTTTTAAAAATTTGTCTCCCGACGAATTGCTTGATGTAGATGCGTTGTTGGAGAATTCATCCTTGAACTGTAGCTTCAAACTCCTTCAATTAGGTCTTTTTCAATGTTACGTTTGTAGTCTTTTTCTATATAAGGGCTTCCCTACAATTTTCGTACCCCTTCAATCCTCCTTAAATTCTTATCAATTTCGGCCTTTCTGCAAATAGGATTTTCAGGGGGTTTTTCTTTGCAAATTTTCCAAATCATTTTCAAGTCCCTAAAGTTGAGGGATTTGTTTCCGATTGCAGAGTCATCCCACGGGAGGGTTTCTCCGTCCCTCCGTCTTAAGCGGCGCCCAATGTTAGGGCTTTGCCTTCTCTGGCGGTGGCGCCACTGAAGAGGACGCCCAGGGAGGCGACATGAATAACGATGGCGCGAATGCTAACGAGCTGGCTGGAGGCGGTGCGCAAGTGGCGAAGACGGCGACGAGGGAAGGTGTAAGCGGCAGGGGCGGCGTCGCGGGGAGGTGGGCCTCGAGGTTTTATGCGCGGGAGGGGCGTGGGGTTCGGAGGCGGCGGAAGGAGCGAGGGGTGGTTGCGTGGGGTTGGCGCAGGGAATGCGGGGAATGCGTGGGGGAGGAGGGGGTCACGGGGATGCAGTGCGAGGAAGATTGGGGGAAGGAGTATAGGGGCGGTGGCAAAGGGGAACGCTGGAGGGGACACGGGGGTTGGAGTTTGCGTCGCAAGAGGGTCAGAGGCGGCGAAAGGGGTGCGGTGGCGGGGTGTGGCGAGGGTGGCGATGAGAGGCAACAGTGGTAGTGGTGGGGCAGGAGGACTCGTTGGAGGTGCCGGGATCGTAGGTACCGCGAGAAGGGTGTACGAAGGTGCGAGGATGGTGGGTGGAGTCCGTATGAGGGCTGTGGATGGGGCGTCGGTCGATCCCGGGGAGTTTTGCGAATATGAAAGTACCTGTACAGCAAGCGTTTCGACTTCTTCTTCTTTCGGAATGGGCTGGTGATGAATCTGTGATTCGTCATCTTTATTCATTTATTTTAGCTTAAAATCCCTTATAAAACACCTGCATATAACGCTAACTCCATATTCTTACTAACTTGCATTTGTGTGTAAATATTGTACATTTCTTACTAATTTTAACCTAAAATAAATAAATAAAGAAAGAAAGGAAAAAAAAGAAAAGAAAAAAAAGGGAAGACTGTATACAGGATGACCCGAACCCCGAGAGAAGGTCAAGACTTGACCTGATCGACCAGGAATAAAGTAGGGGGAGATAGGGTCCTTAACCAGAAAATCCAAAAAAATTGTGTTTCTCACTTATTTTGTGTATATCTGTATAAAACTAACACTAATTTATTTGTACATTAATTGACCCCAAATCAAATAACATTCAAAATCAAAGTTGTAAATAAAAATGGGTCCTAATTAATAAAACTGATTGCACAATTAAATCATGTACAGAATAAAAGTAGCAACACTTGGAAAAAGCCACTAAGCACTAATTGAAAGATCAATTCCGGCTCCATATGATATTAAATTAAACCAATTTCACTTCCATTGAGTTCTAAGTCAAATTATCTTCAAAATGACTGTGATTTTATAATTTTTGGAGTTACGGTTGAAAAGTCAGTTTTCTGGGGTGGTTTGTGCAATTTTCCCTTGTATTTTGTATTTGTATATATATTTGTAAAAATTTTACTAATTACTTAAAACAAAAATAAAAATAAAAAAATTAATAAAATTCTTAAAACAAAAAAAAGAGGCTAATTTCCCCATTTATACTTGTATTTAATACCATATATGTGTATAGTATATGTATATAGTTGCAATTTTTAACCAACCATCATAAAAAAATAAAAAAATAACATTTTTAAATTCCAATAAATAAAGTGACGAAAATTCAAAAAAATTAGATAATTTTGTAGATAATTTTATCTTTCTATTCTATCTCTCATGTTATCTCTCCCACCAAAAAAAATTCAAAAATCTCTCTTATCTTCTTCAAAAATTGAAATGTCTCTCTTTTCTATTTATATGGCTCCATCTCCCTCATTCTAACCTGATCAATCTTTAGAGAGAGGAGCCCGATCTCCGAGAAAACAATTTCGTCGAGGAAGTAGCCTAGCCTCCAAGCCGTCCGGTGACAGCGAGTCGGCCTTGTTGAGGCGATCACGGTCCATTTTCCACTCCTAAGGTGAGATCCAAATTTTTCTTTGCATTTTATCTTAGTTTAATCGTAGTGTAGTTTATCGCATTTTTTTTTGTCATTTTGTTCTTCTAGATCTTAAGAAAATTCACCAAGATTTATTCACCACCGACTCGATTTTTCATCTCACTTTCTCGATCTCTTCGCCTTCGACTTCTATCTCACACGATCTCTCAACTCCGGCCGCGTACGGTGGCCGGAGATCGGATTCGAATCCCTCATCTCCGTCGAATCTTCGTTCCTTTTTCCGATTTGTAAATAAATAAAAAAAATTTGTTTCTCTTCTTCTAATGTTTGTTTTAAGGATAAATAAAAAAAATAAAAAAAGCATTTATTTCCTTGTTATCTAACATTTGTTTTGCAGGATCATATAAAAATAAAAAAATAAAAAAAAGAATTTCTTATCCCTTTCTTTTCTTATTTTTCGGATTTACAAAAATAAAAAAAGAAGGTTTTTCCTTTCTTTCCTGTTTACATACAAAATAGAATTACAAAAAAAAGATTAAAAAAAACAAAAAAAATCACGTGCTGGCGGCAGGGCCCCCAACCCCCGCCGCCCGCACTTCGCGCCTCCACCAATAGCGGCAGCGCTGTCCTCGCCAGCTCCTCCGCCTCCTGCAGCCCGGCCGCGCTCCGCCCTCGCCAGACCGCGGCACCGCCAGTGCTGCCTCGCGACCCCGACGAAGTCCGCCGCAGATCGCCCTCCTCAGCGCCGCCATCGAGGCAGTCCACGCGCAACCTAGCGCCGCCCTCCTCCGCACGCGCCCTCGCCTGAACACCTTCCAGTCGCGAGCCCCGCCGCTCGTGTCTGTGGACCCCTGCCATCGCCGATCTTCCGCGACGCCTCCAGCCGCCTGCAGCGGCCTCGCCTTCGGCATCAACGCGCGGCTCGACCGCGTGACCCCTTTGGCCCCCGACCTCCAGCCTGCTCGCCTCTCCAATGCGCAGCCCTCCCCATCGCCACGCACGTGCGCGAGGCACGCCGACCTCCACCGAAGTCCGCGCGAGGCGCCGCGTGCCGCCCTGATCCCGAAGAGCACCGCCCCTCTGCCAGCCGCGTACAGAACGAAGAAGGGGGCGGCGGCCATTCCCATCGTGCCTCCTTTTTCTTGCAAAGAACGAAACCCCCTCTAGGGTTTGGATTCAATTAAAAAAAGGATAAATTACATCTACACCCTCCAAGATTTTCAAAATCGACAGAAAAGTCCCTGCCAGCCTTCAAAGCACCTATATTGGGTAAATTGCGAATCATGTTCTCTCTGTTTATTTTAAATATTTATTTGAGACAAAAACTTTGAATCTTTATATTTAAGTCCAAAACTTTTGCAGTATTTACAATTTGGTCCCTGAACAGCAGAACATTGAACTTGCATGATCTTCTATTGAAATAAATGTTTTTATTAGTCCAAAAATTTTGAGAATATTGTGCTATACTCCTGATGTGTTATTCCTCCTAGCATAAAATTTTCATTGCATTTTGTGATCATAAAAAAAATCAAAAACAGTGTCTTTTTGTCTTCTTGAAATTTGAAAATTCATAAAAATTCGAATATTGTTCCAAAAATTCCAAAAAAATTAGGGTAGTTTGATTTCATTGTCTTTTAATTTCTGACCAATTTTCACGCATAGATTCTTTATAAAAACCAAAAAATTGAAAAATATCAAAAATCTTATAAAAATCATAAAAAATTCTACAAAAATCCAAAAATTGTGATTTCAGTTCCTGTTTGTAGATAATGGTTTCTAGTTTGCCTTAAAAATAATTGCCAGGAGTTTTGGGCATTTAAAAGATTTTTAAATCGCAAATTACTCCAGGCTGTGCACATTTTCTTATTTTCTCACTGTTTGATTTTTAGAAAAATACAAAAACATCTGAAAATTCCACAAAAATTCCTAAAAACATTTCAAAACTTTTAAAACCCAAAAATATTTTCTTTAAATTTTTCTGAGTATTTTTGGCATAATTGAAAATTGCAAAAAGAGTTGGTGTGTGTATATTCTTGATTTTTGTTCCTATTGCTTCGCATAATTTTTGAAAAAAAATTTTGCAAAATAAAAATCACTAAACATTTGAAAATCAGAAAATATAAAAAAATAAAAAAATAAAAAAAATAAAAATATTAAAAAAATCACAAAAACCAAGGATAGTTGTCCTTTGAGATTCTTGTTTTCTTTTAATTTGTTTCTAATTAATTGAATAACCCTCGGGAATTGTAGCCTCCCTGAGTTCGACCCTGTCCGCTATACAGGTTAATAAGTAGCAAAAATCATAAAAAAATATTTTTTGTTGACGCGGGATTTTGGGGAAAAACAACGACCTACCCATTTACCATTTAAAATTTCCAATCTCTAAAATTCCGGCTCAACAAAATGGCGCCGTTGCCGGGGAGGCACGGCGAGGGTAGTTAGGGTTCTCTTTTGACCTACTATTCTTGGTTGTAAATATCTGTTTGTCACATTATTCCATTGTTCATATCCATTGCATTCATTTCATCATTTTCTCATATTTGAAAATTGTGTTTCTTACACATTCTCTTTTCTTTTTCTTATAAGGGCCCGCGGAGCGAAGGAGGCGATCCTAGGAGAGCCGAAGCACCCAAGCGACGTGGAGGCGGCTTGATTCTTCACCAAGCCGCAGGATAGTGTGAGAAGAGGAGAAGAAAATTGAAAGAGCCGAAAAAAAAAGAGAAAGAAAAAAAGAGAGAAAAAGAACAAAAAAAGAGAGAGTTTTTTTCCTATCATTTGAACTTTGTAAACGGACATTCATTTGTTGCGGGGTCTGTTTCGCCAAGTGCCAGTGCACTTGGGGGACCTCACCGGTTTTGTTTTCACCGCATTTATTTTTCTTGGTTTTCCGTGGATTTCGAAAGCCACCTATTGATTGCTTCAATTAATTTGCTTGAGCCAGGTAATTAATTAGGTCCAAACACCCTAAACAAGAATTTCTGTGCCTATAGAGTAGATCGTAATTTGGACTTAGTCAAATTAACTTGTTCTTGCCCGTTAATAGAAGTTATCATCTAGGACGGTTTACTAGCATTTGCATATAGGTTAGTTTATTTTCTGTATTTAAATTCTGCGCGGATCACTTGCATGTAGAGTGCTGGCGACAAGGTACGCATCTCTAACCCCTGCATGCATCATCGTTTTTAATCGCGCATTGGCATTTCCGATCTCCTCCCTTGTTTTCACTCACATAAGTTAAAAAGGAAATTGGACACTCGGTAGGCGATTCTTTGAAAATATCTTAACCAAGTGACAACTGCCTAAAACCGGGACTGCTAAAGAAAACTCGACCCCAAAAAAAATACAAAGAAAAATCATTGTCTTGGGGAGAGTAACCCCCTCATTGTATTTGTTTTTACTTGCTCGCGCACACACTAAGGTTAGTGCCCAAATCCCATAATTCAGCCTAAGTGTTTGTAGAACTTTGTAATTATCACCAAACTCTAAAATCAATAAGATAATAGACCGAACCTTCACGGTTTTCACATTGAGTTGAGTTGGTGAACTGGGGGTTTGTATTATGTTTGCTTGTTAGTGCTAAAGATCCTTCTGCGCAATTTGCACCTTCATTCACTTTCACTCTTGCATTGACATTCGTGCTCTCGCATCCTGCCTATTGATTTCGAAGATGTCGGCCCGGAGTATTTCTCGTTCGGACTTCGCGAACTCATTCTACGCTCCGAGCCGTTCGCCTTCTATTCGGGGAGACTCACTTCACGAATATTCCTCTTTCCCCACTTCAAAATTCACAACATCCATAAATCCACTATTTGAGATTGGCTTTAATCTCGAATTAATATCTGAGACTCCATCAATTCTGAGCACTAATCGAGTGGCATATACATTTTCAGAGTCAGAAGCCGGATACTTAATGCCACCAAAGGGAAAGGGAGCCATGTCGGAACAAAGCGAGATCAACAGTACCATGTTAGCCTCCATTCAATCAATCCAAGCACAGTTAACAGAGCAGGCTAAGTTCCAAGCCACATTGAGAGGGATGATTCTCGAGATAAGACAAGAAAGAGAAGACAGGAGAGGGGGGGATAACAGAAACCCTGGAGGTGGGAATGGAGAAGAACCTCATGTAGAGCCTAAGCCTACACTCAAAGATGCTTATAATCCAGGGGCAGGGCAGACAAATTCGTGGATACAAATCCCTGCGGTTCATGGGCATTTTGAGCTTAAGCCAACTATTTTACCTCTTCTCCCAATATTCCATGGAAATATTAATGAAGAACCTTATATACACCTCCAGCAGTTCGATCGCATTTGTGGAACAGTACACTACCCAAACATCCCATTAGAGGTAGTGCAGATGACCGCCTTTCCATTCAGCCTGATGGGAAAAGCCTTGTACTGGTTAAATCACTTGGGGAAGGTTGTCACCACTTGGGAAGAGTTGAGATCTGCATTTTTGAACAAGTATTATCCACTTGGACGACTCAACCAAATGCGATCACTGATTGCTAATTTCTCCCAGATGCCCCAAGAGCCTGTTCACGAGGCGTGGGAACGTTTCAAAGATCTGACGGAGAAATGCCCCCATCATGATATTCCAAAGACCAGTCTTGTACAAAATTTCTTTGGGGGTTTAAGCATTGAGAATCAGAAGCTGGTAGATGCCGCTTGTGGGGGAAGCCACTTTAACAAGGACGAGGATGTCCTTTATCAAATTTTTGAGGAGATGGCAGAAAGTTCAGCAGCTCTTTCTTCTTCACGTGCTTTTCAGAAGCACCCTGTCACCGCCCCTGCAGTACCCCACAAGGATGTCAAAATGATGTCAATACAAGAAGTGGATAAGGTGGATAGCATAGACTTGGCTATCATTGGAGACCACCTATCCAAAGTAGACATTATTGAGAAGCGATCCAAGGAGCTCGATAAGCTTCATGTGATCGAGCAGAGGACTAAGAACCTGGATAAGCTGGATGAGATAACAAAGCATTTGGAACTTCTTGTGAGTACAATCAGTGCAGTCCACAATACAAATGCATCAGTAGACCCCTCTACTAGGGAGCAGACTCCTTCCACTCAGCAAAATAATAGAGGACCATCTACAGTCCAGCATGTCTACTACGTGCAGACACCTGATCAAGCTCAGCAGCATGCACATCAGATAGTTCCGTACCAACAAGAAGTGGCCTACATTCCTGAGCAGCAGTCTCCACCTCCACCTGTCATTCAGGAGGTGAATGGTATCTGGTTCGACCGTGAGCGAAACCAGCCCCGTCCGTCAGGGCAAGGCCAGTTGGGTTCACAGCAGGGTCAGAGGCCCACCCACCAGCTTCAAGGAGGCAGACCGCAGCAGCAGTACCAGTACCAGCACCAGCAGTTCCTGCCTCAGTATCAGTCTCCACCTCAGTTCCAAAACTGGAAACAAGGCCAGCCACATCAGCAGTCCATGTATTTCCCTCAGCCGAACCAGCAGCAGACTGCATATTATGGACAGTATCCTTCCCCCCCTCCTCCTCATTACCAGAATCCGTATGGGTACCAACAGCCTCCGCACTATCAGTCTCAGCGACAGCCAGTCAATGAGCAACCTGAGGCCCCTTCAGTCAATCCACCACTGGACCAACTTGCATTGATTATGAAGAACATGAATGAACTGACTCAACGGATCGATGACCTGACTACCACCAAGACACTAATTCCAGCACAGGTCGAAGCCAACCCCAATAATTTCAAACGCAAAGAGCAGGTAGCTAAAAGCCCACCCACCCCCGAGACATGTATGTCCCTTGATTTTACATGTTTATCTGACATCATTCATCTCAGGAGCGGTAGGAGATTGCAGCTGCCTGCGCAGCAGTTGGGGTTGGGAGATCGGTCCACTGAGAGAGCTTCATCTTCTACATCATCTCCTTCACCAATAGTCGAGAGGCCCAGTATAGCAGCACCCACATCTGGAGTTTCACCGCCTTCACCACCACCTTCACCAGACAGATGCAGATCACCATCAGCAAGGGAGAATATACCAGTCGCAGATTCTTCCTCTTCACTAGTAGCAGCATCCCGTCCTGTTTTAGATTCTGTTTTTCCTTCACCTAGATTGGACAACACTATACAGACTGATTCTAGTTGTCCTCTTGTACATGATGATTCCATTCTGAATAAAGGAAATGAACGTTTGCATGTTTATTCTGATTCTGTGCCATTTCCTTCTGCTCTCAAAGTTAAAAAAATTCAAAAATTAAAAACAGCACTATCTGATCCTGGAGTGGTTGAGATCTTACAGAATATCTTTTTAAAGATGCCACTACTTAAAGCCATGGAATACATGCCTACAGTAAAAAAGGGAATGAAAGAGGCATGTACCCAAAAGCGTCAACCAAGGAAGAACAGACGAAAGGAAACAGAGAAACACATCCTGACCATGGCCACAGTTCATGCCATCAGTAACCTTCCGCCTAAAAAGAAAGACAAGGGAGCACCTCACATTCGTTGCCATATCTTTAATCAAGAATTTGATCGTACTCTTCTCGATAGCGGTTCCTCCATTAATCTCATGCCTTCCTCGTTATTAACTGAATTCCAGTTAGGGCCTCTTAAAACAACCAGGATGATCCTTCAGTTTGCTGATAGATCGATTAAGAGGCCAAGAGGTATTTTAGAGGACGTTATTGTAACGGTGCAGGGACTGAAATTCCCTGTTGATTTTGTTGTCATGGATATGGACACATCTGCACCGTTACTCCATACCCCGATCATACTAGGTCGACCGTTCCTCCGAACGGCCGAAGCAGCAGTTGATTATGGTACTGGAGAGATCATCTTTCACTCTCGTAGTGACAAGGTGAAAATTGAGACGATCTCTGATCCTAGACCATCACCTTCACCAGCAGCAGATGATACAGAGAAAGTGATATCAGAGACAGATGACTGTAATTTTCTTGCTGAATTCAGAGAGACAGATCTTTTCACGGACTTTATAGATACCCAGGAGTTCCTTTCCCAAAAGGACTCTCTGGAAAGCACAGTCGACATGAGTTCCCTTGGTGGCCCAGTTGAGACAGTTACCGATGTGCAATTTGAGCAAAGTTCTGAGATTCAGATATCTGAGCCATTTGTTGAATTCCCTGATTTATGCACAGATGAGAGACATCTTTCTGAGATTATTGCTGAGATATCTGAGCCGTTCGTTGATAATGATATTGAACATCCTGATGAGCCATTCCTCTCTGAGCAAAGATCATTCATCGCAGATCTATCAAATATTCTATTTGCTGAGCCGTCGGTAGACAAGTTGGATAGTCTACAGAGCATAGATCACATACCGTCTATCAGTACAGTAGCAGAGGTTATCACAGAGACGATTCAGACCCCACCTGAGCTCAAGGTTTTACCATCAACATTGAAATACGCCTTCCTTGCGGGTCCCCCCCAAATGTTTCCGGTCATCCTCAGCTCGCAGTTGACCGCTGAACAAGAATCTCGCGTGCTAGAGGTTCTTGAGAGAAACCGCAAGGCCATAGGATGGAATATCTCGGATCTCCATGGGATCAATCCAGCGTTGTGCTCGCATCATATCTACCTAGAGGATGATTGTAAACCCTCCCGTGAATGCCAGTGCCGTCTAAATCCAAATCTCTAAGGGAGGTTGTCATGAAGGAGATCAAGAAATGGTGTGATGCTGGTTTTATATATCCCATTTCGGATTCCAAATGGGTCAGCCCTTTACATGTGGTCCCAAAGAAATCTGGGATTACGATCGTAAAGAATGACCGTGGTGAGGAGATTCCGACTCGGGTACCTACTTCATGGCGTGTCTGTGTAGATTACCGACGCCTGAACTCAGCTACTAAGAAGGATCACTTTCCACTGCCCTTTATTGATCAGATTATTGAGAGGTTGGCAGGGAAAGAGTTCTTTTGCTTCTTGGATGGGTACTCGGGATACAACCAAGTTGCTATCGCTCCTGAGGATCAGGAGAAAACTACTTTCACTTGTCCGTTTGGCACTTACGCCTTTAGACGGATGCCCTTTGGATTGTGTAACGCCCCCGCTACATTTCAAAGGTGTATGTTGGCCGTTTTCGCCGACATGGTGGGTAATTTTCTTGAAGTCTTCATGGATGATTTCTCGGTCTACGGGGATAGTTTTGACACATGTCTTGCTCATTTAGACCGAGTTCTTCAACGTTGTTGTGAGGTAAACCTAGTGCTCTCGTGGGAGAAGAGTCACTTTATGGTGACTAATGGGATTGTATTGGGCCATGTCATCTCCAAACATGGTATGGAGGTTGACCCGACTAAGATTGATGTGATTTCCAAGTTAGAGCCACCGCAGAATTTGAAGCAGTTGAGGTCATTTTTGGGACACGTAGGATTCTATAGGCGATTCATAAAGGACTTCAGCAAAATCTCCAGACCTTTGACGGAGCTTTTGTGTAAGGAGACTGATTTTATTGTCGATGAGAAAGTTCTCCTTGCATTCAATCAGATGAAAGAAATGGTTACTAGTGCTCCTATCTTACAGCCACCTGATTGGTCTCTTCCCTTTGAGATCATGACAGATGCATCAGATTTCGCAGTTGGAGCAGTCTTAGGACAGAGAAGGGATGGGGTACCATTTGCTATACACTATGCTAGCAAGACTCTGGATGAAGCACAGCGGAATTATACAGTTACAGAGAAGGAGATGTTAGCAGTTGTATTTGGTCTAGAAAAGTTCAGATCTTACCTCATTGGTTCACACGTGATTATATACACGAATCACACTGCCATACGATACTTACAGGCAAAGAAGGATGCTAAACCACGCCTTATCAGATGGATCCTTCTTCTCCAGGAATTTGATTTAGAGATACGAGATAAACCTGGAGTGAAAAATGTTGTGGCAGATCACCTTTCCCGTATCACAGACACAGAGACTTCTGAGCAGAACATGATTCCTATTTTTGAAACCTTTCCAGATGAGTCTATTTTATCTGTGGACTCGCTTCCATGGTATGCTGATATTGTGAACTATCTTGTCTCCAAGAAAGTTCCACAAGATTGGCCGAAGTACAAGGTAGACAGATTTCTGTCAGAGATTCATTATTACCAGTGGGAGGATCCGTACCTATTTCGTGAGGGGGCGGATTGTATCTGGAGAAGGTGCATTCCTCAGGAGGAACACACCAGTGTACTTGAACACTGTCACAAACTAGAATCTGGTGGGCATCATTCGGGGAAACGCACGGCAGCAAAGGTTTTACAGAGTGGCCAATGGTGGCCCACATTGTTTAAGGATGCTACAGAGTATGTTCGAGGTTGTATTGATTGTCAAAAAATGGGAGGAACAGTTGGTTCCAAAGATACCATGCCCCTAAGATATATACAGATTTCTGATGTTTTTGATGCTTGGGGCATAGACTTCATGGGCCCATTTCCTGTCAGTTAGGGATTTCAGTACATCCTGCTCGCCGTGGATTATGTTAGTCGATGGGTGGAGGCTATCCCCACCCGAACCGCAGATAGTCGTACGGTGTGTTCCTTTCTTAAGGACCATATTATTGCGCGGTTCGATATTCCCAAAATATTGATTTCAGATGGGGGAAGCCATTTCATTAATAGAGATGTAAAGAAGCTTGTGAAGGAGTACGCTATTGAGCACAGAGTTGAATCTCCTTACCACCCTCAGACTAATGGCTTGGCAGAAATTTCAAATAGGGAGATCAAAACGATGTTGCAAAAACTTGTACGTCCAGATAGGAAGAACTGGTCCCAGATGCTTGATTCAGTTCTATGGGCTTATCGGACGGCGTACAAGTCTCCTTTGGGTATGTCTCCCTACAGATTGGTATATGGAAAGCCTTGCCACCTGCCAGTGGAATTAATTCACAAATCTTTATGGGCACTCCGTGTATGCAATTTAGATTATGAAAAAGGAGGAAAGAACAGGAAGTTGGATTTGAATAAATTACTGGAATTCCGAGACTTTGCATATGATAATTCACTCATGTATAAGGAGAAAGTCAAGCGCTGGCATGATAAACACATTCGAAGAAAGACTTTCTCCCCTGACCAGAAAGTTTGGTTATTTGATGCTAAGTTGAAGTTATTCCCAGGAAAATTGAAAAGCAAGTGGTCAGGACCGTTCATCGTGAGAGCTGTGCGTGATAATGGGAGTATTGTCATATCTGGGTTGTCATCTGACGCACAGCCATTTGTTGTGAACGGACAGTTGCTGAAGCCATATCTAGATCATGATACATTCCTGTCCGTTGTGGATTCTATATCTTTGGTATCAGACGATGATCTTTTGATTCCACCTTTTGCGTCCGATACATAAGCTCAACACCTCTTGTATATCCTTTCGTTTCACTCTGTCTTCTCCCGTTTTATCATTCACCCCTTTTCCGTGTGTGTGTGTGTGTATAGATGCTATACTTAGGATGTGCTTTATCCTAAGTATAGGGGGGTGGAGGATTTGTGTTGTTCATATTCATCCTGTTTATCACCCTTGTTGTTGTTGCCTATACTTAGGGATACTCTACCCTAAGTATAGGGGGGGTGATGTTGTTCATATCGTGTCTTTGTGAGTCTGTACATTCTCTTCATCGGTTTTCCCCTTTGTACATTCCACTATACTTAGGATTACTTGATCCTAAGTATAGGGGGGGATCATCAACTTCTCTTTTCTTTGAGTCGTTGTAGCATAGGAGTCTTTTCACCTTTCTTTTCTTAGCACGAGTTATGTCTTCCTTTGTCGCTCTCTGATTACTATGAGGACATAGTTCGAGCTAAGTATAGGGGGGTGTCGTATATATTGTATATATACTTTAGACATAACTCGTACTTTTAAATACATTTATTTGAGGGGTTATGTGTATATTTTGTAAAATCCATGTGTGTAAAAAAAACAACAAACAAAAAAAACACAAAAAAAACAACAAAAATAACAAAAAAAACAACAATAAAAAAACAAACAAAACAAAACAAAAACAAAACAAAACAAAAAAAATAAAACACAAAAAAACACAAAAATAAAACACAAAACAAAAAAACACACACACAAAAAAAAACAAAACAAAAAATGGGAAGAGAGAGAGAGAGAGAGAAACAACAAAAAAAAACAAAAAACAAACAAACAAAAAAAACACAAAAAAACAACAAAAAAAGTCTCTTGTATATACTTGTATATATTACTAACCCTTTCAACTTTAAAAAAAACTACAAAACCAAAAATCATAAAAAAATTGCATAAAAAAAACTTTCTTTCACATCTGCATTTTTCTCCAAAAATCCATAAAAAGTTCAAAATTAGAAAATTGTTTAAAAAATGGTTCTTTTCACATGTGCATCATTCTTTTCCAAAAAAAACTCTCTGCATTGTTCATAGTCTGCATTTGCATGTGCATTTTTCTGGATAGTATTGATATTTAAACTATGTCTGGAATAAAATTGAAGAATGGAGCTTAGTTGGACCTTAATCCACCTAATTCTCAGAGAAACTTCACCGAGAAATAGGATTTTAGAAGCTTCAGGTCTTTGACTTAATTCTTTGAGTTCCACATGACAATGTGCAGCATTTGACCCTTAGTGTCTAACCTGGTCTCTTCATTCTGGGTACAACTCTGGAATAGCGAATTAATTTGTACTCCCGCACTATGCACTTAGCTCAACTCAGACGGGATGTTGGAAGATTGTGTGAGTTTCTTTTCTGGTAGCGTGGAAATCTAAAGACCGGAGTACGGGTTGAAATAAAGCTTCGGAAAAGGGATGGACGGCTGGGCACAATTTTTTCTAAGACCCCAAAACATGTACGGAAAAAAAAGATTCTATATCTGTAGGGGCACAACAAGATCCAAGCAGAACCACCAAAACTCCAAATACAAAGAAGCTACTACCAAATAAAAATCTGACCAAAAAGGTCCAAGCTTCAAGAAAACCTGCAGATCTTGGTGGAGACTCGGCTACACTGGCCAGCTTCACAAGGAGAGGTGACTACACCAAACCACCCTCCAGTTCTTTTCTCATTCTTCTAACTTCTCCCCCAATTCGATTGTGAACACAGCATGACAGACCTTAGAAGGAAATACCTGACTCCCCGAGGACGAGTTATTGGAGAGGAGATTTGCATGGTAGTCCGGCATTCTGGATGGGAAGAGCTAAAATTTTTCACACACATGAGTCGATTATTCAATGTTCATAGGGTATGCTTTGGGAAGAGGATCGATCTAAGATGACTTCTGGGCCAAAACTGTGACAATGATGTGTAGAACTTGAAGGTTGATGGTTTTAAAATCCTAAGTCTCACAGAAGTTCCGACACACAAATAATCCAAAGGTCCGACAGAGCTCCAAACTACAATTTTATGAAGATAAGTTTAATACTCAATATTGTCCTTCTTTCTTTATTTTCCCTTTCTTTTTCTTCTTCACTTATTCTTTCAAATAAGTGTTTGCTAAGGGACTAGCAAAGGTAAAGCATAGGGGGATGATGAATCTACGATTCGTCATCTTTATTCATTCATGTTAGCTTAAAATCCCTTATAAAACTCCTGCATATAACGCTAACTCCATATTCTTACTAACTTGCATTTGTGTGTAAATATTGTACATTTCTTACTAATTTTAACCTAAAATAAATAAAGAAAGAAAGAAAGGAAAAATAAAGAAAAGAAAAAAAAGGGAAGACTGTATACAGGATGACCCGAACCCTAGAAAATCCAAAAAAATTGTGTTTCTCACTTATTTTGTGTATATCTGTATAAAACTAACACTAATTGATTTGTACATTAATTGACCCCAAATCAAATAACATTCAAAATCAAAGTTGTAAATAAAAATGGGTCCTAATTAATAAAACTGATTGCACAATTAAATCATGTACAGAATAAAAGTAGCCACACTTGGAAAAAGCCACTAAGCACTAATTGAAAGATCAATTCCGGCTCCATATGATATTAAATTAAACCAATTTCACTTCCATTGAGTTCTAAATCAAATTATCTTCAAAATGACTGTGATTTTATAATTTTTGGAGTTACGGTTGAAAAGTCGGTTTTCTGGGGTGGTTTGTGCAATTTTCCCTTGTATTTTGTATTTGTATATATATTTGTAAATATTTTTACTAATTACTTAAAACAAAAATAAAAATAAAGAAATTAATAAAATTCTTAAAACAAAAAAAGAGGCTAATTTCCCCATTTATACTTGTATTTAATACCATATATGTGTATAGTATATGTATATAGTTGCAATTTTTAACCAACCATCATAAAAAAATAAAAAAATAACATTTTTAAATTCCAATAAATAAAGTGACGAAAATTCAAAAAAATTAGATAATTTTGTAAATAATTTTATCTTTCTATTCTATCTCTCATGTTATCTCTCCCACCAAAAAAATTCAAAAATCTCTCTTATCTTCTTCAAAAATTGAAATGTCTCTCTTTTCTATTTATATGGCTCCATCTCCCTCATTCTAACCTGATCAATCTTTAGAGAGAGGAGCCCGATCTCCGAGAAAACAATTTCGTCGAGGAAGTAGCCTAGCCTCCAAGCCGTCCGGTGACAGCGAGTCGGCCTTGTTGAGGCGATCACGGTCCATTTTCCACTCCTAAGGTGAGATCCAAATTTTTCTTTGCATTTTATCTTAGTTTAATCGTAGTGTAGTTTATCGCATTTTTTTGTCATTTTGTTCTTCTAGATCTTAAGAAAATTCATCACGATTTATTCACCACCGACTTGATTTTTCATCTCACTTTCTCGATCTCTTCGCCTTCGACTTCTATCTCACACGATCTCTCAACTCCGGCCGCGTACGGTGGCCGGAGATCGGATTCGAATCCGTCATCTCCGTCGAATCTTCGTTCCTTTTTCCGATTTGTAAATAAATAAAAAAATTTTGTTTCTCTTCTTCTAACGTTTGTTTTAAGGATAAATAAAAAAAATAAAAAAAGCATTTATTTCCTTGTTATCTAACATTTGTTTTGCAGGATCATATAAAAATAAAAAAATAAAAAAAGAATTTCTTATCCCTTTCTTTTCTTATTTTTCGGATTTACAAAAATAAAAAAAAGAAGGTTTTTCCTTTCTTTCCTGTTTACATACAAAATAGAATTAAAAAAAAAGATTAAAAAAAACAAAAAAAATCACGTGCTGGCGGCAGGGCCTCCAACCCCCGCCGCCCGCACTTCGCGCCTCCACCAAAGGCGGCAGCGCCGTCCTCGCCACCTCCTCCGCCTCTTGCAGCCCGGCCGCGCTCCGCCCTCGCCAGACCGCGGCACCGCCAGTGCTGCCTCGCGACCCCGACGAAGTCCGCCGCAGATCGCCCTCCTCAGCGGCGCCATCGAGGCAGTCCACGCGCAACCTAGCACCGCCCTCCTCTGCGCGCGCCCTCGCCTGAACACCTTCCAGCCGCGAGCCCCGCCGCTCGTGTCCATGGCCCCCTGCCATCGTCGATCTTCCGCGACGCCTCCAGCCGCCTGCAGCGGCCTCGCCTTCGGCATCAACGCGCGGCTCGACCGCGTGACCCCTTTGGCCCCCGACCTCCAGCCCGCTCGCCTCTCCAACGCGCAGCCCTCCCTGTAGCCACGCACGTGCGCGAGGCACGCCGACCTCCACCGAAGTCCGCGCGTGCCGCCCTGATCCCGAAGAGCGCCGCCCCTCTGCCAGCCGCGTACAGAACGAAGAAGGGGGCGACGGCCATTCCCATCGTGCCTCCTTTTTCTTGCAAAGAACGAAACCCCCTCTAGGGTTTGGATTCAATTAAAAAAAGGATAAATTACATCTACACCCTCCAAGATTTTCAGAATCGACAGAAAAGTCCCTGCCAGCCTTCAAAGCACCTATATTGGGTAAATTGCGAATCTTGTTCTCTCTGTTTATTTTAAATATTTATTTGAGACAAAAACTTTGAATCTTTATATTTCAGTCCAAAACTTTTGCAGTATTTACAATTTGGTCCCTGAACAGCAGAACATTGAACTTGCATGATCTTCTATTGAAATAAATGTTTTTATTAGTCCAAAAATTTTGAGAATATTGTGCTATACTCCTGATGTGCTATTCCTCCTAGCATAAAATTTTCATTGCATTTTGTGATCATTTGGTATTATTAAAAAATCAAAAACAGTGTCTTTTTGTCTTCTTGAAATTTGAAAATTCATAAAAATTCGAATATTGTTCCAAAAATTCCAAAAAAATTAGGGTAGTTTGATTTCATTGTATTTTAATTTCTGACCATTTTTCGCTCATAGATTCTTTATAAAAACCAAAAAATTGAAAAATATCAAAAATCTTATAAAAATCATAAAAAATTCTAAAAAAAATCCAAAAATTGTGATTTCAGCCTTAAAAATAATTGCCAGGAGTTTTGGTCATTTAAAAGATTTTTAAATTGCAAATTACTCCAGGCTGTGCACATTTTCTTATTTTCTCACTGTTTGATTGTTAGAAAAATACAAAAACATCTGAAAATTCCACAAAAATTCCTAAAAACATTTCAAAACTTTTAAAACCCAAAAATATTTTCTTTAAATTTTTCTGAGTATTTTTGGCATAATTGAAAATTGCAAAAAGAGTTGGTGTGTGTGTATTCTTGATTTTTGTTCCTATTGCTTCGCATAATTTTTGAAAAAAAAATTTGCAAAATAAAAATCACTAAAAATTTGAAAATCAGAAAATATAAAAAAATAAAAAATAAAAAAATAAAAATATTAAAAAAATCACAAAAACCAAGGATAGTTGTCCTTTGAGATTCCTGTTTTCTTTTAATTTGTTTCTAATTAATTGAATAACCCTCGGGAATTGTAGCCTCCCTGAGTTCGACCCTGTCCGCTATACAGGTAAATAAGTAGCAAAAATCATAAAAAAAAAATATTTTTTGTTGACGCGGGATTTTGGGGAAAAACAACGACCTACCCATTTACCATTTAAAATTTCCAATCTCTAAAATTCCGGCTCAACAGCTGGACAGCGAAGAACTCCTTGGCGACGTCATTTTTCCCCTCTGAGATGGACTGGACAGCGAGCAATTCGCCGTTTTTCTCTTTTAAAATGGTTGGGACAGCGGCGGATTCTTCGTTGACAGTGAGATTTTTGTCTTTAACTTCGGTGTCGGTGGTTGGAGGCTTCGATTTGGCGTGTAGGTACTCGAGGTCAGCCCTAAGATCTCGAAACATGGACTCGAAGTTGGCTTGTATCTCAAGTAGCCTGCTCCTCAACTTCTCGTTGTGGGCATCGTCGGCTCGCCGTTTTCGTTCGGACGAATGATAGTCCCTTCAAGTATGTCGGTGCGAACGTCGGTGCGGATCGTCAGATCGTGAGGACGTTCTGTAGGCCATGCTCTGATACCAAATGATGCAAACACGACTCAGCGTCGATGATAAAAAATTGTAAAATGTGAACGGTGGAATTTCGATGGAGAAAATAGAGGGGTTGAGAAGAAGAACACGCCTGTTGCACGAGGTTGAAGGAGAAAAAACGCGTAGACCGTGAGGAGAGAGAGAGATAAAGAGAGAGAATAAATCTCAATTTTATAACATACTGAATTGTTTCACACCATAGGCCTTCATCCCTTTATATAGGAGGGATGGTATTAAAAAAATAGAAAATTAATTTAAATTGACAACTAATTATCCTAATTAGACTCTAACTAATTAACCGACAAATTTGAAATTCAAATTGACCACTAATTGAGATCACAGGCGATCTAATTTATTTAATTAAAAATTCCTCGATGTAAATAAACGTAAATAAAATTAACCAATAAAATTAGATAAATAATTGGCCCTATATGTTGACTCCACGCTGCATCAGGTTCCGTTAAGGTCTAATTATGGTCATAGCAATCATGTTGCTCATTGGAGTGGAATGAGATTCTGAAGATTGGCTCCTTGATAGTTTGAGGTATATAGAGTGCTCGAAGGTTGTTGCTCTACTAAAGGGGTAACCAAAGAAATTGGGCTTCTGATTGGATTCCCATGATGGTGAAGGTTTATGTCACTCACATATAGGAGGCGCTCATTTCTTTCCGGTCTTCTTTAATAAGAGTTAACTGGATCATCTGGACCGGGGCTTCTTTTGCATAGAAGAAGAGCTCTTTATGAAGGGACAACATGTCAAGCTTGATGGTACAATGGTGTCAATTATTGTTAAGGCTTCATGGACAATGCACATTGGTAAATAATGAACTCATCGATTCATGCAACTACTACTAGGAGGAGGTGGTTCACGCATCACTACCGGAAGCAATGAAAGGGTTTATGCGATTGTTTCAAGGAGGAGAAGGTTTTCACATCATTTCAAGAAGGGGGGGCTCACACAAATGCCGTTTACATGTGGGGTTGAGGGTTTCAATGGCGAAAGGAGGTCGACTGGGGGTTGAAGATTCAGAGAGAAGGGGGATTGGAATCGAAATTAAACCAAAAGGGTAGCTTAGTCCAGCCACTTAAAATCTACTAATGGTAAGCTCTTATACTGTTTAGATAACAGAAGCAAGACCTTATTTGTTACAATTGAAAGATAGGGACCCATATTGAGATTGGGTCAGAACATGATTTGTAAATCACCATTCTATCATTATTTGGTTGATTAAGTTGGATTCGATGAGTACTACAACCGATGCATATCTCTTTCACATCACCGTCAAATCTCAATTATTACAGCCCTCTTATATAATTTTAGAAAAAATAAAAGTATCGTCAGTGAATAACATGTCAGTAATGGTTATGTTGGAATCGGGGATCATAAATTCCTATATATGGTGAGATTAGCGAGCTACATCATCCCATCCAAGATATTGATATTGATTATAAAAATCTGAGATGAAAGTCGGTCCCCTTGTCATATGCTAAAGGATGGTTTGAAAAAGCTGGAGGAGGATTTATTGATTTTTAAGAAGGTTGCCTTTATTCTAAGAAAGGGAAACACCCATTCCATAAACTCTTCCTAGCATCTCAAAACATAATAAGCAAAGTGAAAAAGCGATCAGCGAACTTCGATAAAATAAGCATGCATGAAGGCTAGAATCCATGCAAACATAGACTGAACCTTGCTTCACCCTACTTCTCCATTTGGTTTATTCATCGACCATAAGGGTGTTTATTGAGCTCAATACGTCAAGTCGACCCCCAATTTGGACTCAAACTCGATAAGAAAACCTAGGCTCGAGCTCGGGCACGATAAAGTTTGAACCCTAGAATGCTGGCTCGAACTCGAACTTATCATGTTCGGGTTGGCTCACGAGCCTCTTATTGAGAAGAGTTCAATGAGTCGAGTTCGAGCCCTAAAAACTGTGGTAACAGAGAACCAAGAGTAATTTCTTATCATGGAAACTTTTAGAGATGACGCATACTAAATAACACCTCACAACTTTGCGATTAGCATACATTTATAGAGGTTCATTTCATTAAATACATGGCTACCAACGGAAGAAAAAATGGACATGTAAAATAACCATGTCGAAATCGACAAGAAGGAATCAACAGAAAGAAACAACTGGTACATACAACTGGCAAACGTCCAAATAACTTGAAACAAAATTTCAACTTCGTTTTCGCACAATCGAATGATTAAACAATGACAAGGAATCGCTCCATTATCAAAGGAAAAAATCACCCATAAAAAAGAAGTTCTTGGATCAAAGCAACGTTTTAAAATAAGCACAAAAATGAGTATAAAAAAAGATTTAATGCATATGAAAGTCGGCATACCAAGCAAGAACATTGAAACTTTTCAGCACTATTTTGAGGAAAGATCTCGAACTCGTTTGCCTTCCGTTCTAAAATCAGAAGATCTGCACAGACCTGAGGGTGATACTCGATCAGTTAAGACTGAAAGAAGGTAATAGGGGTTAGGAGCAGCAGGAGTGGAGTCTGCAGCGGTGCCGAACCCATTGTCTTGCAAGCAGAGCGTCGGGAGTGGAGTTTGGGGCAGTGCCAGCATCGGTGCCGGCTGCCGGCAGTACACTGGTGCCTGCGGGAGGCTAGAGAGAGGAGTTAGGGCTCGAAAGGGGTTATGAGAAAGAAATCACGAGGTAACGGGAGTCGGTAGTGGAATAGGAAATACCGTAACATATGCGTATATCGAGTTATCGAATCAGGTTATCAAAAATAACAAGATCTAACTCGGATTCCATAATCTTAATGAACCACAGATCCAACTCGAGTTCGGATTCGTGAAGTTTTTGAGCTTTCACGATTCCAATTGAGCTCATCAAGTTTGAGCTTTCCTGATAGCCGACCCCTTGCAGTGGTGGGGGAAAGATGTGAGGTGTGTCACGACGGCGAGGGAAAGCATTAGCTGGCTGCTTCGACAGCTAACAAATCGAAGCTAACAAATGTAATTTGATATAGGATAATATGATATTGAATAAATTATATCGATCTTTATCGGGATTAAATTTGCGTAGGAAATGTCGTACTTTATAGTCAAACCCCAAACCAGACATTTGGACGTGAATGGATCATCTCGTAATTAACCAACAACAAAAAATCAGCTGGAAAGGGTAAAGAGAAAAAAATAAAGGAAAAGGTGTGGATGGTGCACAAGGTGGGGGAAAAGCAATAATTAGGGGTGGGACCGGTGCCCATCAGGCCCACGGCCTCGGTTGTTGGGAAGAAGATCCTCTGCTGTGCAGAGGTGTTGTAAACCTCAATAAAAAAAATTTGTGAATTAGATTCTAAAATCTATCCTTATAGATTGAATCTCCGGTTAATGTTCTATATATCCTCCAAATTTTGATTAAATCCGACATTATTTGCTATTTTATCTTAATAGTTTAATATTCTGATCTTTTTGAAATGGAGTTCAAGTTGCTTAGATCTTGACTGGTTGTTTGACCATTAAGATAAAATAGGAAATAATGACGGATTTAAGCGAAATTTGGAGGATATATAAAGCATTAACCTACGATACAATCTATAAGGTTGGATTTTAAAATCTAAATCACAAAAAAATTTATTGGGGTTTACAGCACCTCTGCTGCAATACCCTCTACAGCAGAGGATCTTCTCCTCGGTTGTTGTAGCGGTCGCCCAATCTTCCTCTCATCCCCCATACCCTACTCCCATCCGTCCATCCATCCTGATCTCGGAGATATTTGAAATCTGGGGCCTCTCCTCGAGTCCTCGACATACCTTACTCTCTCTCTCTCTCTCGCTCTCTCTCTCTCTGTCTCGCATACCTCAGTGACCACACCACGCATTCCTTACAACGACACACGAAGCACAAGATAAAGCTACTCATGCTACCTTTTTCCTCCCTCAAACCCAGTTCTCCTAGTTGTTGCGCCAGCTGCTGGTAGAGAACACTCCTATAGCTTGCCTCTATGCTCCATGGCTCAAATTAAAGTTTGCATGTTCCTCATGGCTTTTCCTCTCCACCTCATCTTCTTATCACCCATCATCTCCAGGATGAAGGATTAGCGCGACCGCATGGACCACAGGGGAAACAACGGTTGTGGCACTGGTGAAGTCAGCATGCCTTCTTCCTCTGTCAGCTACAGTTTCTCCAAACGAGAAGACCTCACTGCTGAAACTTTCGTCCACCAGCACCTCTTGTCGACCAGAGTAGGGAATTACCCCTCGGATGTGCCCAATCGAGCTCCAGATCCAAGCACAAGGTTCGCTAGTGCAACTCAAGAGACCGGCGCTTCCTCCGACTATTCTCGCCCTGTTGCGTCTGTCAAGTACCGTGAGTGCCTAAGGAACCACGTGGCAAGCGTCGACGACCTCGACATCGACGGCTGCGCCGAGTTCATGCCTGCAGAAGGCGAGATCGACGCGCTAAAGTGCACAGTTTGCGTTTGTCACCGCAGCTTCCACCGTAAGGAAATCGATGGCCTGAGCGCTGTCACCGTTAGTTCCCATCCCTGATCGTCCGTGCCTTCATACTACTACCATCCTTACCAGCTCAACGGTGCTAGCGGGAAGAGAGGTTGCTCGACCCTCGCAACTAGAATAATGCAAAAGCTGCAGCCGCCGCCTCCTCTATTAGCCCTCCCTCCCCCGAGCACCCGGGAGCAGCCGCTGAAGTCGTCCTCGATTATGTCCTTTGCAGCGCGAGGTTGCGACAACGAGAGCTGCGGGGGCGGTGGTGGGACCACTACGGACTCCTCCAGCGAGGAGCTTGAGGCGCACACGCCGGTAACTCACACGCCCACGTAGCTAAATGCCACAGCTGAGCAAGCGCGGCTACTCCCACATGTGTCACCAAGCGCGTCCTCGCGGAAGAGTTTCCGTACCAAGTGTACGTTGGATCAAAGGGAGAGGATGCTTGTGTTCGCGGAGACACTTGGGTAGAGGATGCATAGGAGGGACGAGGGCACCGTCGAGAGGTTCTGCTCGGAGGTCGGCGTGCCGAGGATGCACAACAACAAGCACATCTCTTCATCCACAAGGTCTGACATGTTGCATCAATTGCGTCAGCACCAGCAAGACCCTTCTCAGCATCAGAAGCCGCAGAAACAGTCTTCCACTTAACCGCGCTGCAGGGTAGAAGCAAGACTGTCGGTATGACATCCCGAAAATATGGTCCCTCCTTTTGAACACCCCCCCGACGCCCCCCAGCCCCCAAACCCTAGCGTCGCCCTCTCTCCGCCTTGCCCTACCTCTCCTCCCTCTTCACCTTTCCCTCCTTCCAGTCCCTCTCCTCCGCTACCTTCATCTTCCAAACCCGCTACTCGACTTCGCAGTCCCCCTCCCTAATCATCCCTCTCCCCTCCTCCTCCTCCGGGCTCTTCTTTTGTGGTAGCCCCCCTTCCCCCCATCCCCCGCCTCCCCCCTGCCAGCCGCCTCGACCGCCCCTACGTCTGGGCCCAAGTCCCTCCCTCAACGTTCCACTAACCGGCTACCTTCGCTTTCTCGTCCCTGGCGTGATGTATGTGGGGGCTCCCTGTTGCTTCCCTCCTCGAGGCGCATGGGATTTGTCCCTCCTGTTCTCTTGGATGGCGAGGCCGTCGCATTTTTGACCGAAGAGGATGTCTGTGTCATGGACAAGGTTTGGGCGAACACTCTCATTTTCTAAGTCCTCGGCAAGACCCCGTACCTTAAGCTCCTTTTATCCTTCATTGAGAAGGTCTGGAAGCCGGTGGATGGCTTCAAGTTCTTCCCCCATCCTAATGGATTCTTTTACCTCAAGTTGACCTCTGATGAGGCTTGCCAACGTATCCATGATGGAAGGCCCTGGCTTTTTCAGGGTAGATTTGTTGTGCTTCGAAAGTGGGAAGCGTGCTCTTGCTTCGAGAGGGATCTCCTATCTGAAATCCCTCTCTGGGTGAAGTTTCATGGCCTCAGCCTCTGTCACTGCTCAGATGCAATTCTCAACAAAATTGCTAGCTTTCTAGGTACCCTATGTTCATGGATGCGGCCACGGCTTCCGGTCAGAGAGATGGTTATGGTCGTTGCTGCATCTCAATTCATGCCGGAAAGGCCATTCCGAAAGCAGTTCCATTGGAGTTCTTTAATGGCCAGAGGCAGATGATCCAAGTTGAGATGGAATGGATTACACCTCATTGTGACCGTTATGTCACCTTTGATCACAGCTCCTCTAGATGACCTTTTGGGTCGAATGCTACCGCCCTTGAGAAAAATTGTAATCGGCCGCCTCCTGCCGTGGTCCGCCCCCAACATTGGACCGCTCGACGTACCAGCCATGATCCTCAGCCCGATGTCGCAAGTCAGTTTCCAGTGGATATGGGTTGTGCGGAAGTGTCGCCGCCAACCTCTCAGCTACGACTGTCACCCTCTCCCCTCACCTCTGCGATCGAGCCTCCTGTTAATGCCCGATTAGAAGGTATGTTCCCTTCCGCCCCCGTCAGCAGCCCGTCGCCACCCAGCGCCCTTCCTATCCGGGGTCATAACCCCTCTCCTATCAACTATCCCAGTGGGTAGTTGAAGGGTCTCCTGAGCATCCTAGACCACTCTGAAGAGCCCTCTGTCCCGTTTCCATCTTGCTCACCTTTTGGAGGCCTGAATTTGCCGCTATGTGTGCCACTCCAGGAACGGGTGTCCGGAGTTGTCCCCGCAGCGCCATCTCTTGGTTCCCTCGTCAATGAAGTTGGGAATGCATCCCTGTACAGAGGTCCTAGGAGAAATGCAGGGAAGCAGTTCTGTGCCTTCCCCTTTGGCACTAAGGCTCTCATGCATCGACCCCCGGCTCCCCCTCGGCGGACCGCCATTCGGTTTAATGAAGGCCTCGATCTTAACAGGCCTGGAACCGATGTGTATCCAGAAAATTCAGCCTCTGTGGCTGGACCTGAAATCCCACAACCCGTAGTGGATGCAAACCCTTGCTGGGTTACTGCTACCCATAGAAAGAAGAATCCCTTGGGTGGCGCCTCTAAACAAGCAGGTCGTGGAGGCCATCTTCCAAGTCTTTAATGTCAATTGTAGTCTGCAACGTGCGTGGGTTGAATAAGCCACGCAAGCAAAGACTACTCCTGAAGGCTTTAACATCCAATAATGGCAAATATAATGTTGAGATCATTGGCCTGGTGGAAACCAAGATCCGTCCAGCAAACCGCGCCAAATTCGCCTCATTAATCCCTAAGGGGTGGAATCTTTTACACAACGATACGGAGCTCGACCGTATTTATGTTCTATGGAAGGACTCTGTGTAGACCTGCTCACCTGTGGGGATCTCCAGTCAAGTTATCTCCTTATCTTGCTCCAATAAAGGAGGCATTAACTTGATTGTCTTTGTGGTCTACGGTGACAACTATGCTGTGGCTAGAAGAAGCCTTTGGGAGGACTTGAAGTGTCTTCAAATTCCTGATCAAACTCCGTGGGTGAAGCTTGGTGACTTTAACGTGGTAAGGTTCTCTACGGAAAAAGGGGAGGGCTGCCTCCCAGCCGCGTGGCTATGGAGGAATTTAACGCTTGCATTGATGCATGTCAGCTATTGGACCTCGAAGCCTTGGGGAACCAGTGGCCCTAGACTAATTCCTCGATTGGGCCCTCAAGAATTGTTGCCCGTCTCGATAGAGCATTGGTTAATGAGGCATGACTCTCTCTCCTACCACACTCCAAGCTCTTGTATTCCCCTACCATGGCCTCAGATCATCTTCTTCTTTCTATTCACCTAGTGGATTCCTCTTGCACGCGCCCACCTTTTCGCTGCTTTGACTACTGAGCCTCCCGGACGGGTTACTCGAAAACGGTTACCAACGCGTGGGCTACGCGGGTTGGAGGTAATCCACTTTTCTGTATTTTACAAAAGCTTAAAGCTGTAAAGAAGGCGCTGTGGGTTTGGGCGCGCAAGGAGGCCAATGTCTTTGATGACGTCAAGGAGGTGGAGGCTGCCCTTAAGATCATCAACGAGGTGCTGAGCGTTGATCTCTGGACCCGTTCGTCGCGTAGCTGGAGGCGGATGCTAAGGCCCACATGGAGAAACTTGATGTTGAGATGGAATCGGCATGGTGGCAAAAGAGTAGGGTGGACTGGCTTCAGCTTGGGGATAGAAATACTATGTTTTTCCACATCTCGACCAAAGCAAGGTATGCTAGAAATTCTATCCCTTATCTCCTGGATCATAGTTGCCCTCTTTATGTTGATTAAATATAAGTGATTTTTGTGATTTCATAATAATCCATGTATAAATTGAGTCACGCATGTTCCCTCAGGTTTTTTTTTCTATGAGGTATATAACTAAGAATACTTGTGATGACCTTAATTATTTCTAATACTAATTGACAGTGAACTCAAGAGGTTGTAGGAAATTCATTTTTATGATGCACATAGAAATTTTACCTTTTGTCCTTTACTACACAAAAAAATAGAAAAGAACGATGACATAATGTTGATATTGAAACCATAATATATGGGTACAAGAGATTGTTGAGATGCTTGATTTAAGTCACATGCTAAGTTATTATTTCTCTCACAATTTTTATTTACTTTATTAAGTTTATATACTGTCGAATTGACCATGCATGGCTAGATAAATGTTAACAAAATGTTGGTCCAATATTATGCTCTTAGCCGTTACATAAAGAAGAATCCAAATCAAGTCGTTTATAACTGCAATTGATTGAAAGGATTGTTTTTCTCTCCAAATGCTATCAACGGTTGGTATTCACTTGATCCGTGGACTCTTTTGAAAAACTATTAATTGATTATAGTTTGAGAATTATGGTGTTACGTTTTATCTTTATTTTGAATTACGTTTGAGTGACCATTCACCATTAACCAACAAGGTATATAATGGCTGTGTATTTATTTTTGTTGTAAAATGTAGACCTCTTGGGTCCCTCAAATCGAAATGTCTACATGAATCACGACAGCATGGAAAAGAAAATGATGTTAAAGAATAATAGAATTCCTTATGTTAGCTTTCATCTTGTTGTTTTTTTTCTTGCCGTTGGGATTGTATGCATATTCAATCTTACATATATTAAGTTTTCACATTATCAGATCCCGTGTTGACACCTATATGTCGACACCTCGGAACAAATTCACACAGTAGATGTTGTTGGACATCTTACGAAGCTATCCAACCTATAAATATATGAGGTGGTAGGCTTGTTTGCGTCATCATGCGTGACTAAACATTTTCATGTTAGATAGCTAATACAAGGCTATATACTTCTTAGAAATGTTTAGCATCTGGGTTATTGTTGATGATTGACCAAGTCGGCTCACTTCTTACGTATCCGCTTAGATCAATCGACAGACAGTCTAGCTGAATTGTACATGAATGAAATCGTCAGATTACATGACGTCCCTACATCAATCGTATCAGATCGGGACACTAGATTCACGTCTCGAGGGTGGAAAAGTTTCCAAGACGCTATGGGAACTCACTTGAAGTTCAGCACTTCATTCCACCCGCAAACTGATGGTCAATAAAAAAGAACCATCCAGACACTGGAAGATATGTTGAGAGCTTGTGCTCTAGATTTTTTAGGTAGCTGGGACAGACATCTTCCATTGGTATAGTTTGCTTATAATAACAGTTATCATTCGAGCATCAAGATGGCTCCCTATGAGGCATTGTATGGGAGACCTTGCAGATCACCCTCATGTTGGAGTGATGTTGGTGAGAAGCATATTTTGGGACCGGAAATAATCCAGACCAGCAAGCAAGGTGTTGAGCTAATCAAGAAGAGATTGTTGGCAGCTCAAAGTAGGCAGAAGTCTTATGCAGATTGTCATCGAAGGGAGTTGAGTTTTGCAGTTGGGGATAAGGTGTTTTTAAAGATTTCACCGACAAAGGGCATATTATGATTCGCAAGAAAGGGAAACTTACCCCAAGATACAAAGGACCTTTTGAGATTTAACAACGAATCGGAGAGGTGACATATCGTATTGCATTACCACCTCAATATTCAAAGCTACATGATGTTTTCCATGTATCGATGCTAAGGAGTTACACTCCCGATCCTTCACACGTATCGAGCATGAGGTTCTTGACATTCAGCCTAATCTCACCTTTGAGGAGAAACCTGTTCGCATAGTCGATCGTAGAGACCACCAGCTTCGTCAATGTATAGTTCCGATGGTCAAGGTCATCTGGCATCATCACCAGAAGGAGGAAGCCACCTGGGAGCTGGAGAGCGAAATGCGGAAGAAGCATCCGCAACTTTTCGATATGATCCTTTAGTAAGAAATTTCGAGGACGAAATTTTTTTAGGAGGGTAGATTGTAACGGCTGATTTTTTTTAAAAAATTTACAGCCCATAATTCCATCTATTTCTCCAATTAAGAGCTGAGATTTATTCCTAAAAATTAATGACATTATTATCCCATTAATTGTCAATTTTGGAGACTTAAAATCCCAAGGGATTCTCCCCACCCATCACTTGTTTTTCAAAGAGAGAAGGAGAGAGTAAGGGCTAGAGAGAGAGAGAGATCTCACCGAGAACTGTTCTCATCGCAGAGAACTTCGGCGTTGTCTTGGTGGAGGAGAATGTGGGTTCGGGAGCAAGGAGAAAGCATAACAATCTGGTATATACGAATCCGTCAACTTGAGGTATGTGTCGAACCCCTAGGAGCGACAATCGTAATATTGATCTTCGAGTGATCTACATTTATAATGGTGTCGATTAATATTATCGTAATTAGTTTCATGCACCAGTAATTTGTCTTGCCCGACATGGCTCACGGCAAATGAAAAATGTTAAAATATTTGAAGATTTAACCACTCTAGTTTCTAATGGCAAGCATATGTTTCTCATGAATTATCATTATATAGATAAAGAAATTGAAAAAAAAGGAAACTTATGTTAATCTATGATGCTTATGCACAGTAAACATAGATATTTCCGAATGTCATACGTGCCCTCTTTATGTTGATTAAATATAAGTGATTTTTGTGATTTCATACATAATCCATGTATAAATTGAGTCACGCATATTCCCTCAGGTTTTTTTCTATGAGGTATATAACTAAGAATACTTGTGACGACCTTAATTATTTCTAATACTAATTGACCGTGAACTCAAGAGGTTGTAGGAAACTAACGACAAGAATATCGAATAATACTATTGGAATTGTTATTTAGAAAGATGGTTCTATTCAACAATATCGAAAAGTTCATTTTTATGATGTACACAGAAATTTTATCTTTTGTCCTTTACTGCACAAAACAAATATAGAAAAGAACGATGACATAATGTTGATATTGAAACCATAATATATGGGTACAAGAGATTGTTGAGATGTTTGATTTAAGTCAAATGCTAAGTTGTTATTTCTCTCACGACTTTTATTTACTTTGTTAAGTTTATACACTGTCGAATTGACCATGCATGGCTAGATAGATGTTAACAAAATATGTTGGTCTAATATTATGCTCTTAGCAGTTACATAAAGAAGAATCCAAATCAAGTCGTTTATAACTGCAACTGGTTGAAAGGATTGGTTTTCTCTCCAAATACCACCAACGGTTGGTATTCACTTGATCCGTGGACTCTTTTGAAAAGCTATTAATTGATTATGGTTTGAGAATTATGGTGTTACGTTTTATCTTTATTTTGAATTACGTTTGAGTGACCATTCACCATCAACCAACAAGGTATATAATGGCTGTGTATTTCTTTTTGTTGTAAAATGAAGACCTCTTGGGTCCTTCAAATCAAAATGTCCACATGAATCACGACAGCATGGAAAAGAAAATGATGTTAAAAGAATAATAGAATTCCTTATGTTAGCTTTCATCTTGTTATTTTTTTCTTGTCGTTGGAATTGTATGCATATTCAATCTTACATATATTAAGTTTTCACATTATCAGATCCCGTGTCGACACCTATATGTCGACACCTCGGAACAAATTCACATAGTAGATGTTGCTGGACATCTTACGAAGCTATTCAACCTATAAATATATGAGGTGGTAGGCTTGTATGCATCATCATGTGTGACTAAACATTTTCATGTTAGATAGCTAATCTGAGGCTATATACTTCTTAGAAACGTTTAGCATCTACAACATTGATAATTATATAAGTTGATTTGTCGTGTATATCAGGAAGTTCTCGAATTATTAAATTATTATATAATTATATATTAGTCAACTTTAATCAACATGTTATCAAATTATTAAAGCCGACATTGATGTTTTGACATCAACTCCATTAAAGAAAGTTATTTCAATATTGTGCAAGGATTGGATGGAGCTTGAAAGTTCCACAAAAGATCGATTGTAAAAGGATTGGAAGTTCCATAATATGAATAGTGGCACTAAAATGATAAGCGGAGCTAAGTGCTACACCTAATGGTGGGTGCCATCTCTAGAGTCCAATTATTGTAGGCCTAAAGAAGGCCAACGTCTTCCGGAGGTGTACGGTTCAAGGAACCGATTGAGGCGAAATATAAGTCCTCTACAGTTGTAGCTACACTGTCATGCATGTCATATTCATGGAGCGCTTGTGCCAGCAGTAAAGCCACCAAAGCCGTTTAAAAATTTAACAATTAAGACAACGTTAACCACTAAACAAACCATGGGTAAATGTACAGTTATGGAATTGCCAAGGCAAGCGTGTGCAACTATGACAAAGTAATGTCATTATGCAAGTGTTATGATCGTAATAAGGGTATATATGCAATTATGAAAAATTCTGAGGGTATAAGTGAAAATTATGGAAATGTTAAGGCGCATATGCAAATATGGAAAACTTTAAAGGTATATATGTAATTATGGCCCAACGAACATTTTTAGTAGGAATTACCGGTCGTGTGCATGTTTACGGGAAAATGAGTTGCATAATGAAAGTATTTGAGAATAAGTTAGTATTATATGCAACAAGAAAACCATGCAAATTGATTAGTTGTGTGGATAAGTAACTGCACGTGAGAGGTTATGCTTCTAATAGATTTAAATTTAGCATAGGGAGACTTGTTTTCCATGCTAGCCGGCTTGACCCCAACTCGGCACATACTGAGCGTTAGCTCATAACATGTGTTGTTTTTTTCAGGAGAACACGAGCTGTGAGTTAACTTCCGTTTCAAGGCAACCAATCGTCTTCGTGAAGTTGAACCGGTACGGACCTTTGATGGTTTATTCACGGAAGGATGTCATTATGTCCACTGGAACTTCTGTCATGTTGTTTTAATTATTAGCCTCTTTATGCAATGCTATTTATGTTGGAGCAATAATAAGAGAACTTTTATGTTGACTAAACTTTAGTTAAGATATTTATTTTTCTGCTCATTGACTACCATGTAAGTTTCCGATAACGGTTGGGTCGTACAACCTAATGTGGCATGCTTCCGCCGGTCGTCACAACCCGTTCCGTTACAATATTGGTCCCCTTTCCAATGCCATTGTTATATGCTGCACTGGTTTGCTTATGGTAACTTTCGTTTATCGGTTCATGGGGGTTCTAGCACCGTTACCTCCACCGCGCAGGCTGGAGCTTATTTTAGTTCTCTCCACTTCCTTTGTCCCAAATACGCCTGCTATCACTGTGCGGTGATGGCTTCTTTTGCTTTCTCATCTCCGTTTCTCAGTGTTACAAATTAGCGAGGGCTTTGTTAGTGCCCTCCAACCGTGTCCTTGACCCTTTTTGCTCGTTTCTTCGATGGTGCCTACCGTCAATTCTGCACTTTTCGGTTGTGTTGAAACGGATTTCTCCTTTTTGTTCTTGATTCTGATTCATGCCCTTGATTTGCATATGCGTTGTATTACTTACTCTATTGGTACCTGTGACAGGCTTTTGAAGATCAAGAGTCGAGGACAGCTTGTTTTCTGCTTTGCTACTGTTATCTTATCCTGGTTGATTGGATTGGCAAGTTAGCAAGATTTCCAAGATATTTTGGTTATATATGTTGACTTGAGTTTAGATGCTTTGCAATCAATCCCACTTAAGGGCATTCTGTTCGGGAATAAGCGGGGATAAATATGTGGAATAAGAAGAATAAGGGTCTCTTCTCCATTTAGTTGGAGGATAGAAATAAGAAGAATAAGGTGAAATATTGATATGTAAGGTGGGATAAAGATAGATCTAAAGGTGAAATAAAATAGAATAATGATAAGTAATCGTAACACTGAAAACTGTGTCGGGAGGAGAATTAGCTCCATATATTTATGGGAGAATTAGCTTCCCTATGACTTCTTGGTGGGAAAATTAACACTTTTTCCTCTTATGGTGCATTAATTTTTCCAATCCAATTGAATATCCGGTATTTACTAATCCGAGTTGATGTAGTAGCATATTCTCATTTGCAATATATTTTTCGTTACGTTGACATGATTTTAAATACTTTCACAACCACCCCACTTACGGTGGAAAAAATGTTTGGTTTAAATAATATGGGACAATCCTTAAATGCATCACGGAAGCGTGCGGATCACATTGTATACGATCGGGAGCGGCTAGTCGTACTAGTGGTTCGAAGCAGTGGAATTTAAAAATTTTAAATAATGAAACCATATGATTATAGAACACTTCTCGGATCGTTTCATCTAAATCACAAACAAGTATTAGGTTTACCTTTTGAAGTATGGTTGTGACCGATTCTTTAAAGAAAGAGATCTTCTGTGTCAAGTATGATCCAATGGTGGAGACGTTTGCAAGCGCGTTGATGAGATGTGTGCTCCTCGCAATCCATGTTGATAATCCGAGCAGTGAATTTCATGATCTCGTCACATGAGATCTGACATCTCCTTTATGAGCGAGACGTACCGAAGGAGACAGAGATCTATGAGCAAACAATCCAGCAACATAACGATCATGCTGTGACGATAGGGATTCTTTCTAGAGCTTTATGGCATACAACCACATGTTGAGAGATGGAGAAAGATTTGGCGTGTAGAGAGAGAGAGAGGGAGAGCAATTGTTTGATGTCACATTTAGAGAAAAGAGTGCCTCTTCTTATATAGTATTTTGTGAGTACATGGATCTCAGTAATGGACAACACAAAATCAATGGATGAGATTGATTTGTGTTTCTTTTAATGGTCATGATTTTGTTGTAAAAATTCAACAATAATTAATTTAATTGAATAACAGATATTGAATAATCAGTATAAATTAATTTCAAATCAAATCAATTATTTTGGAGATAATTGAAGAAGATAATCATCTACCAAACAAGGGAGATGACCACCAAATCCCATTGGGACTTGGTGGCCGTCCACCACCTTTGGTAGATGGTATTTTTTTTCTAATGAGTTTGCTATCTCATTTCCAAAATTATCTTGCAATGATAATTCACAATTATCTTGTGAAGACTACAATCATGCCGTTGGAAATTTGTGAATCACATTCACAATTCAAAATAAAAGTGTAAATTATATTTTCAATTAATTATCTAATGTGAATCCAATTCACATCAATAATTAATCAACAAATATTTTTTATAAATAACAACATGCTCTCTTTGATATATTATAAATCACATTTATAATATGTATGATTAATATGGATAGTGATATCCACATTATCAATATTCATGATAATTAAATCACATTTAATTATCTTGGATATCTATTCACATGTATCCAAATAATATGAATCACATTCATATTATTCATATCTTTTATAATTAAATCACATTTAATCATCTCAGATGCTTATATGGCCAAAGAATATGAATCAAATTCATATAATTCATGATTATTAAATCACATTTGATTATCCACTTTTAATGCTCGGATACATATCAACAATGAAATTATTCTTGAACTTTTTCAAGAATAATGTACTTTCTCTACGGATACTTGGAGATAAGGACATGTCGATTGTATTGTTCCACATATAGTGACTTGGATATTGAGATCACATCTCAAATCCAGATCTTGCGGACCTCTCCTAGATGCTTGATTAAATCAAGATCGTAAATCTAATCTTCTCATTGCATTTGAATCACATTCAGATCAATGTCCAACATTTGGACCAAGATCAAATCACTTTTCTACTGAGAGAAGTCACTAAAATCCATACCCATTTCATCACTCCCTAAGAATGGAAGCGTCATGGTTACAATCGTTTATGATCACATCACCATCAAGTATTCATAATACCCGTACATTTTGCATAGTGGAAGACCAAGAGTAAATCTGAAGTTTTAGATCTATTTAGATTGTATCCTTCATGATTTTATCATCAAGGTTTCTCATTTGATCATTGGGAGTTGTTATCAATCATATACTTTCCAAAAGCATATATCATACCCATGTGTAAATCATATACTTTGCAAACATATATATATATATATATATATATCAAACCCTACAAATTCAGTCAAGTTTATAAAGAGAGATGACCGTGCATAGAATTTGATTCATTCAAATATCTCATGAGTGAGCTCATGTCTTCCAGTTCATTAATAAACATGTATGATTCCTTTGAGAGATCATATTACTCATATGTCGTTGTATGGACACCAGCTCATTGGTGTATAAACCTTGATTAGGTCATCAACCTATTAATCTACTAGATGTACGTACTCAAATATATATTAACCCATCAATCTCCGATCAGAGGATGTATGCCTATATCGTGACAGCATACGACATAAGTTTTTGGTTATCTCGATCTCGTTAAGTCAACTCTTTAATCTAACTTATCTAACACCTCCGAATCTCTATTCCTATGCAGAGGACCGGCATCCGGAGGTTGGTTAGATATTGACCTTTAGAGAAAGGATTGTCATCTGCTTCTCAGGCTGGAGATCATCTCTTAATAATCATTTGACAATTCTTGATGAGTTCTCAATCCAACTTTTTAGATATTCATCCAAGCACCAACATCTATGATTTAACCATTGAATCAATAATTGTATGATTATTACGATGGTCATGGTGCATAACTCTAATTGTACTAAGGGACCTATTATGCAAAATACTTGTTCTTAATTTCAGAATAGGGAATGATATTCGCAATAACATTTATTGCATTATGGCTCGCCATGAGCTTGCATGTCCAACAATCTCACATTGGCTGATAACGCGACTTTTGCTAGTGGTTAAAAATTATGTACAGATGTCGGTTGTAGAAAACGGCTAAATCAAAAGCTACGTTGATCAAATGAGAATCAACAAAATAGGAGAGGGAGAGAGAGTAAATGAAAATAAACTGCCTTTTCTCTCTCCTTTTTCGTCTACACTATGTTATTTATCCAGGTAAGTGTGCTTGGGTCGAACTCAAGGAGGTAGAATATAAAAACATCGATTTTTGATGCAAGAAAGAAATCCCGAAAACTTTCACTATATTCTTTGTTTTACAAAAGACTTAATAAAAGACTCAATACTAACTCGATGTTGCAAAAATTCAAATCGAAGAAACGATACGATGAATATCTTGGGTAGTTGTGTGACTACACTAAAAAATGCTGAAAATGCATCAAAAAGGAGGTCCAAAATACCCCTACAAGCCAGGGGCACAACTGCAAGAAAAGTTATTAAAGTATGTTACAAAATGGTCCCTGCTCAGGGACTAAACAACAAAGAAAAGTAAAATTATCACATTTTGGTTACGGGGACCTAAATGCAATATTTGGAAATATCTAGGGCAACTAAAAATTATGGATCTACGCTGGGTCAAGTATGCAAATGTTCTACCGGTTCATCCAACGACCTTGATTAGATGGCATGGTGCGAATGAAGCCGTCCGTCCTGGACACATGGTGCAAGCATGTAGACTCTGGAGATGCTTAATTGTTCTTCATGTTCTCGAGAACGAAGCGACGATGGCTGGTTCTCTGAATTATCCACGACGACCGATGGAAGTTTTGGGCCTTCGACAAGGCCAGGAGGGAGACACCTTCTCCCTCCGAGCTCGCCTGCGGGTAAGGAGCTCTGGGAGTGGCAGAGAACGGCAGCTGAACGTCGACAAAGATGGCTAATCCGCAAGTCTATCAGCAGTTGTGGAAGATCCTAGATCCGATCTTTTGGCAAAAGCTTTGATCTCTAGATGAATAATGGATGCTCCAGATGTAAAAGAATCCTACAAAAATTATTTCATATGCTCGATTTGCAACAAAAATCAACCAAGAAGTATGAATTTGCAGGTCTAAAAATCTTTCCAAAATATATGTATAGCAATGAAAATGCAATACATGATTATGACATGGAGTAGATTGAATCGAGTTTGAGAGGATTTAGAGATAGTCGTCTAAGAATTCTAATTGCTGAATCTAATCACGCCATTAACTACACTAATCATGGCACACTATTTGAGAAATAAAAGGGGAAAGTATGGATGATTATTTGGGGATTGGAAGTGTAGAACCTCATGGTGATAGCTTGGCGGTCATTACTCTGGAACTCGATGTGGCGGCGATGGCTGCGATACAACGTGACGAAGACCTTAGACCCTCCTCCGGTCTCCCTTCTTCCACGTGGTGCCCTTGGACAAAGTTGTCACCTCCAGGTCTAGGGTAAGCATGACGGTGAAGGTTGGGTGACAACAAGGTGTATCAAGAAGTTGTTTAGCTTAGGAATGATTTTTTTGAATGGAGATCTTTGAGGGTATTTTATAGATGATCAATGGAGGTTTGTTAGAAGATCAAGCATGGGCGTGAGAGAGGCTAGTTACAGGAAGGAGATCGATGATTAAGAATGGAGGAAGAGGTTAGGAGTTAGCTTGGAGAAAAGTAAAAGCTCAGCGGTTGAAACAAACTCCGGCCAACCTTCTTGAAAAAGAAGGTCCCCGATGCTGACACGTGTCAGCACCTGGTTGGCCAAGTTCAAGAAATCCCTTAATAAATATAAATTAAATAGTAAATAATGTTTTTTAAATTATTTATAAAAATGAAAATTGTATATAATTAAATTATCTAAATTATAGTGTAATTATTTTTGATAAATAATAATTATTATACGAAATATGAATATTAGATTAATAAATAAGGATAGATAATACTTCATAAATAGGTTATATATTTTTTAACTTAATAAATTACTAAATAGTATATTGATTTTATATTTTATTAATTATAAGGTTAATAAATACAGTCTATACGAATTTTTATAGATTTTAATAATTTAATTTAGGTATATTAATAAATACAAATATAAGATATACTTCATTTATACTTATAAATTAGAGTTTTTGATTTATTTTAAAATAATAAATAAGATTTAAAAATTATGAAATAAATTATGATTATAATACAATATAAACAAAATAATGGGAAATTATAAAATCATTAAAATAGTAAATAATGTGTTCTGATTAAAATAGATAGCCCAGAAACACAGTTGTGGTTAGGTCCCAAAACTGCTTTTTGCAAACGGAGTCTGATTTTAATGAAATCACATTCATAATTTAGAGAATATTATTTTATGAAGTTTAAAGGTCAGTAGAGTGAAATTGGAATTCGTATAAGAAGTTATGATCGAAAGTTTGGATTTTTAGAATTTTCAACTTGGATTTCTTGGCATTTATACAAGGTAATATTTTTACCTTATTTTTATATTTTCTATACTTTTGTAAATAATTAGGAAAAAGTTTAGTGAAAAATATGTTCATATGAATTAATTAAAAATCTTTAAAGTTTTGATATTTATTGAATAATTAATGAAGAATGTAAAAAATATGGAATTAATTTTTTTAATTTATTTTCTTCCTTATCTCCCTCTACTTATTTAATTGTCGATCAATCCATGCTGACTTGGTCTTGATGATTAGGTTATAAATATATCTTTAAGATATATTTATTTTTATAAGTCATATTTTATATATACATCTACAATCTTCCTTTATTATTTTATTTATTTATTTATTTATTTACATGATTTTAATACATAAAAGTGTATTCTTATTCATGACTAAGGTTTTGTTAAAAGGTGAAATTTAATGGATATTTACATGTATTTGTTAAGGATTTTAAGACAAAATGCACATAGAATGCTAATGAATCATGGATTCATCAACCCCCTATACTTAAACTTTGCTAGTCCCTTAGAAAACAGTTTTTTTCGAAAAATAAGGGAAAAAGAAAGAAAGTTAGAATGAATTTATTTTTCTAAACCAATTCATGAGAATAGACAAGGACAAAGCTCGATTGGGCCTAAAAAAGCATTTTGTCGGAGCCTTAACTAGGATTAGGATTTTAGCATCAACAACCCTCAAGTTCCATAAATCCTTGTTTAAGTTCACATGAACAGCCAGTTCAGATCCACTCATTCATATCGTAAACTTTATCAACCTTGAAATCTATATGTACAGTATGAGAATTGTTTTAGCTCTTCCTGCTTAAAGAAGCGAAGAAACTACCCATCCTAGCCTTACACTCCCATTGGTTCCTCATCTCGCTACTCTTTCCTCGGGGAGGGAGGTATTCCCTTCTGTGGTCTGTTTGTGCTATGCCCACAATCGAATATAGAGAGAAAGTAGAAGAATGAGAAAACAGTTGGAATGCAACCAATGTAGACTCATCTCCTCATGAAGCCTAGCCGGTGTATCTAAGTCTCCACTAAGATGTGCAGGCTTTTTGGTGGAAGCTTGGACCATTGTGGTCATATTGATATTTGGTGGCTTCTTTATTGAATTTTCTTTGTAATTTCTTTGCATTGTATTCATCTCTTTATGCCTCGATGGATATGGCATCTTGTCATTCCGATCTTTTTATGAGGTCTTGAAAAAATTGTGTCGGCAGATCCTTCCCTCATCCAAAGCAACTATCGCAACCCCAATCTTTCCCGTCTTTAGACATCAATGCTACAAAGACAAGGATAGAAACATACTACCAAGATGGATTGCCTTCGCAGTCCCATGCAAGTCAAGCTAAGTGTAAAGTGCATGTGTCCAAAATCGGTTCACTGATGAAGAGTTGTACGGATGACACCAATTGTTCTACTTAGGCACTTTTAGAGTTGAGTTCCCAAACATGGTCTCATGGAGCTCAAAGATTTAAGTCAGTGACCTAAAGAGTCCAAATTCCAGTTCCTAACTAGACTCCTTACAATGAACGTTAAAGGCTCTAATCAAGCTCCATCCTTTAGACTTTCCCAAATTTTTATTCTAAAAATCAAACTTATTCTGAAAAATGCTAATGCAAATGCAACCATGTTTTTGTGAAGTATATTTTCTGGATTTTACTCATTTTTATGGCTTTTGAAAATTTTGTAATTTTTATAGATTTTGGACTTTACATTTTCATGGATTTTGTAATTTTTATAAACAAGTTTATGTATAAGGATTTTACAAGAAAAGTTACCCATATTTTATTTGTATTAATTAACTAATATATTTTACAAAATTTATATACACGGTATTTTACAAAGGATTACATGATTTTTACACATATTTTAATAGATATAGGATTTTAAATGTGTTATACATATTTTAAGTATGTGTTTTACATACTTATTTTAATTTAAGAATTTTAAATAAGAATAAAGCATATTTTCCTTATTTACAAGGATTTTATAAATAATAAATAAATAGGTGGATTTTAAGTTACCCTCAACCACTTTTATGGATTTTATAGATATAGAAAATACATAAAAATACAAGTTATGAACAAAATTATATATAAAATATATACGCACCCCCTTATAGTTAGCTTGTGTTATGTCCTCGTAGTGACAAAAGAGAGAAGGAGAACATAACTCGTGTTAAGTAAAATTGGGTGAAAAAGAATTAGTGATGTGAAGTCAGTCGACCCCCCTATACATACGATCAGGTCATCGTAAGTATAATGGAACACAAAAATGAGGTGACTGAGGGAAAGGGATATATAAACGAAGGAACACAAGGAATAAAGGAGACGAAATCATCGAAATCACTCTGTCCCCCCTAAGGCATCCTAAGTATATAAAAGAATGTGGTTAAAATGAGGGACCAATGATTAGAGTGAAGGAAAGGATGAATATGAGAAAAGTAAAAAGATAAAAAATCAACATGCGAGAATCAACGGGCAATCGGTCCCCCCTATATTTAGGATCTGATATCCTAAGCATATAAGGCGAGCAAAAATGGGGACGATTGTTGTCTATGAAGAATATACAGGTGTGTACTCCAGAAAAATCGAATGACTTCACAAGTCTCTGTACATCATGAGATGAAGTGGATGAGTAGTCACGCATCCTGTACAAAGTAGATCACTTCGACTTGGGTTAGATGATCAGTAGTCTCCACGAAGTGCTTCAGCATCTACCCTTTCACTGTAAATGGTTCTGCACCTGGTGACATATCTGATATAACAATACTACCATTGTCATGCACCGTTCTGACTATATACGGTCCTTCCTACTTACTTTTCAATTTGCCAGGAAAAATTCTCAATCGTGCATTGAACAACCAAACTTTCTACCTAGGAACAAAGATCTTGTGTCAGATATGTCTATCATGCCATCGCATCATTTTGTCCTTGTAAGGTGAGGGTGTTCTCGTATGCCTGATTTTGAATCTCTAACATCTCATTCAGATCTATGTTTCTCTTAACTCCTGCTCTCTGTAGCTATAATGAAATTTCTCTGATAGCCCATTTAGATTTGTGCATGATTTCTATGGGAAAATGACATGGTTTTCCGTAAACTAATCTAAATGGTGAAGTACCTAAGGGAGTCTTATAATCAGTATGATTTGCCCAAAGAACTTGGTCTAGAAGTTGTGACCAGTTCTTCCTGTCCTATCATACTAGTTTTTGGAGAATAGATTTCACCTCCCTATTTGAAACTTCAGCCATATCATTTGTATGTGGGTGGTAAGGAGAAGCTACTCTGTGATCAATGACATAACTCTTTACTAGCTTTTTCACCTCCTTGTTAATGAAATGGCTACCCCCATCTGAAATGAGAATACATGGAATACTGAACCACAAAATAATGTGTTCACTTAGGAACCTGCATACCGTCTTGCTGTCAATGATTCTTGCGGGTATAGACTCCACTCATTTTCTAACATAATCTACAGCGAGAAGTAGGTACTCAAAGTCATTGCTGGAGGGAAACAATCCCATAAAATCTATACCCCATGCATCAAAGATCTCACAAATGATAACTGGTCGCATAGGCATGACATCTTGAGCACCAATTGTCCCTATGGCTCTCTTACATTCTGGACAACTCTTCACGAGCGTGCAATCATCTCTAGTAAGAGTCGGCAATCAAAATCTGCTCTGAAGTACTTTTGCACTATCCTCTTACCTGAATGATGTCCTCCTGCCTCTAAGGAATGGCACAGAGTGAGGACACTATTGTATTCCTCCCGAGTAATACATCGCTTATAGATGCAATCCGGTCCTTCACGAAAAAGAATCGGATCCTCCCAGTAGTAGTGTCGTGCCTCAGACACTAGCCTGTCGACTCGGTCTTTCGACCAACATTGCAGACTCTTTTGTATGACCAGAAAGTTAACTATGTCTGCATATCAGAGGAGTTCTGTAACTGCAAAGATACTCTCATTTGGAAATCTCTCTACAATCTCTGGCGTGTAATCATATGAAGGTTGTTCTAACTATAGACGGGAGAGGTTGTCAGCCACCACATTCTTTATCCCAAGCTTATCTCTAATATCCAAATCAAATTCCCGGAGTAAGAGAATCCATCTGAGAAGGCGTTCCTTAGCATCCTTATTTTCCATTAAAAATCGGATAGCCGAGTGATCAGTATAAACAGTAATTTTAGAGCTAAGAAGATAGGATTTGGATTTATCTAGAGCAAACACTACTCGCAACATCTCTTTTTTGTCACTGTGTAATTTCACTGTGCATGATCTAGAGTGTGGTTGACATAGTGGATGGCAACTGGAAGTCTGTTCCTTCGCTGTCCTAATACAACCCCGATCGCAAAATCAGAAGCATTCGTCATGATCTCAAAGGGTAGAGACCAATCAGGTGGCTGTAGGATAGGAGCATTGATGATAATTTATTTTAGAGTTAGGAAGGCATGAAGACATTTATGATCTAACACGAACTCGATGTCTTTGCTTAGAAGTTCAGTTAACGGTAGGGCAATCTTGGAGAAGTCCTTAATCAACCGTCGGTAAAAACCGACATGCCCTAGAAAAGATCGTAAATTCTTTACGTTGGATGGGGGAACGAGTCGTTTGATGACATCCACCTTGGCAGGGTCAACCTCCATGCCTTGCTTGGAGATGACGTGCCCCAACATGATCTCATTTGTAACTATAAAATGGCTCTTTTCCTAAGATAGAAGGAGATCGACCTCACAACATTTCTGAAGAACCTGATCTAGGTGCGCTAAACATTTGTCAAAGGACTCACCATAGACCAAAATTATCCATAAAAACCTCTATAAAATCATCAACCATGTCTGCAAAAATGGCAAGCATGCACCTCTGGAATGTAGCGGGGGCATTGCACAATCCAAAGGGCATCTGTCTAAAGGCATACGTGCCGAAAGGACATGTGAAGGTGGTCTTCTCCTGATCTTCAGTGGTAATAGTAACTTGATTGTATCCAGAGTAACCGTCTAAAAAGCATAAGTACTCCTTCCCTTCCAACCATTCTATCACTTGATCTATAAAAGGCATCGGGAAGTGATCCTTCTTTGTCGTGGTGTTCAGCTTTCTGTAATTTACACACACCCACAACATCGTGGTTACTTTCTTAGGAATCTCCTCTCCACTCTCATTCATAACCATCTGAATGCCCGATTTCTTTGGGACAACATTTAATGGGCTAACCCATTCAGAGTTAGAAATAGGATAAATAAAGCCAGCATCACACCATTTTGTGATCTCTTTCTTGACAACATCGCGTAAGATGGGATCCAGCCTACACAGAAACTCTCTGAAAGATCTGCTATCATGATCAAGATAGATATGATGGGAACATAAAGCAGGATTTTTCCTACAGAGATCGTATATAGTCCACCCAATGGCCTTGCGATTTCTTTTAATAATATCCATCAGACGAGATTCTTGTTCTTCGATCAAATACACACTGATAATGACCAGACACTGTCGGTGTGGACCCGTAAAGAAAGCATATTTCATGTTTGGTGGAAGGGTCTTCAGCTCAGGTAAGGTCAGATCTAGATATGCTATATCATATTCTGATTGAGTGATGAGATTTGTACTGCTGGTGGATGTTTCTACCTTATGGTTATTCACCATCTCAACATATTCTAAAGTCGGACCACTGAAGATGACTAAAACATCATCCAACTTGCTACCATGCTAATCCTCAGAATGATTAGACAAAAATAATTCAGCTAAGTAAAAATCAATCTCTGATTCATCTGAGGTGGAGGGATTCTATAAATTCTCTGAGTCAGAAATATCTACAATAGAATCCTCAGTTCGTTGCTCCATGTGTTCATCACCATTCATGTTGAAACAAAGAGTACCGTCAGAAGAGCTGCCAGCTAAAGTCTCAAACCCATCCTCTTCGAGGATATCTTGGGTCTCTACTTGATACCTCTCGAGGTCGTCAAGGCGTACCTCATCCATGTAATCACAAGTGGCTAAGGAACTCAATGAATCAGAACTAGCTGTAAACGCGACACTGGATGATTCTCTCACCATCTCTATATTTACCTTTTCACCCTCAGCGCGAAAAGATACCTTCCCTGTATCATAATTTAAAAGGGCCTTTGCGGTCTCTAAGAAAGGCCTACCAAGAATGATCGAGGTAATGTGTAACTGTATAGGGAATTCCATGTCTAGGACAATAAAGTCTACTAGGAATTGCAAACCCTGCACGATTACGATAACGTTCCTCAAAATACCCCTAGGTCTCTTTACGGATCTATCAGCAAACTGAAGGATCGAATGGGATTTGTAAAGAGGTCCTAACTCAAGCTTGTCGTGTAAACAAGATGGTAGAAGATTAATAGAGAAACCCTTATCTAGGAGAGTGCAATGGAATACGGCTTCTGAAATCTTACATCTTCACATCTGACATAATGTGCTTTTGAGTCCTTCTATTTCTTCGGAAGTCTGTTCTGAATTACGTAGGAGGTGGCCTTGGTCAAAATATGATTCTCTGTTCGAGAATTCTTCTTCCTACGCGTTGTACATCTATTTTTCAGTTGTTGCTTAAGGGTAGGGAAGTGATCTAAGGCATCATGGAGCGGGATTTTCAAAAAGATGCAATCTTTAAGTAACTTCTCAGTCTCTGAAGTAACATCATTCTTTTTGGATTTTTTCGTACCATTTCCATACAAAAGCATCGAGAAAAGGAACAATTTCGGGAACCAAATTCTTATTTTATTGCAATCGGGATCAACTTATACATCAAGAGTATCAGAGTTATCTACAAAACTCTCTAAAATAGGAAAGGACACATCAGCTTCGTTCATGTCTTCATGGCCTGGCGTAGTGTCATCGTCTTATTCTCCTAAGTCCATATCGACCATCTCAACATCGCTCCTTTCTCCTTGATCATTGAGTGATTGATCCCTATCTTTGCGGTTGTCCTCCTCAGTATATGTATTATGATCATGCTTTTGCTCCTCTCCGTGTGCCATCTTCTTCCCCTGATCAAGTGCTTCTGGTGATCTACCGCTCATGAGATGAATAAAGTTAGACAAAAATTCAAGAAAAGAGATCGTACCTGTTGTATTGTCTACCGGATCTGGGTGCCACCTTTTGTTGTTTGGGTTCATCTTAGGCTATGCAGAAGAGTGGTCATGGGCACGATTAACTCATACGGATGATATTTAACCCGCTCCATCTCTGTCTTGTGCGCAGAATGGAGCGTGCTTAGAATGTCCATGATTTGATTCAGGGCCAGGGCTTGCAAAGATATTTCTGGTTCGGCACGGTAACCCTGACTCTCATCTCTCTCCTGCCTCTTCATCTGCTACTGCAGAGCATACTACTGAGGAGATCGTTGTGGCGTATATGTAGACTGGTGCTGCTACTAATAAAAGTTATGATGTGTTTGTGAAGTAGGATGATGAACAGAAGATGGTCTCTGATAAATGTTCTGGTGAAACTGCTACTCTATGTAGTGTTGTGGGTGCTGATAATGCGAACGTCCATGCTGCGGATAATGCTGAGGCTGTTGGGGGTGGAGTATGCTCTGAGGGGTAAACTATGATGACGATTGGATCAGATCGTACCATATCCCATTGATCTCAAGAGTGTCTTGAGGCTCAACATCATTATCTCCAGGGTAGGCAATCTGGCTTGGATTAGCATAAGACGTCCTCATGCCATCAATCTGCAGAGTCTCTGTGGGCTGACATGACTCGCTCTGGACGAAATGGATCTGTCGGGTGGGAGGAGCGGGTAAGAATCTCTGAGAAGGTTGAGAAGTCAAAGAAGCGTGAGCCTATTGATATTGAAGCTGCAGGTTTGTCACTTTCTTCGTCAGATCGCTCAACTGCTGAGGCAATGATGAGAGTTTCTCCAACTCTCGTAGCGGCTACAGGTCCTGAACTTGCTTTTGGATCACATCTACCAACATTAACTTCTACCTGAGATATTCCATGTTGGTATTGGATTCCTAGTCTAAAATATTCGCCACCTTATGATGCTCTTGGTGATGCGGTGGTTGAGGGGCCTTCTGGAATGCCTGAATAGAGTCGTCGACTCTCAAGATCTCTACCATCCCATTGAAGATGGACTAGACAAACTTGACATCCTGATTCAAGCAACTGTCTCCACATGTGGCACTCATGAGGCCCTCGACGTACGGCTGGAGTCCTCCGAAATAATTCTGAACTAGCACCTTCATCGGTATCTCATGATGAGGGAATCTCTTAGTAAGATCATTGAATCGATTCCATGCCTTGTGGAATGATTCATTCATCAACTGAGTAAAGTTGGAGGTCTGACTCCTCATCATGTTCGTCCATCCGAGAGGGAAACATTTATGCCAGAACGTGGACTTCATATCAGTTCACATAGAAATCTCTCTCCCTAAATGACTGAGCCAGTAAAGTGCCCTATCTGCTAAGGTGAAGGGGAAGGCTTTGAGGCGAATATCCTCCTGCGTAACTCCTAGGTAATTTGCCATACCACAGATCATCTCAATATGTTGCAAAAATGTAAATGACTTTTCTGCGACATTCCCATAAAATTTGTGAAGCAATGATATGAACGACATATGCAACTCGTATGGCCCCTGATTCGGTGGTAAATGAATCAATTGATGTAAAGTTCTGGCACCATGGTTATACTCATCTCTGAGTATCGCGGGAACCACGACAGGCGGCAGTGGGTTCCCGGCTCCTGCTTTGAGCGCAACGATCTCAGCTCGCAACTCATTCTACCTTCTGAATTGGTATCGAATCTGAATATTCATCTGTTGTAACGTATCGAGAATCCCAGTTGTAATATCTGCAACTGGATCCGATTTTCCATCAGCATGTGGTTCCGCAGCTGGTTGCTCCTCTATCGGTCCCTTCTCGCGAGCCATCTGCTTCAAATATTCTGGGAAGGAAAATTTCTCCTAAGAACTAAGACAAAAATTAGTTGGAGAAAGCGACGATAAATTGAGGTGGGGGTCTGCCTCAAAAGATGGACTGGGAGGCGAGGGAGTCTGGGTCAGACTCTCCTAGGGATCGGATGGGATTGACTCAGAAAGAGGGTCATCCCAAGACTGTGAAGACATATGACGAACAGTGAAAGATTGAGAGCTCACGGAGTATGAGAAAAATAGCCATTCAATCATCATCTTTGATATCAAGCGGATGATCGGAAGAGCACTATATTGAATCAAGAGAATAAGAGAAGGCGTATAAGATTTGGTAACTCACGCCTCACAAGAAAACCCTGTATTCACCAACACAACCCGATGATGATCATAAGAGTTCGATCATTTATCTTGTCGGTTTTAGGGTTATTTTGGCATACAAGCACTTTCACAAATTATCCCAAGCTAATAGGTGCCCAGAATTTCCCGCAAAACTGTCCTGAGCCCTTACAGAAAACCACTTGTTCTCAGCTAGTATGGGAATAAGTATGGACCATTTCTAGCTACTCTTGTTACTTGAGGATGGAGCCTTACGCAGTGTCGTCTAATCCCCCCACTCTACTAAGTAAACCCTGACTGTTTCCAGCTACCCGAGCGTACCCACCGAGGAACAATGATCATGTGTATGGACTAAGTAGTATCTTGAAGGAAACACAAACTTTGGTTCTAGACTTAAGTCAATATCTGGAAGTGTACCTGCAATTGAAGTACGAGAATTACTCTCCCAAAGCAAATGGTCCTTATGTTTCTTTTAGGGTAAGATATTTTAAGTAGTCCTGATTTTATTATTGATTTTCTCTTTTTTTTGGATTTTTTAATCAAACGTCTACTGATTTTTTTATTTTTATTGATCATAGATAACCAAGCACCTAGGTTGTGAGTCCTAGAACAAACTACGAAGGCGTAAGCAGAGAGAAAAAAATCAGAAAATGGAAAACACCTAAGCAAGCACCTAGCCTCGTGAAAAACCACAGAAAACTGTCGATGCGAGAAAACCATGGTAGGTGACATGCTCTTCCAAGTGCACGACACTCAGTTAGACAGACCTCGAGAAAAAATGGAGGGAAGGTGCAAGTCGGGATGCCCTACTATGAGGCCCCGTTGCCTGCTCCTGTACAAGGTGGACTTGGTGTACAGGTACAGGTGGTGCAGAAGGGGCTGGTAGCTTGATCTTAGCTACCCTTTCAGTAAGTTCCTCCACTTGCTTCGGCAAACGCGAGAGAGACTCAAGGTCAGTTACCCTCTTATGGATCTGCTCGACCATGGTTAACTTATCAGCTATCATCCCCATGCTGGGAATGAGGTCCACTGTCAGATCCGCTACAGTCCTCCTGGTTGTCTCATTGGATAGAATTGACGGAGACAACTAATAGGCCCTGGTGGCTTGCGACCTGCCTGTTTCCGCCATCTGCTCTAGTATCTTCCATACATCATTCTCATTTTTGTTCAGATAGCTTCCTCCACAGGCGGCACTGACTAACCCCTGCATCTCCGGGGTTAAACTACGAAACAAGGTCTGGACTAAGATCACCTTAGAAATGCCATGGTAGGGACATTTCTGAATTAGGTCATTAAACCTATCCCAGGCCTCATGGAATGGTTCACTAGGTCCCTGGGAGAAACTAGCGATCTTCATTCTCATTTGATTAGCCCTTCTAAAGGGGGTAGAACTTCTTCAGAAAAAGGACCTTGAACTGCATCCAGGTTGTGCATATCACCCCAACATTTTTGAACCAATGTGCTGCCTTATCTCCCAATGCAAATGGGGTGGCCTTCAGTCGGATGTAATCTTGCCCAACCTTAGGGTGACTAAGGTTGTTGCAGACCAGCTCAAAGTCTCTGAGGAAGGCATATGGTTATTCATTCGCATGTCCACTAAACTTTGGTAGCAGGCTAAGGAAGTGGGGCTTGAGCTCGAATGCCTCGGGGGGAACCACTGGTGCCAAACAACTTTGCATCTCGTTCTCTGGTGGGTTATAGGCATCAACCATTGGTCAGTCGATTCCTCCTCCGCAATGATTTGTCCCATTCTTGTTGTAAGATCTGCATTCTGTTGTTCGGCTGTGGCAAGGCAAGCCAAGACTTGCTGGAGTGGGTCATGTTGGTGTTCTCCCTCATCTGGTGGTCGCTTTGGTGGCATCTTGTCCTCTAGTCTTGGGAAATGGAAATGATCTAGATTAGAGTATAAATCAAGGAAGTGATTCTTACCGAGGAGATGGTCTTCCTCGGTAAGATCAGAAGAGAGGAAGGGGTTGGTTTGAGACTAACCACCCTGGGTGTGAGGGATCCAGAACTCAAGAGGGTCATGAGCTTTGGGTGGTCCAAGTTGCGCTTGGTCCGGTGAAGATGATTTTCATGGGGGACTCAAAGAGAGATTGGCGAATAATGTGTCGATATTCCCTCAGTCAGTCATCTTGAATTGGCGAGAAGAATCGTGAGTTCTAAGTAAAGATAGGATTTTACTCATACCTGAAGCAAGCAATACAATCCAAACCCTGTAGTTTCACACTCAACACGGTGAAGGACCCAAAACCGAGTGTAATTAGTCTGGTTGATTTTAAGTGTGAATTCCAAGCAAATAGCAAAGGTTACGTGGCCTAGAGGGAGTCGGCTTAAAGTCGGATGCGTGTTTCCTGTTTAACCTGTCACCTAAGATACCTGCGCCCTTCCTTTCTTAGCTCCTATCCCGAGTGGATGTATTCAAAGACCATGCCCCTATCTACCTGCAAGCAAGCGGAGGCTGACAAGGATGGAACTTTACCCCGAAGGGTTACTAGCAGCTTGTCGCGGAGTACCGCTGGTTCACCCCTGACTACCCGTAAACAGGCGGAGGCTACTTGGTATTAGTCGATGAACCTGAAAATATTTAACTCGTGATATTACTAGGATCAGTTGGAACGTGGTATGGAAGGCGGGGATTTGGGCTCTGCCTTAAGGTGTTCACATATACTCAAGTAGCCTCACTCAGTCTGAAAACAAGGTTGGGGTTAATCTCCCGCAACCAGAGTTTCCATTTTTATTGATTTTTTGGTCAATAATGTTTAGCAGTACCGGTTTTAAGTTGAGTTTTCACTGATTTAGTTCAATCCACACAGCACACCTATCGTCCAGTCCCAATTTCCTTTAACATAAGTTGGAAAACCGAGAGAGAGAAATCGAGAAAAGCCGACCTTCAGCTCATGGTCTTGGTATGGAACCCAATCTCATTTCACCTCATGGCATTGCTTTTGATGCCAGGGATGAGCATGGTTTAAGTATAGGGGGATGATGAATCTCATATTCATCACTATAAAACTCATTAATTAAGCTCAAATCTCTAAAAATCATTGGCATTTCTCCATTTATTCTCCATAATTGGCATTCATGCATGTTTTGATAAGAATTGCATTTTATCACTTATTTTTGCACAAAATAAGAAGCCCAAAAATCCCAGCCAAAGTTGACCTGTAAATAGCCCAACTCTCCTAATTTTTAACTAATTCATGTTATCTCTAATTGACTCAAAACCACTCCACTGTGTACATATCACTAACAAAATAAATGAAAAATACAAAAAAAACACTGACCTGAATAAGTGGACCAAAAAAACCAAACCCTAGTTCTAGGATTTCCAGACTAAAACCATCATATCTTCCCCAACTAATTTTTGTTTTGATCCTACTTAATTTTTAACTATTGTACATTCAAATACCTTCAAAACAAGACCAAGTTCAAATGAATCGGAGCAAATATGTGAAAGTTGGGTTTTGGGCCTCTTTTATACATTTTTTATTTTAGCAGTTTTTGACCTATTATTTTATGTACATAATTAACACATTTTATTTTAATTCTTTTTCATTTGTCTTCTTTGATTAAAGTTTTATTAAAATGCGCTAGAATCCAAATCCAAACTGAGCTTGAAATCAAAGAAACAAATTAAGTTCGAGTTCGTACTAACTGTCTATACAAAATATGTCTTTTTCGTGTTTTAGTTTATTTATTATTTTCCTTGATTAATTAAAATAAAAAACTAGATTAATATGTAAATATTTATATTTGATTTTATCATATTTTTTCGAATTTTTATTTGGTGTAAGAATGACAAAAAATCATAAAATAAAAAAATCAAGGTATCATATGTACATGGGATACCCCAAAAATATAACTTTGTGCACATGGTCGATCTTGGTTTCGATGTCTTCATAAAACTTGTAGATCTCATCGAGATGAACAATTTTTGTTAAGAACCTTTTTCGATCCGATGTGATTTACTATTTTTTATATATTTATTAATGTATTTATTTTTCTGATTTTTTATGTGGCTGTCGCGTGGCAGCTCCTGGAGCCACCATGTGTCACCCATTTTTGGGCTTTTTATATTTCATTTGTATAAAAGAAATGAAATTAAAAACATTGCACGTGTGGAGCATGTGCCTCTGCCGCACGTGACCAGCACGTGTCGCACCGTCACCCCCTTGCTGTCACGTGGAGGCATCTGGGACATTCGATCTCGAGCGATAGGACGACCCCAGCCTCGTCTCCTTCCTCCCCCTTCTTTGCCAATTTGTTGTGCCTCCTTCCCTCTTCGTCTCCGTTGTGAATCTTGCGATCTCCTCCGCCCGCGATTATCGACCGCCACCTCCTTCCCGATCATCACCTCAATTGCATCTCTGTCCCAATCCCATCAGATCCTCGTCAAATCCCGTCACCCCCACTTCCTTCTCTGACCGACTCGCATCCTCTATTGAAACGCTCCTCCCCCTCCTATGTGCCTCATCTGCCGATTGCAATGCCCAAAGGGAGTAAGCTCCATCAAGCTAAGGTAACAGCTCCGTATCTTGCTCTCTTCCTCGAAGGCACGACGAGATCCGAGGCCTCACACCTGGATGCAACTATCTCCCTCGAAGTGTTGCTTTGCTTCGGCACCGCCATCGAGCCAACTATGTTATCTTCATTGACAACCACCAACAACCGCAACTCCACCAAAGCTTCTTCTCCAGCGGCCCCTCGACAACCAACCGCATTCATCATCAACATCTTTGTCCAGCATCACCGAGCACTAGAGCTTCATCGACATCTGACGCAACAGTAGCTCTAGCCGTCCTCCGACAAACTCGATTTCATCGACGGTATCTTCCTCCTTTGCAACATACCTCCACTGTCAACTTCATCAAGCCCAGGGTTATACGCCTTCGTCGACGCAGAAGCTTCACCGGCCCACAACAGTACTCCACCAACACCGAATGCCTTCATGTGTCGACCACTGGATATTCACTACCAGAGACACCAACGAGGCCCAACTGAAGGACCTGCGAGCCACCGTCACTAAAATCGGGCATGAGTCCTGAGACCCCCACGCACGTGCGGGGCACGTGCATCGCGGGGATGCCAGTCATCCCCATGGGTCACCTGCATCACACGTGACCCACTGGGTAAATTACGAAGCCCCCCTCCCAAGATCATCTATTACGTAGAAGTCCAATACCCAAGGTCACGTGTGTAGCACGTGACCACTTGTTTTTTTTGCAGAAGACCCCTTGGGGGTTTAGGTAATTACAGGTATACCCCTTTCTGCATAATTTTATTTCCTTTTATTTACTATAATTGCATAAATAACTTTGTGTTTCCCCATTATCTAGAACTTCTACATTGCATTATTTTATTTATCAAAAACTGGCACTGTGCTCTACAACTAATCTACATTATGACATATGTTTGACATTTTTGTGATCCGTGGTTAATAAATAATTGCTTATTTTGTACAAAATTGAATATTTTGCCCATTCTATGCTTGAAAATTCATAACTAATTAACCGTTGATCTGAAAATTGCCAAAAAAATTATGAATAGTAGATTTAGTTGTCTTTTACATTATTCCCAAAAAGAATTGCATTTTCATTCATCATTTGTCCTCTAAAAATCATTTTGCATATTTTGGTCTTTAATTTTAATAAGTATTAAATCTCATATTTTTGAGGTTTAGGATTTTTCTGAGATCGATCACCTAGTGATAGAACTTATATAATTTTTTATCTTGGAAGTAAATAGATTTAGTATTTATTATAATTAAATATTCAAATTCGCATCTTTGGCATTAAAAAATTTATAAAATATTTATTTTGCATCCAAAAAATCCAAAAAAATACAGTGCATTCATTTCATCGTAATTGTCATCTTGGCCATGTTTCATATTTTTTGGACATCATTTGATTGATCTTTACATTTTAGCCCCTAAAATAGGCCAAAGTTGCATTTTGCATCCCAAATTGCATTGAAAATTACAAAAAAAGACCACCTCAAAAACCATGCACTAACTTTGATAGAAAAAATTCTAGGTTGTTCCTTTGCTTCTTTGAGTTCGACCTTGGGACTTGCCTAAGTAAAATAAACATAAAACCACGCGATTGAAAATTGACTAAATAATTGTGGTTATTTCTTGACTGTTTCTTATTGCCCGCTTACAATGAAACGACACATTAATTTAAGCGAACGATAATCCACGCATTTAACATCAGCTATTTCGGACTCGTCAACGAGTTTTTTCTAGGTCATGTTGGATTTTACAGACGATTTATCCTATAATTCTGCAAGATTTTATGCCTTCTCATCGAGCTTCTGAGCAAGGATACCGAATTTATTATCGATGATAAGTTTCTCCTTGCTTTCAACACATTGAAGAAATTGGTTACTCAAGTGAATATCCTTCGATCGTTCGATTAGTCTCTCTCATTCAACATCATGTAAATAATTCAGGTGATGCCATCGGGATTGAATTGGGACATCGTAGCGATGGAGTTCCATTTACTAAATACTATGCTAGCAGAACTCTATATGACGCCAAGAGTAATTGCACTGTAACAACGAAAGAGCTGTAGGGTGTTGTGTTCGCCCTTGACAAACTCATATCGCATTCTTGGATTAAAAAATCATCGTCTACATTGATCACTCTACTATCAGGTAACTACATGACAAGAAAGATGCCAAGTCACGATAGCTCTTTGGATCTCTCTACTATAGGAATTTGATTTGGAAATAAGAGACAAACATAGAGTTAAGAATGTGGTTGCGTACCATTTATCTAGACTAGAAAGTTCAAAGACTCCCTTGAGCATTGTATCTATCACAAATATCTTTCTTGATATGTCGAGACTGAGAACTATCTCATGTCTTAGAAAGTTCCACATGATTGGACTCGTGTTATCACAAAAAATTTCTATCCGACATCCGTTTATACCAGTGGAAAGATCCGTACCTTTACATGGAAGGTGTGGATTGCATTTAGCGATGGTGCATTCCTTTGATGGAGTACACCAGTGTCCTCGAGCACTATCACAAAGTGGGAGGAGAACATTCTGGACACTATACGACAACAGAAATATTGTAGTGTGGCCTCTAGTCGCCCATACTATTCAAGGATGTCACAACATATTTGAAAGGTTGCATAGATTGTCAGACATTGGGAGCTACCATTGGTTCTAAAGATTCTATGCCACTCAAGTTAATCCAAATATCATATTTGTTTGATGCTTGGGGCATAGATTTCATGTACCCATTTCTTGACAATCAAGGATTTGAATACATCCTTCTTACCGTTGATTACGTGAGTCGGTAGGTGGAGATTGTCCCCGCTCATTCTGATGATGACCATACTTATGTCTCTTTCTCATGGACAACATTATCTTGTGATTCAAGATTCCCAAGATTTCTATTTCAGACAGGGGAAGCCATTTTATGAACAAGGAAGTCAAAAAGCATGTGAAGGAGTACGGTGTTGAGCACCGAGTCACATCTCCTTACCACCCACAATCAAATGGTTTTGCTGAGTTGTCTAATAGGGAGATCACTATTCTACAGAAACTTGTACGGCTGGATATGAAGAGCTTGTCTCAACTCCTTGATTTCGTTCTATTAGCTTATCGAATCGTCTACAAAACTCCTTTGGGTATGTCTCCCTATGTGCTTGTTTATGGTAAGCCATGTCATCCGCCCATTGAGCTAGTTCAAGAATCACTTTGGGTAGTTAACATATGTAAATTAGACATATACTCAGTGGTCAGAACCACAAGATAGATCTGAACAGACTCTCGAAATTCAGAGATTATGCATACTACAACAGCCTGATGTACATGAAGAATGTAATGATATGGAACGAAAAGTATATTAGAGGAAAGACTTTCGATCAAGAGGTTTGGTTGTTTGATACAAAATTGAAGATTTTCCTTGGAAAATTGAAGAGCAAGTCGACAATGCCATTTCTAGCGATTATTGTACATGGAAATGGTAACATTCTAATATTAGAGTTGCCATCTGACACACGATCATTTGTAGTCAACAGATAGTTGCTGAAGCCATACATAGATCACGACACATCTGTATCCGTGGTTGTCTCAGTTGAAGTGGTATTTCAGGAAAATAGTCAACGGTCAGAGGATTCAGATTCTTGAGCGGAAAAATACTTTTTCATTTGTGTTATTTTTCCTTTCCTTATCTTTTTCCTTTCATCCCTTCTTCTATTTATTCACTCATCCCTTTCACAATGTTATACATAGGATGAATTATCCAAAGTATAGGGGGTGAGTGTGTTGAGTGTTCATTCTTTTCCTCACTTGTCTCATAACTTGTTGATATTCTATCTTTACTCATGGATATTTCACCCAAAGTATGGGGGAGACAAGTCGAGTCATTGATTTCATACATTCAAACCCTCACTCATCCCTACTTGGTGGACAGTCTGCAATACATAGGATTAATTGATACTATGTATAGGGGGGATGACCGACATCTTATTCTTTGATTCTTTAGTTGTTGTAGTATATGATCTTCTATAGTTAGTATGAGTTATGTCTGCCTTTTATCTTCGATCTATGAGGATGTGGCTCATGCTAAGTATAAGAGGGTCGTATATACGTTGTATATACTTTAGACATAACTCATACTTACATACCTTAAATAATATGGCTAATATTATGTAAAGGTGAGGTTATACAATTAATTTACTAATATAAAAATGTATAAAAACTTCTTTCTAAATACTGATTATTAAACTATGTTAAACATGTTTTGTAAATTGATTTGAAAAATGGTTTGAAATCTTTAAAAATTTTTGAAACCATTTGGAAAAATTTTTGCAAAATGTTTTCAAACATTAGTAAAATTATTTTATTAGTAAAAAATATTTTTAAAAAATTGCAAAACAATTTTCAAATTATTTGTAAAATGGTTGCGAAAATGCTTCGAAAATCTATACAACTTATTTGAAGAATCACTGCAAAATGATTTTCAATTTTTGTAAATGTTTTCAAAAAGTATTTGTAAAACTTTTGCAAAATTATTTTTCAAAATGTTTGTTAAAACTATTTTCAAACTATTTTGAGAACCTTGTATATAATCATAGCAAATATAATTTCTTTACAAACCATATATAGACAAACCTATTAATAACGATGAACTTATTATTGTATATGTTTCTAGTGTAAATTATTCATCTAATTATTGTAAATAACATATGCACTCCCGTGTAAATTTCTTCTCATAATTATTTCAATAACCCTTTTTTCAAAAATACCTAAGATTTTGAAAAAAATTAAATACCACAAAAAATTGCAAAAGCTTTCGAAAAATCTTTAAAGATTTGCAAAACCTTTTGAAAAATCCCATAAAAATTGTAAAACCAGAAAATATATTCCACAAAATACCTTGCATTTGCATTTTTCTGAATGATATGGACTATTGAACTAATCTAAGTAAAATATGAAGATTGGGGCTTCGTTATGACCTTAATACATTTAAATTCACAAGAACCTTATATGAACTGGATTTGAGGCTTCTCATGTCATCTTGACTTAATTATTTAAGACCATAAGACTATGTTCACATGTCAACTTGATATGCCTAAGTAGAATATTTCGAGAGATATGCATGACTTTTTAGATAATGGCCTAACTTGGAAACATGCACCTTACACTTGCTCAACTCAGTTGAAGTAGTATGGTTGGATTCGCCAGCATGAGACAAAAGAGAATGGAAACATACAAAGTCACAAAATTGTGCCCATTAAGCCCCAACTCAATCCATTAGCGATGAGGTCTACGGACTGGATGCAATGGCTTACAATAGTACTTCAAAAGAGGGATCATATATTGGATGAAGAGTAAAAAATCCTTATGTAAATGCAGTTGTATATAGTATTTCGGAAAAAATGCAAATTCAAAAACTCCAAAAAGAATCAATGAGAAAAAATAAAATAAAATGTCAGAATATGTATCCAATAATAAAGCTTGTGCTTCAAAGTCAAGGTATTTATGTGAGCCTACAACTACATGACTTGGCTACACTGGTCAAGCATCCCAAGATAGATTGCTATACTGGCTACCATTCATTCTCTTCTCTACCTCCTCTTATTAAGCTGGTTGAACTTGAACTTAGAAGGGAGTAACCTGCTCCTAGAGGAATGAGTTGCTGGTTTGGGGAACAAGGGTCACCATATTGGAAAAGACGGTCTCTTTCTCACTTCAACTGAGAGGAGCTACATATCACTAACACTGTACAAGATGGATTGTGGTTCTTGAGGGCCGCTAAGTTTTAAATCCTATTCTCATTAAGATTTCAACAAACTAATAATCCAAAGGTCTAACTATGCTCCAAACTTTGATCTTATGAAGATAAGTTTAAGAATCACTATCATTCTAAGTTTTTTCTTTTTCTTTTCTGTTCTTTTTTTCAAGCACTCATTATCATAAGTTTTTTCTAGGGAAAACTAAATCCATGTATAGAGGGATGATGAATTGTCATTCATGCACATTTAGTAATTTATTTTAGACTTTAATCCCTAGATAAATGAATGTAAATATCAATAAAACACCTGAATTATCACTTGTAAATTAATCTATATAGTATGTATAAACACTTGAAATCAAACATTAAAATGAAGGAATGAATAAAAGAAAGTAAAATAAAAGAGGTATAATAGATCCTGATAAACCTTGATGCACGAGACTAAGTCAAGTATTAACTTGGTCGATAGGGAATAAATTAGGGGAAGATATGGTAGAGAATCTACACAAAAATTAGAAATGAAACCTTAATTTTTTTGTCAATATATACATTTAGGGACCTATTTTATTTTCATATTTTTATTCCTCAAATCAATAAACTTTGAACATAAACATTGTATAGAAAAATACAAAGAAAAAAAAATAATTTCACTTAAAAATGATGCGCAATATGCTCGGGACACACAAAATAAAAGCCGCAAAGAAACCTTCTCAGACATGTTTCTTCTCCATATAGATTCAAAATTCATAAAACTCACTATATTGTTCGTAAAATTAAATTATCTATTTAACAAAGGTAGTTTCATTGAATTTGGAGATAAGAAACAAAAGTTGGTTTTTGGCCCTTATTGTGCAATATACGTGTATATAATATACAATATATGTTCCCCTTATTTTTTTCATCTTCTTATATTTTTAAAAATGTGTAAATCTTTCCTAAAATACATGTACATAATAAAAGTAAACTAAAATAACTAAAATTCTTTGAAATAAATAGTGTTTTTTATTACATTGGTAAACATATCTATAAAATATGTATAATATATGTATATATATAATTATTTAAGTACATAGATAAATTCAGAAAAAAATAAAAGAAAAACATGTACATATGTATGTAAATATAATGTAAATATAAAAATTACTTATATAAAATAATAAAATATAAAACACAAAATATAGTTCATATATGTATCTATGCCAATAATATTACGTGTAGAAAATAATACCTAACAAATAAAGTGATAAAAATAAATAAAAATCACTAAAAATAGCTTATTAAATTTGAAACATCTTTCATGTTCCAAGTTTATTTAAATAAATAGTTTTCTAATTTAATTTTAATTTCTTTTATTTTATTTTCGATTTTGTCATTTATGGCTTGCGTGGTGCCTAAGTGGCTCAATCGCGGGTATGAGAGTGTTGATTCCAGGTCAAAACCCCTTCCCCTCTCTGTAATTTCTTAAAACTAGTCAGGGCACCGATTCACTGAATTTTCACATGACACCCATTGCCTATTTAGGCCCAATCACTTCATTGAAAGTTGAAGATCATATCATACTCTCTCATGCATATCATTTTAATTTGATAATTGTCGATCGATCTGGCCTAAACCCTAAACTCCCTTTTACTTTTTCTGCTTGTATAAAATCTTCCGCACCTCATACTTTGCTCACTTGATCATCCACCCTCTCCTGTAACACCTTTTAACCACAGAGAAGCTTCCCTTTATGATAGGATGGACAAACATTTGTTCATAGGTGCAGATAAAGGAAAAATAAGTCACATCCACTTTGTCAGAGTTCTTCCCGACGAAGCTCTGCTCCCAGGTGCTCCCCTTTGGTGGGCTGCTTTTTCTTATATTTTGTTTCTTAATTTATCAGTAGCGTAGGTTTACTTCTGTTTGCGTTGATTTCTTTAAAATTAGTCAAAAACCTAATAAGATCCCTCACCGAAGCTTGAAGCTTCAACACCAATTTTCATCACTCAAACACCGACTCCGTTTCTATTTTCACCCTATCTGCTTCATGATCGCTTCTCTAGTTCTCAGATTACCTTCTCCCCACTAATATCACAAATATCTGGACCCACGGGTTTCTCTCTGCCACCCAGCGCTGGAGAACCTCCTATCCATCTCATTCATGGCACCGCCTACATATTTTTAGGCTTGAAAGGTTCGTTTCTAGGTCTTGGCTCTAACAGTGTAGATCTCAACATCAGAGGACCCCATTAGAAGGGTCCCAAGTGAAAGAGAAGGAGCTCTAGATTTAGCTTCCATATCTTACCTCCCCAATCACTAGGTCCCGGTCTTGATTGAGATCACCAACAGGTCCAACTATTTCTCGGGAACAATTCACGATAGTCAGCAAGTTGGAGAGTTGTTAGAGTTATTCAGGAGCAATGTTAAAATCTCATCGAGTAGCAGTTTTTCGTCTTCCTATCCAGATGCTTCATCCATTGTTCAATGAAGGAAAACATTCCAGAATGCATACATGACGTTCAAACGAGGCCCTCTGACGAATCTGAAAATCACCCTCGTTAATTCTTGTGAATTAAATGTATTTTTCTTTTTGTAGTTGGGCAATATGAATCAATCAATAAATATACCACAATTAATTAATCAATTAGTGCGAGTGATTTTTATGTTTATATAACTTGGGCAAGTCCTAGGGTTGAACTTGAGGAGGCAAAGGAACAACCTAGGTTAATGTCTATCAAATATCATGAATGATATTTTGGGTGGATTTTTTGGTATTTTAAATGCAATTTTAAAATGCAAATGAAATTTGGGCAAATTATAAGGATAAGAAAATTAATGTCAATCAAACAATGTCCAAAAATTAGAAAAGTTGGCCGAGATGTGAAGTATGATGAAATTGATGTACTGCATTTTTTTAGAGTTGTCTGATGTAATATGATTATTTAATGAATTAGTAAATGCAAACAAGATGAATTGCAATAATTAATTATAATAAATATTAATCCTACTTATATATAGTGAATAAAATTATCTAAGACTTGATTTATCTCAAAAAAATACTAAACCCTGAAAATGTGAGGTTTAAGACCTATTAAAAATGATTACTGAAATGCACAAAATAATTTTTCCAGATAAATTATGCATGCAAATGAAATTCTTTTTGTTCACAATGTGAAACACAACTAATTCTGATATTCATGAATTTTTGGCAATTTTTGGAGCTATGGTTAATTAATTATGAATTTATAAGCACAAACTTGGAAAAATATGCAAAATTTCCTCATAATATAAATAATTGAATAACCATCAATAGAAAAATATAACAAGCATGCCATAATGTAAAGGGTTAGTTCAGAAACAAAATTTACATTCCTATATAATAAAATGATGCAAGAATGCTGTTCAAATAACAGAGGAAAGCAGGGTTCTTTTCAGAAATTACAATAATAAAATTAAAATAAAATGCAATTTAAGGACTGACTAGCAATTCTCGACCCCGAGTGGGATTTCTACGAGATTTTACCAAATGGTCGCCTGCGAGATACATGACCCTTGAGCAACGGGTCATTTATGGTATACAACGATTCTTCAAAGGTCTTCCATGTAGAAGTTTCCACCAACCACGTGCAGGTCATGTGGAGGGGGCCTCGATCCTCATGGCAAGTAGCTCACGGGTGGAGTGCAGAAGGACTGTGTCAGGTGAGCATGGTGGAGAACCTCCCTTATTGTTGTTAAATGTAGGTCTTAAGGTGAAGCTCTCGAGCATGGAGTTGAAGGCGGTCCTCTGACAACCCGATGCTGGAGGAAAAGCTAGGAGTTAATGAAGGCAAAGCATGGAGAAAAGTACGATGTTAGTTTGTCGGTGAAGATTCTCGTAGGCGGAGCGAAGCGGCACGCTTGCGGAGTAGATTATTGGGGATGAAGTGTGGTGTGAAGGGATGGAGGATGAAGGTACAATTAATTGGTCGTGTGGAGGGCAAAGGTGGGCTCGACGGTAAAGATAGCCGGAGCAAAGGGCAATCGATGCAAGGCCACGCTACGACGAGGTACCATACATAGGACCTCACTGTTGGGGGAGGGATGTCGATCTGTCACCACCGGTACTCTCCTTATATTGTGTAGTTGGTGGATGAAGAAGATGTGTTGTAGCGGAGCTTGCTTTATAGCAGAGGAGGTGACGATCGATTTGGGAAGGAGCGACTGATTGAATCAATGAGGGACGAGATTTGATTGGATTCGAAGGAGATCAGATATGGAAGGTGGCTAAAGATGAGAGGAATGTAGCAGCGGTTTAATTGGATTGGAAAAATCGCGGAAGAGATATCGACGACGATGCGGTGGCCGCTCGATTTGGGGAAGTGGAGCAGGAGGGGGATGATGCTCATCGACCGTCTGATCGGTCGAGACCAGGCAACTGAAGGTTGACACGTGCCACCTTTTCATTTATTATTATTTATTATTTATTATTTTTTATTTTTTAATAGATTAATGAAAAATAAGTGCTTAAAATGAGTAGCAAGTGGTAGCTCCAAGAGCTGCCTCATGTCGCTCTCAAAATAATCACAAAAAAAGAAAAGAAATGTCAAAAATAAATAGTAACAACCTCGATTCAAAAAATTTTCTCCACAAAAGTTTTCTCGCCTCGACGAGACTACAAATTTCACGAAGAGACCAAAACCAAAATAGGTTATCTGCACAAAGTAGTATATTTGGGGTACTCCATATGTATAAAATACCGATTTTTTTGTATTTTTTTGTCATTTTTATATAAGATAAAATGGAGAAAAAATAAGATAAAAACAAAGACAAATATTTACACATTAATATATATTTTTATTTTTCTTATTTAACAAAATAAGAAAATAAAACAAAGTATGATCAATACGACTTTTGTACATATTGTTAGTGAACACTCGGACTTAATTAGTTTCTTTGACTTCAATCTCATTTTGGACTAGTATTTTTGTGCAGTTTAATACAACTTTTGTAAAAAAATAGTTGAAAGAAATAAAATAAAAAGAGTCAAATATGTAAATAAAATAATAGGTCAAAATTGGGTAAAATACAAAATGTACAAAAGAGCCATAAAACCCAAGTTTCACACATGAGCTCTGATTTACTTCAACTAGGTCCTGTTATGAAGGTAATTGAATGTGCATTAGTTAAAAAATGAGTAGATATCAAATCAAACATTGTACGAGGAAGATATCAACATTTTAGCATGATTACCCTGAAATTATGGTTTGGTTTTATGGACCTCTTATCTCTGTTTGTTATTTTTTGTATTTTTTTCTTTATTCTTGTTAGTGATATGCACACAATGGAGGTGGTTCAAGTGATTTGAAGTTAGCAATAAATAATTAAAATTGGGGAAGTTAGCTTATTTTATAGATCAATTAAGCTGAGATTTTTGGCTTCTTATTTTATGCAATTATTCCTGATAAAATGCAGTTATTAATTACATATGCATGAATGATAATTATGCAAGATAATTGTCAAAATGCAGATGAGTTTTGGGGAACTTAGGTTAATAAATCATTTTTCTTTTATCTATTCCAAAAAAATAATATATTATACCATTATATCATCTAAAAAATTTTAGCTACTCAACTTCTACCTACTTTTTCAAAATCCAATACAATCACATCACGATAACTACTCACTTTTCCAAACTTCAATATAATCACGTCACAATAACTACTCACTTTTCCAAACTTCAATACAATCACATCACAACAAACCCTCTCAACCCAAAACCCTCTATCCAAACACCAGAACACAAAAAAGGGTTACCCTCCCCCAGTTTACCTCGAGGTAACCTGGCAACCAGACACACCCTTAGAGTGATGAATAACGGATTAATCAACCCCCTATACTTAAACCATACTCGTCCCCGAGCAACTAAAGCAATGAAATGAGTTGAAATGAGTTTGGGTTCCATACCAAGACCATGAGTAAAAAGGTGAAAATGGATCTAGACATGACCTTTAGATTATTAGTTTGGAAGAACTTCCGTGAGAATTAGGGTTTTAATAAAATAGACTCCAAGTTCTACACATCATTGTAACAATTTTGGCTCAGAAGTCATCTTAGATCAATCCTCTTCCCAAAGCATACCCCATGAATATTAAACAATTGTCTCAAGCGTGTGAAAGGTTTTATATTTTCCCATCAAGAATGCCTGACTGCCATGCAAACCTCTCCTCTGATAACTTGGCCTTGGGGAGCCAGGTATTTCCTTCTAAGTTCATTCGTTTTGTATTCAGAATCGAAAGGGGAGAAATTTTTAGAAGAAGGGGAAAAGAAATGGAGGGTGACTAGTGTAGTCACCCCTTATTGTGAAGACGACTAGTTTAGTCAAGTCTCCACCAAGATCTGCAGGTTATCTTGAACCTAGGACCTTTTTGGTCACCTACTTATTTGGTAGCTGGTTTTTTTTTGGATTTTTGGTTGCTCTGTACAGATTTGGAATCTTTTTTTTGCACATGTTTTGGGGTCTTAAAAATATTGTGCCCAGTCGTCCATCCCATATCCTAAGCTTTATTTCAACCACATACTCAAGTCTTTAGATGTCCATGCTACCAGAAAAGAAACTCACATAATCTTCCAACACTCCGTCTTAGTTAAGCTAAGTGCACAGTGTGAGAGTACAAATTAATTCCCTATTAAAGAGTCGTATCCAGAATGAGGTGACCAGGTTAGACACTGAGAGTCACATTCTACACATTGTAATGTGGAACTCAAATAATTAAGTCAAAGACATGAAGCTTCTAAAATCCACATTCTCGATGGAGTTCCTCTAAAAATTAGGTGGATTAAGATCATGTCCAGACTACTCTCAATTTTTGCTCATAACTAGGTTCCAAACCCATGGAGTTTTCACCAATGTAGATGCGTGTAATGTTGGATGAATAGCAAATGTATGGAATGCAGACAATTTTTTTATGAGATTTTTACTGCAAGATCTGTTTTTTGTTTTTTCATTTTGTTTAATTTTTTAATGCAAAAAATGAATAAGATGCGAACTTTCAAAACTTGGGTTGCACACATAATGTTAGTTACGCAAAACATAATGCTAGTTTTTTTAGATTTTATATAAGTTAGTTACTCACCCCATAAATAAGAATATAGACTTATGTGAAAGTACGAGATATATTAAAATATATACAGAGTATACACACCCCCTATACCTAGCGAGTGCTATGCTCTAAAAGCATAACAAGTGTAGAGAAGACATAGCTTGAGCTTAGAGTAAGAGAGTACAAAAAGAAAAATATAAGTCGGAGCACCACCTATACTAAGGATGTGAAAAGTCTAAGTATAAAAGAATTATAAAAATGAGGTGGAAAAGTAGAGAAGTGAATGAGGAGAGTATATACAGTGGGCACTAGGTCCCCTTATAATTAGGTCTGGTCAGCCTAAGTAAGGAAGAAGCGTGAAAATGGGGCAGTCAAGGGTAGAAAGTGGATGAGTAGAGTGGTATATACAAATGGCATCGGTCCCACCTATACATAGGCCTTGGCCTATGTAGATGAAGAAGATGTACAGGGGAACCAATGGGGTCATGAGGTAAGGGTACCAATGATTAAGGAGGTTTTCGACAGATCTTTTTATGGGCTTGCTGTCGGAGGTCATAGTTATTAAAAGAACATGAAGCATATGAGTTCCAACCATTATTGGAGTTATCCTCAAATGAATATAATTGGAGGGTGTATTGATGGGAAGAAGTAGACTAAGAAAATGAGGCAGATGGTACCAAACCATCATCAGAGTTATCCTTAGAAGAATAATACTGGAAGGTAGAGGTAATCTAAAAATTCTTGTTCTTAAGCTGCTTTCTTAGAATACGTTCAATCTTATGGTCAACTGATTCATCCTATAATGATGAATACTATGAATTAACAGTCTCAGTCTGGTCATAAGAAATTATTCTGGCGATCAGGGAGTCAACTCTAGTGGAATAGTAGTGAGGAGCATGAGTCGTCTAACGAGGATCGATACTTGGCTGCTTACTAAGACAGGGCTTCTGAGTTGCCAAACTCAGCTCACTTATAATGATCACCTTATCCAGACATGTTGAGAAATCATCATAAGATTCCTTTTCAGGTATGTCAAAGGTGACTTTCACAGTCAGTTTTCTGAAACCTGAAGCAACAAGAAGAGGAGGAGACTGATACGACTTGAGGTGCTCAAGAGAACACCTCGAGGAATCAATACTCTTATTCTTCTCATAAAATAGCCGACTAAATGAAGGAACAACCTATTTAACAGGATTGGTCAAGTTAGTCCTTGTTGTCTATGAAGGTGCATGTCCTGATGGTTGAGTGTTGACCATCGATTCACCATCAGATTAATAATAATTATAATATTCCTCCTGATCAGTGGATGTCCTACGTATGTGTTCTCAGTTGGCTTGGTATTGGTGAGTTATTGTGTCAGATCATAAAATTGATAAAGGTGGTCAGATGAGGTCTTTTCTGATTTAGGGTTAGCCCTTGATTGTGTGATATCATTAAAATCAATTGATTATGAATTTAGATGGTAAAATTCTTGCATCAAGTGCTCCTCCGTAGAATTTGTCAAGGTAGCGATGGAAGTGCAAGAAGTGCAAAACAAAAGGATAGCGGAAATTTTTGATCCAATGATCGGTTCAACAACCATTATCTCAGGTGTACCAGCGGAGTAGGGCTCTTCTACCGCTTGTCTGTTATGATTGTTTGTGGCTTTACGTGTCATCTTAGAATATCGTCTTTCCCTAAAGATTGTGTGTTGAAGTGCTCCCAATATGGTGAAATTGATTGAGTATCACAACCTATAGTTGCCTTAGATAAGGATAAAAATTACTTTCTGAGAATGATTAGACAGTGTATAAATTCTCCTTGAGGCTCAATATAAATGATCGTGAAGTCCACTTTGAGCGGAGTAACTTGGAATGTATGGATGACAAAAATAGTTCCTCTCGACCATTTTATAGATCGATCAACTAGCTAAATGATCTCTCTTGATTTCCTGATCAGTACGAGTTTGAGCTTGTAACAAACAGAGGTTGGGAGGATATTGATTAGTGAGTCGTCATCGATTCGGGCATGGGTGAATGTGGTGTCTTTGATTTCACGGTCAAACCTAGGCAACAACTTTACTATGTGGCTCTTGGTATTTCTTCTCATCACTAAGGAGGTGGCTATTGATAATATGAGTCTTTCAATCCTTGTTCTCTTCCTACCTGTCTTTTTGAGCATAAATAAATCTTTCAAGATCGGGGATGATTTCAATGGCCTTTATTAAGGGAATCTCAAAAATCAATCTTTGATCCAATGCTTTCCTCTGAGTAGTATCCAATTTATTCAAATCCTCTTCACTTTTAGTTTTTACGGTTTTTTCTAGATTTTCAAATGTTTTGGGTTTTTTCAAATATTTTGATTTTGGTCTTTTTGATGTGGTGTGTATATGTGATGCTTTCCACAACTGAGGGGATTGTATGTGTTGAGTCAAAGTCATCCCTAAGGGAGTAATATGCAAAGGTATGGTTATCGGAATTGTCCCTAGGGTGTATAGAGTGGGTTTCTGAGTGTTCTCTTGGTTTTCTACCTGAGATCCAATCATTTCATATTCCATTTTCATCCTTGAGCTAGGTGAAATATCTCTCAACATATCCCATATCAGTCTTAATTTTTCATCTTCTAAAAACTCTTCATGATCAATCATGAGTTCAGTCTTCTCTCTAGAAGGATTTCGTAAAAATATGTAGGTCTCATACCCGGCATATCGTGACTCAGACATGCGTTGCTGGGTTGAGTAGAGGCCATTTCCATGGTTGTGGATGGTCAGGTCCTCATATGGTGAAGTCAACATACATGGTTCATGTGTGTCAATATCATCAGTCCAATCTTCTGTATGTGCAGGTTGTCCAAAGGAGTGGTATACATGTTGGTGAATAGAGATTTGCTCGTTACAATCAATCCAGTACAAATAATCATCAGGTGCATGCTGCTCCATCCAAATTGGTTGACAAAATTATGATGAGAAAATGAAGTTGGTGTCCCTACAAGTTGTTTATCTTAATAGTAAATTCCTCTTCAAATGGTTCATGAGTTTTGGTGAGAAATCAAGAATAAGATGGGTCATCCCAAGATGGAAGTTAATCACGTGTAGAGAAGGGTGGGGAGTGGAAATATGAAGAAGTGTTGAATTTGATTGGATGATTTGAATAAAATGGATGGGAATTCATAGAGTGGGTTGGATTCATTTAAGGGTTAGAGTCTCCCATGATTGTTAGAGGATGTCTGGAGGATGAGGTTTAGATGATCGGGGTTTGATCGAAAAGAAATAATCTGGTGGATACTCATACCAATGCCCCATCATTTTCAAAGGAGATGGGTGAGCTGACATAATGGATCTTGGTTAAAAGAGTGCAAGTACACATGATACATATAAGAAGAAACCCTAATTTTTATAAATTAATAAGGGAGAGTGATGTCACAAATGAGCATATTTGTTGAGTGAGATCTTCGAGGAGTGATTATTATTGATATAAAGTTGTCGTTGTGATTCTCAAAATTCCTAACGTAAACAAACAAATTTTTTTTCTACTTAAGAAAATAACTAATTACAAGAATAATGAAGCGAGGGAAATATTTTTGCTATTTAATTAACACGTATTGCGAAAAAGGTCGAACTCAAGGAGGCTGAAATTCCCAAGGGTTATTCAAATAATTGAAAACTCAATTCAAGGAAAAAGGAATCTCAAATGCTAACTATCTTAAATTGTGTGAATTTTTTATCTTTTTTATTTTTTTAGATTTTTTATTTCTATTTTTTATTTCCTGATTTTCAATTTTTTTAATTATTTTAATTTTACAATCTTTTACAATATCAAAAATATAATTTTTCAAGCAAGTTTATTCACAAGAGAAAAGCAACTTTTTTTTGGATTTTTCAAATATAACAGAAATGCTAAAAAATGTCTAAAGAAAATATTTTTGTAAATAACTTTTTTGTTATTTTTGTATTTTTTTAGATTTTTAGTTTTTTTAGGATTTTTCAAATAAATAAAAATAAGGGAAAATACAAACAAAGAACAAACATGACTATTTCACAATTTAAAAATACAAAATTCAATCAAAAATTGCGAAAATTGTTTTTCATACAAACTAAAGGAAATTATTTACACACTAGAACTGAAATCTCTTTTTTTTAATTTTCCTACAATTTTATATGATATTTTAAGATTTTTAGTATTTTTATTTTTTAGGGATTTTTATAAATAATTAATGCATGAAAATGGTAAGAAATTAAAGGCACAAAAACTAAACTATTCTTATTTTTTATAATTTTTTATGAAATATTTTATTTTTTATGAATTTTCAAAGTTTAAATACGGAAATGTGCGATTTTTGTTATTTTTAAATAATAACAAATGATGACAAAATGCAATAAAAATTAGACAAGGAAGAGACATAACCAGGTGTCTAACTTAATTTTTTGAGAATTTATTGAACACAAATAACCTTTTTAGAATGGTAAAAAGCAAGCAATAAGAGTCTGGAAAGGAAGGATTGGAATTGAAGTTATTATTGTTCTTGCATAAATAAATAAAAAAATAAATAAAGGAGGAGTGAAAATGCAAATTACCCAATACAACATGTGAACCACATGCGTTAGATTCGCAGGGGTTGTGGCGCAAATTCTAGAATCATTGAGGGCTTTATTTACAATTTACCCATTTTTAAAGAAGCTAGGATTGCTCGTTCGTTCTTTGTTCTTCAACCAAAGAGGGCCAAGGACTGCGGCCTCTGTCTTCTTCACCCAAGCAGGACGACGGGTGGCATAGAGAGGAGATCGACGTGCCGTGGAAAAGTGCGCGGTGGTCGTACGTGGTCCAGGCGATGGAGGAGATGCATGGGCAGAGTACAATTGTTGATCGCAGTGGAAGTCAGACGATCGACGACTGGTGGGAACTTCAAGGAAGGTGGCTTCGTTCGGCAGACGAAGGGCATGGCTCAAATGGTGGTGGGCAACCAAGTGGAAGTTGAGATCTGGGTGGTCTATAGATAGGGTGGCGTGCATGTGAAGGAGGCAGGTGGCGACACACAACACGTAGCACGACAGCGGTGGTGGTTGGAGCTACTTCACGTGCACGAAGGTAGTGGATGTTGTTCAAAGAAGGTCGGTGGTGGTGGCTCCAAACGACGGGTTGGATGCTTTGCCCGACCAGGCGACGCTGCTTTTTTTTTTTTTATTTTTTTATAAAACAGAAACAAAAAACGCAACTTTTCATTTAAAAGAACATAAACAACAGAAATCCTTTTTTATATTTTTATTTTTTATCCTGTAAAACAAATGTTAGAAAGAAAAAACTATGTATTTTTAACTTATAAACAAATTAGGATGCAGGCGGGACGACTTAGTCCCAAAATCAAAAAGAATACGTGAATGGGGATCCGGCAAAAATGAGGAATGGTTCCGTATCTCCATCCACTGTACGTGGCTGGAGTCAAAAGATTGTGAGAGATAGAAATGAATGTGATGAGATCGGAAAATGTGAGATGAAAAATCAGATCGGGCAAATCAAATCGTGCGGATGTATTCCATGATGCGCCTCGACGAAGGCCAACTTGCTGCCACCAGACGGCTCGGAGGCTAGGTACCCTTCTGCGACAAGATGGATATCGAAGAATAGGCTCCTCTCACCAAAGATTGATCAAATTGAAATTAGGGAGGAGGAGCCATATTAGTAGATAAAAGAATGGAGTTTGAATTTCGAAAATTTGAATGAAGATAAGAGATAAGAAGAAATTTGAAATGAGATAAAGATAATAAAGGAACTTAAAATTATTTAATTTATTAATTTTTTTATTTATTTTTCGTCACTTTATTATAGTAAATAATTAATGTTAATTTTTTTGGTGTGGTTATTTAAGGGAAATGATTATATACATATACTATATACATATGGTACATTATGTACATAGTTAAATAAGGAATCTATTTTTTAGTTTTTTTAGTTTTAATTTTTAGTTTTTAATTTATTATTATTATTTTTATTTTTAAATAATTATTAGAGAATATTTACATTTATTTATAAATACAATATATATAAAATTAAATATGAATATATACAATAAATAGAAAAATTGCACAAACCACCCCAAAAAACCATCTTTCAAATCATATTCCAAAAAGTATGAAATCACAACCATATCAAAGATAGTTTAATTTAGAATACAATGGAAGTTTGTTTGGTTCGATTTGAGTTAATATGGAGCCGGAATTGGTCTTTCAATTATCACTTTATAGCTTTTTCCAGATGTGGTTACTTTTATTCTGTACATGATTTTATTTTGCAAACATTTTTATTACTTAGGAAACATTTTATCTACAACTTTTGTTTTGAAAATTATTTAATTTGAGGTCAATTTATATACAAATAAAATAGTGTACATATACAAATATTTATAATACATTTTCTTTTGGATTTTCTGATTAAGGACCCTATCTCCCCTACTTTATTCCTGGTCGATCAGGTCAAGTCTTGACCTTCTCTCGATGTTCGTATTATCTTGTATCTATTACATAGATATAATCTTTTTTTTCATTTCTTTATTTTTCCTTTCTCTATTAATTTATTTATTTTAGGTAAATGTACAATATTTACACACAGACGCAAGTTAGTAAGAACATGGAGTTAGTATTATATACATGTTCTTTATAAGGGGTTTTAATCTAAAATAAATGAATAAAGATGATGAAATGCAGATTCATCAATATTTTTATTATTGAACTCGATTCACGCACACCAATGCAAATGCAATACAAACCTCTGGTTCACCAACTCATATTGTGAAGGTTGCAAGACTTGGCTAATTATTTTTCAATTTTAATTGGTGATAATTTCAATATTGGAGAAGAATTACTGAGATGTTAAGTGCCAGAAATTTTCCTAAAGACTGTCCTGAATTCGTATGGCTAGTTGCATCCACTTTCAGATAGTATGGGTATAAGTACATATCATAAAACTACTACCCGTGTTACTTTAGGACGGTACCAATCGTGTTGTCCTTTATTCACCCACTTTGCTAAGGGAGACCGTAGTTCCCTCACCGAGAAGTAGCTACTCATTTCTAGAATCAGTAGTTTGAATGAAGATTCTAGAGCTTGGCAATATCCTAGTGTTTGTCTTTCTCTCTCACTCAGCAAGATAAATGAATACAAGGACGAGGTTACTCTCCCGCAATAATTATTGATTTAATGTTTTCATCAAAGTTGGCCTTATATAGCAGTCCCAATTTTAATTTAGGTGATCATTGAAGAAAAAAGTGAGCAGAAATACACGAATACACGTCTACCATTCAAACCTAATTTCATTTAGATCTTAAGTCACAAAACAAGAGAAAGAAATCAAGAAAAGTAGATTCATGCAAGAAATAATGATGCATGCTCAGTTAGAAGACTTACAATGATTCCTCACAATCTCCATGTGGGATGCAACACAAGAATTGAAAATTATTCTATATGAGATGCAAGGTGACAAAATCGCACCTAGCAGGAAGTTCTATTAGCTGGGAATAATTGAGTTAATTTTTTGACTAGGTTGAATGAGCTAATGTGCATCTCAATTATTTGTGTAGTGTGGTTCTAGGTTCTACGAGCATAAGCAGAAAAATCTAGGAGCTCTAATAACTGTTGTGCAGGTCTAACCTACGAATCACTCAAGTTGGGCCCCACCGTCACTAGAGAGTGAAACATGGCACAACACACCATAGAAAAATTCAAGTCTTTGTTACATATACATGATTCCAAATGGAAACCTCTATAAACATGCAATTAAATACAAAAATTAAAATTGCAATAATTAAACTCCTAGACTCTATGCTCTCTCAAGACTTGACTCGATCTTAATTTAACATGCATCTTTTTGATAGTCGGTTTTCAGAAAAATAGATCTACATACGTCGAGTACGTCACATAAAAACTAAAAGAGAAAATGTAAGAGAGATGACACAAAAATTAATCAAAAATAAAGATCAGAAAAAAGATGCTGAAAAGAAATAAATGATTGAAAAGAAATGGAAAAGGTACAGTGGTAAGGTTCGGGGATCAAACTACCCAAATGTATGTTGAAAGGTTCAGGGATCAAACTACCCGAATGTATGGAAAATCTAACACTATTTTTTTAGACAAAAACCTAAGTTGTTTTCCTCCCTAACAAGAGACCCATCTAATGAATATGAAAATCACCCTCATCAATTCTCATGAATTAAATGTTTCTTTTGTGTTATAGTCGGGTAATAGGGATCAATCAAAAATATAACACAATTAATTAATCAATTAATGCAGATGGTTTTTATGTTTATTTAACGTGGGCAAGTCCCAAATTTGAACTGAAGGAGATAAAGGAACAACCTCGATTAATGTCTTATCAAAGTTCATGCATGGTTTTCGAGACGGATTTTTTGTTATTTTATGCAATTTTAGAATGCAAAATGCGGGCTAGTATTAGGGATAAGAAAACTAATATTAATCAAACGATGTCAAAAAATTACAAAACTTGGTTGAGATGTAAAATTCAATGAAATTGATGTACTATATTTTTTGGGAATTTTTTGAAGCAATATGATCTAATTAATTAATGATTGTAAATAGGGTGAATTACAACAATTAGGTATAATAAATATAAACCCTACCTATTTCTAGGGAATAAAATTATATAAGATATATCATGATGTGATTTATCTGAGAAAATCCGAAACCCTAAAAATGTGAGGTTTAAGACCTATTAAAAATTAATTACAGAAATTCACAAAGTCATTTTTACCGGTAAAAATATGCATGCAAATGCAATTCTTTTCGGGCACAATGTGAAACACAACTAATTCTGATATTCGTGAATTTTTGGTAATTTTCAGAGCTATGGATAATTAGTTATGAATTTCGAGGCACAGTCTTGGAAAAATGTGCAAATTTTCCAAATAATATTAATGATAAAATAACTACTGACAATAAAATATAAAAGACATGCTGTAATGTAAATAATTAGTTGAGAAACAAAATATTATTTCTGGATTATAAAATGATGCAAGAATATTGTTAAAATAACATAAGAAAGCTAGGGTTCTTTTCATAAATTACAATAATAAAATAAAAATAAAAATGCATTTCAGAGACTAAATAGCAATTACCAACCTTGGAGGTTCTACGAGATTTTCTCAAATTGCCACTTGCAAGGCATGTGACCCATAAGCGCCGGGTCCTCTATGGTATCTGACGATTCTTCCTGGGGATTCCTTGCAGAAGTTCCCCCAACCACGTGCAAATGTGGGAGGGAGCCCGTGCTTGTTGCCCGATGACTCATGGGCGGAGTACGAGCCGAGTACATCATGCACGCATGGTGGAGCACCTCCCTCGTTGGTTGTCGATGCATATATGAAGGTAGAGCTCCCAGGCGTGTAGTCGAAGGCAGTTCTCTGGTGGACCGACGCTGGATGAGAAGCCTAGAGTCGACGAAGGCAAGCATGGAGGAAAGTGCGACAAGAGGTTTTTGATGAAGATCCTTGCAGGTGGAGCAGAGAAGTAGGCTTGCGGAGTAGATGATCAGGGAGCGGAAGTACAGTATGAAAGAATGGAGGATGATGGTGAGATCAATTGGTCGAGAAGAGGGTGAAGGTGGGATTGGTGAAGAAAAAACCAGAGCGGATGGCAGTTGATGCAAGAACATGCTATGACGAGGTACTAGACCTCGGACCTTGCCATCGGGAGAGGGAGGCTGAGCTGTCACCATCAGCTCTCTTCTTAGCTTTTTTAGTCAGTGGATGAATAAGATGTGTGGTGGCAGAGCTTGCTTAATAGTAGAGGAGGTGGCGATTAATTTGGGAAGGAGGAGCAACTGATTGAAATGACAAGGGGCACGATTTTATGGGATTCGAAGGAGGTTAGATATGGAAGGTGGCTGGAGATGAGGGAAAAATGGCGGTGGCGTGATTGGTGGAGAGAGATCATGGACACGATACGAGCGGCGGTGCAAAAACCGCTTGATTAGGGAAAGTGGAGCAGGAGTGGGACGATGCTCCTCGGTCATCCGATCGGCCCAGATCAGGCGACTGAGGTGTTGACACATGATGATGTTTTATTATTATTATTTATCCATTATTTATTTCTATTATTATTATTTATATAAATAATGAAATATAAATGCCAAGAAGAAGTGGCACGTGTTGGCTCAAGGAGCAGTCACGTCTCACAACTAGAAAAATCACAAAATAAAAAGAAAAATAGTAAAAACCATCTAATAAAAAATTTTCTTTAAAAAAGTTTCTCGTCTCGACGAGATCTACAACATGTGAAAAGTCTAAAGCCAAAATGGGTCATTTGCACAAAGTGGTATTTTTGGGGTACTCGGTGTGTATAAAATATCAAATTTTTGGGTTTTGTAATTTTTTTCATTTTTATATACGATATAAATTGAGTAAAATATGAAAAAAACAAATACAAATATCTACACATAGATCTTTCTTATTATTATTAACTAAGAAAATAAAATAATGTAAGATAAAGACGATTTTCGTACAGACTTATAGTCAACACTCAGACTCAATTATTTTCTTTGACTTCAAGCTCATTTTAGATTTGTATTTTTTTGCATTTTAATAAAAATTTTGTCATAGAAAATAAATGGAAAAGAAATAAAATAAAAAGAGTCAAATATGAACATAAAATAATATATCAAAATCGGGTGAAATACACAATGTACAAAAGAGGCCCAACCCAAACTTTCACATATGATCTCCGATTCACTTGAACTTGATCTTGCTTTGTAGGTAATTTAATGTACATTAGTTCAAAAGATTGTAGGTTCAAATTATACACTTCATGAGGAGGTTATCGCTATTTTAGTCTGATTGTCCTTATTAGGGTTTGGCTTTGTGGACCACTTATTTATGTTAGTGATTTTTTGTATTTTTTATTTATTCTTCTTAGTGATACACAGACAACGGTCTCGTTTCAAGTGATTTTGAGTTAGCTTGAATTAATTAAAAATCATGGAAGTTAGCTTATTTTATAAGATCAATTGGGGTGAGATTTTTGGTTTCTTATTTTATGGAATTTTGCATGATAAAATGTAATTATTAATTACATATGCATGAATGATAATTATGCCAGATAATTAATAAAATGTAGAAGAATTTTGGGATACTGATCTTAATTAATCTCTTTTAGAGTGATTAATTACAAATTCATCATCCTCTACTACTGTCGGATCGTGCAGCAAATCTAATTTCAATCGTAGAAGCTTGAAGCGGTACAACGCTCCACGTCCGCTGATCACGTTAAGTGATACAACCCCAATTGTCCGATCATGTACTAGGAGTGGGTATTTTGCATCTAAACCCTTTGATCTTTGGTTTTTACATTTTTATTCTGTAAATATTTATTACAATATTAAAACTTTGGAACATTTTTCAACATTAGCCCTAAGGTTTCTCATATTTGCCATTTAATCCTATCCATGTCACCTCACTTGTCATCCCACCAGAGGCTTTTGTGGGTAAATTGCACGTTATATCTTGTTATATCCTGGACTTATTCTGAAATTTGAAAATACTTTGTGAAATTGTGTTTTAGGTCATGTCAGTTTAAATTAAATTTATATTTTATGTACTTTTGTATGAATCGACCTTGACTGTAGTTGCTTTGCAAAAATACCCCTCCCACACACATTTTAATTGTGAATTTAAATGGGTAAATGGCATATTGGCCCCGGGACTTTGTTATTTTGTTACAAATGCATACTTAAGATTTATTTAGTTGCATAATATTCGATGTATTGATGCATTAATGTTTTGTTCTTGTTTTAATTAGGTTAATTAGATAATTAACTCCAAATATTGTGGGAAAATTATTTTAAATACTACATATGATATTATCTCACATATATTTTTATTAAGGTATTTATTATTATTTTCATATTTGAAAAGGTGCAAAATTAGTTATATTGTATTGTTTTGAATTAAAAAAAATTGTAAAAATTCAAATTTTGTAGCTCTCGAAATCTGATCCTCTACCCAGCCACTCTGAGGCCCCGGTGCCTGCTCCTGTACAAGGTGGACTTGGTTTACAGGTACAGGTGGTGCAGAAGGGGCTGGTAGCTTGATCTTAGCTACCCTTTCAGTAAGTTCCTCCACTTGCTCGGGCAAACACGAGAGAGACTCAAGGTCAATGACCCTCTTATGGATCTGCTCGACCATGGTTAAATTATCAGCTATCATCCCTATGCTGGGAATGAGGTCCACTGTCAGATCCGTGACAGTCCTCCTGGTTGTCTCATTGGATAGAATTGACGGAGACAACTAATAGGCCCTGGTGGCTTGCGACCTGCCTGTTTCCACCATCTGCTCTAGTATCTTCCATACATCATTCTCATTCTTGTTCAGATAGCTTCCTCCACAGGCGACACTGACTAACCCCTGCATCTCCGGGGTTTAACCACAGAACAAGGTCTGGACTAAGATGGCCTTAGAAATGCCACGGCAGGGACATTTCTGAATTAGGTCATTAAACCTATCCCAGGCCTCATGGAATGGTTCACTAGGTCACTGGGAGAAACTAGCGATCTTCGTTCTCATTTGATTAGCCCTACTAAGGGCGTAGAACTTCTTCAGAAAAAGGACCTTGAACTGCATCCATGTTGTACATATCACCCCAAGATTTTTCAACCAATGTGCTGCCTTATCTCCCAATGCGAATGGGGTGGCCTTCAGTCAGATGTAATCTTGCCCAACCCTAGGGTGACTAAGATTGTTGCAAACCTGCTCAAAGTCTCTGAGGAAGGAATATGATTATTCATTCGCATGTCCACTAAACTTTGGTAGAAGGCTAACGAAGTGGGGCTTGAGCTCGAATGCTTCGGGGGGAACCGCTGGTGCCAACCAACTTTGCATCTCATTCTCTGGTGGGTTATAGGCATCAACCATTGGTCGGTCGATTCCTCCTCCGCAATGATTTGTCCCATTCTTATTGTAAGATCTGCATTCTGTTGTTCGGTTGTGGCGAGGCGAGCCAAGACTTGCTGGAGTGGGTCATGTTGGTGTTCTCCCTCATCTGGTGGTCGCTTTGGTGGCATCTTGTCCTCTAGTCCTGGGAAATGGAAATGATCTAGATTAGAGTATAAATCGAGGAAGGGATTCTTACCGAGGAGATGGTATTCCTCGGTAAGCTCAGAGGAGAGGAAAGGGTTGGTTTGAGAGTAACCACCCTAGGTGTGAGGGATCCAGAACTCAAGAGGGTCATGAGCTTTGGGTGGTCCAAGTTGCGCTTGGTCCGGTGAAGATGATTTTCGTGGGAGACTCAAAGAGAGATTGGAGAATAATGTGTCGATATTCCCTCAGTCAGTCATCCTGAATTGGCGAGAAGAATCGGGAGTTCTAAGTAAAGATAGGATTTTACTCCTACCTGAAGCAAGCAATACAATCCAAACCCTGTAGTTTCACACTCAACACGGTGAAGGACCCAAAACTGAGTCCAATTAGTCTGGTTGATTTTAAGTGTGAATTCCAAGCAAATAGCAAAGGTTACGTGGCCTAGAGGAAAGTCGGCTTAAAGTCAGATGCATCTTCCCTGTTTAACATGTCACCTAAGATACCCGCGCCCTTCCTTTCTTAGCTACTATCCCAAGTTGATGTATTCAAAGACCATGCCCCTATCTACCTGCAAGTAGGCGGAGGCTGACAAGGCTGGAACTTTTCCCCAAAGGGTTATTAGCAGCTTGTCGCGGAGTACCGCTGGTTCACCCCTGACTACCCGTAAACAGGCGGAGGCTACTTGGTATTATTCGATGAACTTGAAAATATTCAACTCGTGATATTTGCTAGGATCAGTTGGAACGTGGTATTGAAGGTGGGGATTTGGGCTCTGCCTTAAGGTGTTCACATACACTCAAGTAGCCTCACCCAGCCTGAAAACAAGGTTGGGGTTAATCTCCCGCAAGCAGAGTTTCCAATTTTATTGATTTTTTTGGTCAATAATGTTTAGCAGTACCGGTTTTAAGTTGAGTTTTCACTCTTTAGTTCAATCCACACAACACACCTATCTTTAGTCCCAATTTCCTTTAACATAAGTTGGAAAACCGAGAGAGAGAAATCGAGAAAAGCCGACCTTCAGCTCATGGTCTTGGTATGGAACCCAATCTCATTTCGCCTCATGGCATTGCTTTTGATGCTCAGGGATGAGCATGGTTTAAGTATAGGGGGATGATGAATCTCAGATTCATCACTCTAAAACTCATTAATTAAGCTCAAATCCCTAAAAATCATTGGCATTTCTTCATTTATTCTGCATAATTGGCATTCATGCTTTTTTTGATAAGATTTGCACAAAATAAGAAGCCCAAAAATCCCAGCCAAAATTGTCCTGTAAATAGCCCAACTCTCCTAATTTTTAACTAATTCATGCTATCTCTAAATGACCCAAAACCACTCCACTGTGCACATATCACTAACAAAAATAAATGAAAGATAAAAAAAAAACACTAACCTGAATAAGTGGACCAAAAAAACCAAACCCTAGTTTTAGGATTTCCAGACTAAAACCCTCATATCTTCCCCCATCTAATTTTTGTTTTGATCCTACTCAATTTTTAACTATTGTACATTCAAATACCTTCAAAACAAGACCAAGTTCAAATGAATTGGAGCAAATATGTGAAAGTTGGGTTTTTGGCCTCTTTTATACATTTTTTATTCCAGCGGTTTTTGACCTATTATTTTATGTACATAATTAACACATTTTATTTTAATTCTTTTTCATTTGTCTTCTTTGATTAAAGTTTTATTAAAATGCGCTAGAATCCAATTCCAAACTGAGCTTGAAATCAAAGAAACAAATTAAGTTCGAGTTCGTACTAACTGTCTGTACAAAATTTGTATTTTTTCGTGTTTTAGTTTATTTATTCTTTTCCTTGATTAATAAAAAACTAGATTAATATGTAAATATTTATATTAGATTTTATCATATTTTTTCTATTTTTATTTGGTGTAAGAATGACAAAAAATCATAAAACCAAAAAATCAAGGTATCATATATACATGGGATACCCCAAAAATATCACTTTGTGCTCATGGTCGATCTTGGTTTCGGTGTCTTCATAAAACTTGTAGATCTCATCGAGATGAACAATTTTTTGTTAAGAACCTTTTTCGATCCGAGGTGATTTACTATTTTTTTATATTTATTAATGTATTTTTTTTTCTGATTTTTTATGTGGCTCACGCGTGGCGGCTCCTGGAGCCGCCACGTGTCACCCATTTTTGGGCTTTTTTTATTTCATTTTTATAAAAAATGAAATTAAAAACATTGCACATGCGGGGCACATGCCTCTGCCGCACGTGACCAGCACGTGTCGCACCCTCACCCCCTTGCTGCCACGTGGAGGCATCTGGGACATTTGATCTCGAGCGATAGGACGACCCCAGCCTCGTCTCCTTCCTCCCCCTTCTTTGCCAATATGTTACGCCTCCTTCCCTCTTCATCTCCATTGTGAATCTTGCGGTCTCCTCCGCCTGCGATTATCGACCACCGTCGCCTTCCCGATCATTACCTCAATTGCATCTCTGTCCCAATCCCATCAGATCCTCGTCAAATCCCGTCACCCCCACTTCCTTCTCTGACCGACTCACATCCTCTATTTAAACGCTCCTCCCCCTCCTATGTGCCTCATCCGCCGATTGCAATGCCCAAAGGGAGTAAGCTCCATCAAGCGGAGGTAGCAGCTCCGCATCTTGCTCTCTTCCTCGAAGGCGCGACAAGATCCGAGGCCTCATACCTCAACGCAGCTATCTCCCTCGACGTGTTGCTCTGCTTCGGCACCGCCGTCGAGCCAACTATGTTATCTTCATTGACAACCACCAACAACCACAACTCCGCCAAAACTTCTTCTCCAGCGGCCCCTCGACAACCAACCGCGTTAATCATCGACATCTTTGTCCAGCATCACCGAGCACTAGAGCTTCATCGACATCTGACGCAGCAGTAGCTCCAGCCGTCCTCCGACAAACTCGATTTCATTGACGATATCTTCCTCCTTTGCAACATACCTCCACTGTCAACTCACATCTTTGGCATTCAAAAATTTATAGAATATTTATTTTGCATCCAAAAAATATAGTGCATTCATTTCATCGTAATTGTCATCTTGGCCATGTTTCATATTTTTCGGACATCATTTGATTGATCTTCACATTTTAGTCCCTAAAATAGGACAAAGTTGCATTTTGCATCCCAAATTGCATTGAAAATTACAAAAAAGACCACCTCAAAAACCATGCACTAACTTTTATAGAAAAAATTCTAGGATGTTCCTTTGCTTCTTTGAGTTCGACCTTGGGACTTGCCTAAGTAAAACAAACATAAAACCACGCGATTGAAAATTGACTAAATAATTGTGGTTATTTCTTGACTGATATTATTGCTCGCTTACAATGAAACGACACATTAATTTAAGCGAACGATAATCCACACATTTAACATCGGCTATTTCGGACTCATCAACGAGGTTTTTCTAGGTCATGTTGGATTTTACAGACGATTTATCCTATACTTCTGCAAGATTGTATGCCTTCTCATCGAGCTTCTGAGAAAGGATATCGATGATACGTTTCTCCTTGCTTTCAGAACATTGAAGAAATTGGTTACTCAAGTGAATATCCTTCGATCGTTCGATTAGTCTCTCTCATTCAACATCGTGTAAATTCTTCAGGTGATGCTATAGGGATTGAATTGGGACATCATAGCGATGGAGTTCCATTTACTAAATACTATGCTAGCAGAACTCTATATGACGCCAAGAGAAATTACACTGTAACAACAAAAGAGTTGCAGGATGTTGTGTTCGCCCTTTAGAAACTCATATCGCATTCTTGGATTCAAAAATCATTGTCTACATTGATCACTCTACTATCAGGTATCTACATGACAAGAAAGATGCCAAGTCACGATAACTCTTTTGATCCCTCTACTATAGGAATTTGATTTGGAAATAAGAGACAAACCTAGAGTTAAGAATGTGGTTGCATACCATTTATCTAGACTAGAAAGTTCAAAGACTCCCTTGAGCATTGTATCTATCACAAATATCTTTCTTGATATGCCGAGATTGTGAACTATCTCATGTCTTAGAAAGTTCCACATGATTGGACTCGTGTTATCACAAAACATTTCTATCCGACATCCGTTTATACCAGTGGGAAGATTCATACCTTTACATGGAAGGCGTGGATTGCTTTTAGCGATGGTGCATTCCTTTGATGGAGTACACCAGTGTCCTTGAGCACTACCACAAAGTGGGAGGAGACCATTCTGGACACTATACGACAACGAAAATATTGTAGTGTGGCCTCTAGTCGCCCATACTATTCAAGGATGTCACAACATATTCGAAAGGTTGCATCGATTGTCAGACATTGGGAGGTACCATTGATTCTAAAGATTCTATGCCACTCAAGTTAATCCAAATATCAGATTTGTTTTATGCCTTTGGCATAGATTTCATGTTCCCATTTCTTGACAATCAAGGATTTGAATACATCCTTCTTACCGTTGATTACGTGAGTCGGTAGGTGGAGGTTGTCCCCGCTCATTCTGATGATGACCTTACTTATATATCTTTCTCATGGATAACATTATATTGTGATTCAAGATTCCCAAGAATTTTATTTCAGACAGGGGAAGCCATTTTGTGAACAAGTAAGTCAAAAAGCTTGTGAAGGAGTACGGTGTTGAACACCGAGTCACATCTCCTTACCACCCACAATCAAATGGTTTTGCTGAGTTGTCTAATAGAGAGATCACTATTCTACAGAAACTTGTACGGTTGGATAGGAAGAGCTTGTCTCAACTCCTTGATTTCGTTCTATTAGCTTATCGAATCGTCTACGAAACTCCTTTGGGTATGTCTCCCTATGAGCTTGTTTATGGTAAGACATGTCATCCACCCATTGAGCTAGTTCAAAAAATCACTTTGAGTAGTTAACATATGTAAATTGGACATATACTCAGTGGTCAGAACCACAAGATAGATCTGAACAGACTCCCGAAATTCATAGATTATGCATACTGCAACATCCTGATGTACATGTAGAATGTAAAGATATGGAACGAAAAGTATAATAGAGGAAAGACTTTCGATCAAGAGGTTTGGTTGTTTGATACTAAATTGAAGATTTTCCTTGGAAAATTGAAGAGCAAGTCGACAATGCCATTTCTAGCGATTATTGTACATGGAAATGTTAACATTCTAATATTAGAGTTGCCATCTGACACATGATCATTTGTAGTCAAAGGACAGTTGCTGAAGCCATACATAGATCACGACACATCCGTATCCGTGGTTGTCTCAGTTGAAGTGGTATTTCAGGAAAATAGTCAACGGTGAGAGGATTCAGATTCTTGAGCGCAAAAATACTTTTTCATTTATGTTATTTTTCCTTTCATCCCTTCTTCTATTTATTCACTCATCCCTTTCACAATGTTATATTTAGGATGAATTATCCAAAGTATAGGGGGTGAGTGTGTTGAGTGTTCATTCTTTTCCTCACTTGTCTCATAACTTGTTGATATTCTATCTTTACTCATGGATATTTCACCCAAAGTATGGGGGAGACAAGTCGAGTCATTGATTTCATACATTCAAACCCTCACTCATCCCCACTTGGTGGACAGTCTGTAATACATAGGATTAATTGATACTATGTATAGGGGGGATGACCGACATCTTATTCTTTGATTCTTTAGTTGTTGTAGTATATGATCTTCTATAGTTAGTATGAGTTATGTCTGCCTTTTATCTTCGATCTATTAGGATGTGGCTCATGCTAAGTATAAGAGGGTCGTATATACGTTGTATATACTTTAGACATAACTCATACTTACATACCTTAAATAATATGGCTAATATTATGTAAAGGTGAGGTTATACAATTAATTTACTAATATAAAAATGTATGAAAATTTCTTTCTATATACTGATTATTAAACTATGTTAAACATGTTTTGTAAATTGATTTGAAAAACGGTTTGAAATCTTTAAAAAATATCTGAAACCATTTGGAAAACTTTTTGCAAAATGTTTTCGAACATTAGTAAAATTATTTTATTAGTAAAAAAAATTTTAAAAAAATTGAAAAACAATTTTCAAATTATTGTAAAATGGTTGCAAAAATGCTTCGAAAAACTATACAACTTATTTGAAGAATCACTGCAAAATGATTTTCAAATTTTGTAAATGTTTTCAAAAAGTATTTGTAAAACTTTTGCAAAATAAGTTTTCAAAATGTTTGTTAAAACTATTTTCAAACTATTTTGAGAACCTTGTATATAATCATAGCAAATATAATTTCTTTACAAACCATATATAGACAAACCTGCTAATAACGCTGAACTTATTATTGTATAAGTTTCTATTATAAATTATTCATCTAATTATTGTAAATAACATATGCACTCCCGTGTAAATTTCTTCTCATAATTATTTCAATAACCCTTTTTTCAAAAATACCTAAGATTTTGAAAAAATTTAAATACCACAAAAAATTACAAAAGCTTTCGAAAAATCTTTAAAGATTTGCAAAACCTTTTGGAAAATCCCATAAAAAGTGTAAAACCAGAAAATATATTCCACAAAATACCTTGCATTTGCATTTTTCTGAATGATATGGACTATTGAACTAATCTAAGTAAAATCTGAAGATTGGAGCTTCGTTATGACCTTAATACATTTAAATTCACAAGAACCTTATATGAACTGGATTTGAGGCTTCTCATGTCATCTTGACTTAATTATTTAAGACCATAAGACTATGTTCACATGTCAACTTGATATGCCTAAGTAGAATATTTCGAGAGATATGCATGACTTTTTAGATAATGGCCTAACTTGGAAACATGCACCTTACACCTGCTCAACTCAGTTGAAGTAGTATGGTTGGACTCGCCAGCATGAGACAAAAGAGAATGGAAACATACAAAGTCACAAAATTGTGCCCATTAAGCCCCAACTCAATCCATTAGCGATGAGGTCTACAGACTGGATGCAATGGCTTACAATAGTACTTCAAAAGAGGGATGATATATTGTATGAAGAGTAAAAAATCCTTATGTAAATGCAGTTGTATACAGTAATTCGAAAAAATGCAAATTCAAAAACTCCAAAAAGAATCAATGAGAAAAAAATAAAATAAAATGTCAGAATATATATCCAATAATAAAGCTTGTGCTTCAAAGTTAAGGTATTTTTGTGAGCCTACAACTACAAGACTTGGCTACACTGGTCAAGCATCCCAAGATAGATTGCTATACTGGCTACCATTCATTCTCTTCTCTACCTCCTCTTCTTAAGCCGGTTGAACTTGAACATAGAAGGGAGTTACCTGCTCCTAGAGGAATGAGTTGCTGGATTGTGGAACAAGGGTCACCATATTGGAAAAGACGGTCTCTTTATCACTTCAACTGAGAGGAGGTACATATCACTAACACTGTACAAGATGGATTGTGGTTCTTGAGGGCCGCTAAGTTTTAAATCCTATTCTCATTAAGATTTCAACAACTAATAATCCAAAGGTCTAACTATGCTCCAAACTTTGATCTTATGAAGATAAGTTTAAGAATCATTATCATTCTAAGTTTTTTTTCTTTTTCTTTTTTTTCAAGCACTCATTATCATAAGTTTTTTCTAGGGACAACTAAATCCATGTATAGAGGGACGATGAATTGTCATTCATGCACATTTAGTAATTTATTTTAGGCTTTAATCCCTAGATAAATGAATGTAAATATCAATAACACACCTGAATTAACACTTGTATATTAATCTATATAGTATGTATAAACACTTGAAATCAAACATTAAAATGAAGGAATGAATAAAAGAAAGTAAAATAAAAGAGGTATAATAGATTCTGACAAACCTTGATGCACGAGACTAAGTCAAGTATTGACTTGGTCGACAAGGAATAAAGTAGGGGAAGATATGGTAGCGAATCTATACAAAATTAGAAATGAAACCCTAATTTTTTATCAATATATAGATTTAGGGACCTATTTTATTTTCATATTTTTATTCCTCAAATCAATAAACTTTGAACATAAACATTGTATAGAAAAATATAAAGAAAAATAAAAATTTATTTCATTTAAAAATGACGCACAATATGCTCGGGACACACAAAATAAAAGATGCAAAGAAACCTTCTCAGACATGTTTCTTCTCCATAGAGATTCAAAATTGATAAAACTCACTATATTGTTCATAAAATTAAATTATCTATTTAATAAAGGTAGTTTCATTGAATTTGGAGATAAGAAACAAAAGTTGGTTTTTGGCCCTTATTGTGCAATATACGTGTATATAATATACAATATATGTTCCCCTTATATTTTTTATCTTCTTATATTTTTAAAAATGTGTAAATCTTTCCTAAAATACATGTACATAATAAAACTAAACTAAAATAACTAAAATTCTTTAAAATAAATAGTGTTTTTTATTACATAGGTAAACATATCTATAAAATATGTATAATATATGTATATATATAATTATTTAAGTACATAGAAAAATTCAGAAGAAGTAAAAGAAAAACATGTACATATGTATGTAAATATAATGTAAATATAAAAATTACTTATATAAAATAATAAAATATAAAACACAAAATATAGTTCATATATGTATCTATGCCAATAATATTACGTGTAGAAAATAATACCTAACAAATAAAGTGATAAAAATAAATAAAAATCACTAAAAATAGCTTATTAAATTTGAAACATCTTTCATGTTCCAAGTTTATTTAAATAAATATTTTTCTATTTTAATTTTAATTTCTTTTATTTTATTTTCGATTTTGTCATTTTATGGCTTGCGTGGCGCCTAAGTGGCTCAATTGCGGGTATGGGAGTGTTGATTCCAAGTCAACCCCCTTCCCCTCTTTGTAATTTCTTAAAACTAGTCGGGGCACCGATTCACTGAATTTTCACATGACACCCATTTCCTATTTAGGCCCAATCACTTCATTGAAAGTTGAAGATCATATCATACTCTCTCATGCATATCATTTTAATTTGATAATTGTCTATCGATCGGGCCTAAACCCTAAACTCCCTTTTACTTTTTCTGCATGTATAAAATCTTCCCCACCTCATCCTTTGCTCACTTGATCATCCACCCTCTCCTGGAACCCCTTTTAACCACATAGAAGCTTCCCTTTATGATAGGATGGACACACATTTGTTCTTAGGTGCAGATAAAGGAAAAATAAGTCACATCCACTTTGTCAGAGTTCTTCCTGACGAAGCTCTGCTCCCAGGTGCTGCCCTTTGGTGGGATGCTTTTTCTTATATTTTGTTTCTTAATTTATCAGTAGCGTAGGTTTACTTCTGTTTGCGTTGATTTCTTTAAAATTAGTCAAAAACCTAATAAGATCCCTCACCGAAGCTTGAAGCTTCAACACCAATTTTCATCACTCAAACACAGACTCCATTTCTATTTTCACCCTATCTGCTTCATGATCGCTTCTCCAGTTCCCAGATTTCCTTATCCCCCCTAATATCACAAATATCTGGTCCCACGGGTTTCTCTCTGCCACCCAGCGCTGGAGAACCTCCAATCCATCTCATTCATGGCACCGCCTACATATTTTTAGGCTTGAAAGGTTTGTTTCTAGGTCTTGGCTCTAACAATGTAGATCTCAACATCAGAGGACCCCATTAGAAGGGTCCCAAGTGAAAGAGAAGGAGCTCTAGATTTAGCTTCCATTTCTTACCTCCCCAATCACTAGGTCCCGGTCTTGATTGAGATCACCAACAGGTCCAACTATTTCTCGGGAACAATTTACGATAGTCAGCAAGTTGGAGAGTTGTTAGAGTTGTTCAGGAGCAATGTTAAAATCTCATCGAGTAGCAGTTTTTCGTCTGCCTATCCAGATGCTTCATCCATTGTTCAATGAAGGAGAACATTCCAGAATGCATATATGACGTTCAAACGAGGCCCTCTGACAAATCTGAAAATCACCCTCGTTAATTCTTGTGAATTAAATGTATTTTTCTTATTGTAATTGGGCAATATGAATCAATCAATAAATATACTACAATTAATTAATCAATTAGTGCGAGTGATTTTTATGTTTATATAACTTGGGCAAGTCCTAGGGTCGAACTTGAGGAGGCAAAGGAACAACCTAGGTTAATGTCTATCAAATATCATGAATGATTTTCTGGGTGGATATTTTAGTATTTTAAATGCAATTTTATAATGCAAATGAAATTTGGGCAAATTTTAAGAACAAGAAAATTAATGTCAATCAAACATTGTCCAAAAATTAGAAAAGTTGGCCGAGATGTGAAGTATGATGAAATTGATGTACTGTATTTTTTTAGAGTTGTCTGATGCAGTATGATTATTTAATGAATTAATAAATGCAAACAAGGTGAATTGCTATAATTAATTATAATAAATATTAATCCTACTTATATATAGTGAATAAAATTATCTAAGATTTGATTTATCTCAAAAAAATACTAAACCCTGAAAATGTGAGATTTAAGACATATTAAAAATGATTACTGAAATGCACAAAATAATTTTTCTAGATAAATTATGCATGCAAATGAAATTCTTTTTGTTCACAATGTGAAACACAACTAATTCTTATATTCATGAATTTTCGGCAATTTTTGGATCTATGGTTAATTAATTATGAATTTATAAGCACAAACTTGGAAAAATATGCAAAATGTCCTCATAATATAAATAATTGAATAACCATCAACACAAAAATATAACAAGCATGCCATAATGTAAAGGGTTAGTTGAGAAACAAAATTTACATTTTTAGATAATAAAATGATGCAAGAATACTGTTCAAATAACAGAGGAAAGCTGGGTTTCTTTTCAGATATTACAATATTAAAATTAAAATAAAATGCAATTTAAGGACTGACTAGCAATTTTCGAACCCGAGTGGGATTTCTACGAGATTTTACCTAATGGTCGCGTGCGAGACACATGACCCTTGAGCAACGAGTCATTTATGGTATACAACGATTCTTCAAAGGTCTTCCATGTAGAAGTTTCCACCAACCACGTGCATGTCATGTGGGAGGGGGCCTTGGTCCTCATGGCAAGTAGCTCACGGGTGGAGTGCAGGAGGACTGTGTCAGGTGAGCGTTGTAGAGAACCTCCCTTATTGTTGTTCAATGTAGGTCTTAAGGTGAAGCTCTCGAGCATAAAATTGAAGGCGGTCCTCTGACAACCCGATGCTGGAGGAAAAGCTAGGAGTTAATGAATGCGAAGCATGGAGAAAAGTACGATGTTAGTTTGTCAGTGAAGATTCTCGTAGGTGGAGCGAAGCAGCACGCTTGCGGAGTAGATGATTGGGGATGAAGTGTGGTGTGAAGGGATGGAGGATGAAGGTACAATTAGTTGGTCGTGTGGAGGGCAAAGGTGGGATCAACGGTAAAGATAGCCGGAGCAAAGGGCAATCGATGCAAGGCCACGCTACGATGAGGTACCATACATAGGACCTCACTGTTGGGGGAGGGATGTCGATCTGTCACCACAGGCACTCTCCTTATATTGTGTAGTTGGAGGATGAAGAAGATGTGTTGTAGCAGAGCTTGCTTTATAGCAGAGGAGGTGACGATCGATTTGGGAAGGAGCGACTGATTGAATCAACGAGGGACGAGATTTGATTGGATTCGAAGGAGATCGGATATGGAAGGTGGCCAAAGAAGAGAGTAATGTAGCAGCGGTTTAATTGGAGGGGAGAAATCACGGAAGAGATATCGACGACGATGCGGTGGCCGCTCGATTTGGGGAAGTGGAGCAGGAGGGGGATGATGCTCATCGACCGTCTGATCGGTCGAGACAAGGCAACTAAAGGTTGACACGTGCCACCTTTTCATTTATTATTATTTACTATTATAATTATTTTTTAATTTTTTAATAGATTAATGAAATATAAGTGCTTAAAATGAGTTGCAAGTGGTAGCTCCAAGAGCTGCCTCATGTCGCTCTCAAAATAATCACAAAAAAAAGAAAAGAAATGTCAAAAATAAATAGTAACAAACTCGGTTCAAAAACATTTCTCCACAAAAGTTTTCTCGCCTCGATTTCACGAAGAGATCAAAACCAAAATAGGTTATCTGCACAAAGTAGTATATTTGGGGTACTCCATATGTATAAAATACCGATTTTTTTGTATTTTTTGTCATTTTTATATATGATAAAATGGAGAAAAAATAAGTTAAAAAAAGACAAATACTTACACATTAATATATTTTTTATTTTACTTAATTAACAAAATAAGAAAATAAAATAAAGTATGATAAATACGACATTTATACATATTGTTAGTGAACACTCGGACTAAATTAGTTTCTTTGACTTCAATCTCATTTTGGACTTGTAGTTTTGTGCATTTTAATACAACTTTTATAAAAAAATAATTGGAAGAAATAAAATAAAAAGAGTCAAATATGTAAATAAAATAATAGGTCAAATTTGGGTAAAATACAAAATGTATAAAAGAGGCACAAAACCCAAGTTTCACACATGAGCTCTGATTTACTTCAACTAGGTCCTGTTATGAAGGTAATTGAATGTGCATTAGTTAAAAAATGAGTAGAGATCAAATCAAACATTGTACAAGGAAGATATCAACATTTTAGCATGATTACCCTGAAATTAGGGTTTGGTTTTATGGACCTCTTATCTCTATTTATTATTTTTTGTATTTTTTTCTTTATTCTTGTTAGTGATACACACACAATGGAGGTGGTTCAGGTGATTTGAAGTTTGCATTAAATAATTAAAATTAGGGAAGTTAGCTTATTTTATAGATCAATTATGCTGAGATTTTTGGCTTCTTTTTTTATGCAATTATTCATGATAAAATGCAATTATTAATTACATATGCATGAATGATAATTATGCAAGATAATTGACAAAATGCAGATGAGTTTTGGGGAACTTAGGTTAATAAATCATTTTTCTTTTATCTATTCCAAAAAATAATATATTATACCATTATATCATCTAAAAAAATTAAACTACTCAACTTCGACCTACTTTTTCAAACTTCAATACAATCACATCACAATAACTACTCACTTTTGGAAACTTCAATACAATCACGTCGCAATAACTACTCACTTTTCCAAACTTCAATACAATCACATCACAACAAACCCTCTCAACCCAAAACCCTCTATCCAAACACCAGAACACAAAAATGGGTTACCCTCCCCCAGTTTACCTCGAGGTAACCTGGCAACCAAACACACCCTTAGAGTGATGAATCGCGGATTAATCAACCCCCTATACTTAAACCATACTCGTCCCCGAGCAACTAAAGCAATGAAATGAGTTGAAATGAGTTTGGGTTCCATACCAAGACCATGAGTAAAAAGGTGAAAATGGATCTAGACATGACCTTTAGATTATTAGTTTGGAAGAACTTCCGTGAGAATTTGGGTTTTAATAAAATAGACTCCAAGTTCTACACATCATTGTAACAATTTTGGCTCAGAAGTCATCTTAGACCAAACCTCTTCCCAAAGCATACCCCATGAATATTAAATAATTGTCTCAAGCATGTGAAAGGTTTTATATTTTCCCATCAAGAATGCCTGACTGCCATGCAAACCTCTCCTCTGAGAACTTGGCCTTGGGGAGCCAGGTATTTCCTTTTATGTTCATTCGTTTTGTATTCAGAATCGAAAGGGGGAGAAATTTTTAGAAGAAGGGGAAAAGAAATGGAGGGTGACTAGTGTAGTCACCCCTTATTGTGAAGACGACTAGTTTAGTCAAGTCTCCACCAAGATCTGTAGGTTATCTTGAACCTTGGACCTTTTTGGTCACCTACTTATTTGGTAGCTGGTTTTTTTTTCAGATTTTTGGTTGCTCTGTACGGATTTGGAATCTTTTTTTTGCACATGTTTTAGGGTCTTAAAAAAATTGTGCCCAGTCGTCCATCCCGTATCCGAAGCTTTATTTCAACCACATACTCAGGTCTTTAGATGTCCATGCTACCAGAAAAGAAACTCACATAATCTTCCAACACTCCGTCTTAGTTAAGCTAAGTGCACAGTGCGAGAGTACAAATTAATTCCTTATTAAAGAGTCGTATCTAGAATGAGGCGACCATGTTAGACACTGAGAGTCACATTCTACATATTGCCATGCGGAACTCAAAGAATTAAGTCAAAGACATGAAGCTTCTAAAATCCTCATTCTCGATGAGTTCCTCTAAAAATTAGGTGGATTAAGATCATGTCATGACTACTCTCAATTTTTTCTCATAACAAGGTTCCAAACACATGGAGTTTTCACCAATGAAGATGCGTGTAATGTTGAATGAATAGCAAATGTATGGAATGCAGACAATTTTTTATGAGATTTTTACTGCAAGATCTGTTTTTGGTTTTTTCATTTTTTAAATTTTTTAATGTAAAAAATGAATAAGATGCCAACTTTCAAAACTTGGGTTGCACACATAATGTTAGTTACACAAAACATAATGTTAATTTTTTTAGATTTTATAAGTTAGTTACTCACCCCATAAATAAGAATATAGACTTACATGAAAGTACGAGCTACAGTTAAAATATATACAGAGTATACACACCCCCTACATCATCAGAGTTATCCTTAGAATAATAATACTGGAAGGTAGAGGTAATCTAAATATTCTTGTTCTTAAGCTGCTTTCTTAGAATACGTTCAGTCTTATGGTCAACTGATTCATCCTATAATGATGAATACTGTGAATTAACAGTCTCAGTCTGGTCATAAGAAATTATTCTGGTATATATAATACGACCAGGGAGTCAACTCTAGTGGAATAGTAGTGAGGAGCATGAGTCGTCTAACGAGGATCGATACTTGGCTGCTTACTAAGATAGGGCTTCTGAGTTGCCAAACTGAGCTCACTTATAATGATCACCTTATCCAGACATGTTGAGAAATCATCATGAGATTCCTTTTCAGGTATATCAAAGGTGACTTTCACAGTCAGTTTTCTGAAACCTGAAGCAACAAGAAGAGGAGGAGACTGATACGACTTAAGGTGCTCAAGAGAATACCTCGAGGAATCAATACTCTTATTCTTCTCATAAAATAGCCGACTAAATGAAGGAGCAACCTATTTAACAGGATTGGTCAAGTTAGTCCTTGTTGTCTGTGAAGGTGCATGTCCTGATGGTTGAGTGTTGACCATCAATTCGCCATCAGATTAATAATAATTATAATATTCCTCCTAATCGGTGGATGTCCTACGTATGTGTTCTCAGTTGGCTTGGTATTGGTGAGTTATTGTGTCAGATCATTAAATTGATCAAGGTGGTCAGATGAGGTCTTTTCTGATTTAGGGTTAGCCCTTGATTGTGTGATATCATTAAAATCAATTGATTATGAATTTAGATGGTAAAATTCTTGCGTCAAGTGCTCCTCCATAGAATTTGTCAAGGTAGTGATGGAAGAGCAAGAAGTGGGAAACAAAAGGATAGGGGAAATTTTTGATCCAATGATCGGTTCAACAACCATTATCTCAGGTGTACCAGCGGAGTAGGGCTCTTCTACCGCTTGTTAGTTATGATTGTTTGTGGCTTTGTGTGTCATCTTAGAATATCGTGTTTCCTTAAAGATTGTGTGTTGAAGTGCTCCCAATATGGTGAAATTGATTGCCCGAGTATCACAATCTATAGTTGCCTTAAATAAGGCTAAAAATTACGTTCTGAGAATGATTAGACACTGTATAAATTCTCCTTGATGCTCAATATAAATGATCGTGAAGTCCACTTTGAGCGGAGTAACTTGGAATGTAGTGATGACAAAAGTAGTTCCTCTCGACCATTTTATAGATCGATCAACTAGCTAAATGATCTCTCTTGATTTCCTGATCAGTACGAGTTTGAGCTTGTCAAAAACAGAGGTCGGGAGGATATTGATTAGTGAGTCGTCATTGATTCGGGCATGGGTGAATGTGGTGTCTCTGATTTCACAATCAAACCTAGGCAACAGCTTCACTATGTGGCTCTTGGTCTTTCTTCTCATCACTAAGGAGGTGGCTATTGATAATATGCGTCTTTCAATCCTTGTTCTCTTCCTACTTGACTTTTTGAGCATAAATAAATCTTTCAAGATCGGGGATGATTTCAATGGCCTTTATTAAGGGAATCTCAAAAATCAATCTTTTATCCAATGCTTTCCTCTGAGTAGGATCCAATTTATTCAAACCCTCTTCACTTTTAGTTTTTATGGTTTTTTCTAGTTTTTCAAATGTTTTGGGTTTTTTAAAATATTTTGATTTTGGTCTTTTTGATGTGGTGTGTAGATGTGATGCTTTCCACAACTGAGGGGATTGCATGTGTCGAGTCAAAGTCATCCCTAAGGGAGTAATATGCAAAGGTGTGGTTATCGGAATTGTCCCTAGGGTGTATAGAGTGGGTTTCTGAGTGTTCTCTTGGTTTTCTACCTGAGATACAATCATTTCATATTCCATTTTCATCCTTGAGCTAGGTGAAATATCTGTCAACATATCCCATATCAGTCTTAATTTTTCATCTTCTAAAAACTCTTCATGGTCCATCATGAGTTGAGTCTTCTCTCTAGGAGGATTTTGTAAAAATTTGTGGGTCCATACCCAGCATATCGTGACTCAGAGATGCGATGCTGGGTTGAGAAAGGCCATTTCCATGGTTGTGGATGGTCAGGTCCTCATATGGTGAAGTCAACATACAGGGTTCATGTGTGTCAATATCATCAGTCCAGTCTTCTTTATGTGCATGTTGTCCAAAGGAGTGGTATACATGTTGGTGAATAGAGATTTGCTCGTTACAATCAATCCAGTACAAATAATCATCAGGTGCATGCTGCTCCATCCAAATTGGTTGACAAAATTATGATGAGAAAATGAAGTTGGTGTCCCTACAAGTTGTTTATCTCAATAGTAAATTCCTCTTCAAATGGTTCATGAGTTTTGGTGAGAAATCAAGAATAAGATGGGTCATCCCAAGATGGAAGTTAATCACGTGTAGAGAAGGGTGGGGAGTGGAAATATGAAGAAGTGTTGAATTTGATTGGATGATTTGAATAAAATGGATGGGAATTCATAGAGTGGGTTGGATTCATTTAAGGGTTAGAGTCTCCCATGATTGTTAGAGGATGTCTGGAGGATGAGGATTAGATGATCGGGGTTTGATCGAAAAGAAATAATCTGGTGGATACTCATACCAATGCCCCATCATTTTCAAAGGAGATGGATGAGTTGACATAATGGATCTTGATTAAAAGAGTGCAAGTACACATGATACACATAAGAAGAAACCCTAATTTTTTTAAATTAATAAGGGAGAGTGATGTCACAAGTGCGCATATTTGTTGAGCGAGATCTTCGAGGAGTGATTATTATTAATATAAAGTTGTCGTTGTGATCCTCAAAATTCCTGACGTAAACAAACAAATTTATTTTTTTCTACTTAAGAAAATAACTAATTACAAGAACAATGAAGCGAGGGAAATATTTTTGCTATTTAATTAACATGTATAGCGAACAAGGTTAAACTCAAGGAGGCTGAAATTCCCAAGGGTTATTCAAATAATTGAAAACTCAAATCAAGGAAAAAGGAATCTCAAATGCTAACTATCTTAAATTGTGTGAATTTTTTATCTTTGTTATTTTTTTTAGATTTTTTATTTCTATTTTTTATTTCCCGATTTTCATATTTTTTAATGATTTTAATTTTACAATCTTTTAAAATATCAAAAATATAATTTTTCAAGCAAGTTTATTCACAAGAGAAAAGCAACTTTTTTTGGATTTTTTCAAATATAACAGAAATGCTCAAAAATGTCTAAAGAAAATATTTTTGTAAAGAAATTTTTTATTATTTTATTATTTTTTTAGATTTTTTATATTTTTTAGGATTTTTCAAATGAATAAAAATAAGGGAAAATACAAACAATGAACAAACAAGACTATTTCACAATTTAAAAATACGAAATTCAATCAAAAATTGTGAAAATTGTTTTTCATACAAACTAAAGGAAATTATTTACACACTGGAACTGAAATCCCTTTTTTTATTTTCCTACAATTTTATATAATTTTTTAAGATTTTTAGTATTTTGTATTTTTTAGGGGTTTTATAAATAATTAATGCATAAAAATTGGTTAGACATTAAAGGCACAAAAACTAAATATTCTTATTTTTTTAAAATTTTTTATGAAATATTTGATTTTTTATGAATTTTCAAAGTTTAAATAGGGAAATGTGCGATTTTTATTATTTTTTAATAATAACAAATGATGACAAAATGTAATAAAAATATATAAGGAAGAGACATAAGCAGGTGTCTAACTTAATTTTTTGAGAATTTATTGAACACAAATAAACTTTACTACAATGGTAAAAAGCAAGCAATAAGAGTCTGGAAAGGAAGGATTGGAATTGAAGTTATTATTGTTCTTGCATAAATAAATAATTAAAAAATTAAAGGAGTGAAAATGCAAATTACCCAATACAGCATGTAAACCACATGCGTGAGATTGGTAGGGGTTGTGGCGCAAATTCTAGAACCATTGAGGGCTTTATTTACAATTTACCCATTTTTAAAGAAGCTAGGTTTCCTCGTTCGTTCTTTGTTCTTCAACCAAAGATGGCCAAGAACCGCAGCCTCTGTCTTCCTCTCCCAAGCAGGATGGCGGGTGGCATAGAGAGGAGATCGACGTGCCGTGGAAAAGTGCGCGGTGGTCGTACATGGTCCAGGCGATGAAGGAGATGCATGGGCAGAGTACAATTGTTGATCGCAGTAGAAGTCAGACGATCGACGACTGGTGGGAACTTCTAGGAAGGTGGCTTCGTTCGGTAGACGAAGGGCATGGCTCAAATGGTGGTGGGCAACCAAGTGGAAGTTGGGATCTGGGTGGTCTGCAGATCGGGTGGTGTGCATGTGAAGGAGGCAGGTGGCGACACGCAACACGTAGCACGACAGCGGTGGTGGTTGGAGCTACTTCATGTGCACGAAGGCAGGGGATGTTATTCAAAGAAGGTCAGTCGTGGTGGCTCCAAATGACTGGTTGGATGGTTTGCCCGACCAGGCGACGCTGCTTTTTTTTATTTTTTTTTATAAAACAGAAACAAAAATGCAAACTTTTCATTTAAAAGAACATAAACAACAGAAATCCTTTTTTATATTTTTATTTTTTATCCTGTAAAACAAATGTTAGAAAGAAGAAACTATGTATTTTTAACTTATAAACAAATTAGGATGCAGGCGGGACGACTTAATCCCAAAATCAAACAGAATACATGAATGGGGATCCGGCGAAAATGAGGAATGGATCCGTATTTCCATCCACCATACGTGTCTGGAGTCGAAAGATTGTGAGAGATAGAAATGAATGTGATGAGATCGGAAAATGTGAGATGAAAAATCAAATCAGGAAAATCAAATCGTGGGGATGTATTCCATAATGCGCCTCAACGAAGGCCAACTTGCTGCCACCAGACGGTTCGGAGGCTAGGTTCCCTTTTGCGACAAGATGGATATCAAAGAATAGGCTCCTCTCACCAAAGATTGATCAAATTGAAATTAGGGAGGAGGAGCCACATTAGTAGATTGAAGAATGGAGTTTGAATTTCGAAAATTTGAATGAAGATAAGAGATAAGAAGAAATTTGAAATGCGATAAAGATAATAGAGGAACTTAAAATTATTTAATTTATTAATTTTTTATTTATTTTTCGTTACTTTATTATAGTAAATAATAAATGTTAATTTTTTGATGTGGTTATTTAAGGGAAATGATTATATACATATACTATATACATATGGTACATTATGTACATAGTTAAATAAGGAATTTATTTTTTAGTTTTTTTAGTTTTAATTTTTAATTTTTAATATTCTATTATTATTTTTATTTTAAAATAATTATTAGAGAATATTTACAATTATCTACAAATACAATATATATAAAAATAAATATGGATATATACAGTAAATAGTAAAATTGCACAAACCACCCCAAAAAACCATCTTTCAAATCATATTCCAAAAAGTATGAAAGCACAGCCATATCAAAGATAATTTATTTTAGAATACAATGGAAGTTTGTTTGGTTCAATTTGAGTTAATATGGAGCCGGAATTGGTCTTTCAATTATCGCTTTATAGCTTTTTCTAGATGTAGTTACTTTTATTCTGTACATGATTTTATTTTGCAAACATTTTTATTATTTAGGAAACATTTTATCTACAACTTTTGTTTTGAAAATTATTTAATTTGAGGTCAATTTATATACAAATAAAATAGTGTACATATACAAATATTTACAATACATTTTCTTTTGGATTTTTTGATTAAGGACCCTATCTCCCCCTACTTTATTCCTGGTCGATCAGGTCAAGTCTTGACCTTCTGTCGATGTTCGGGTTATCTTGTATCTATTACATATATATAATCTTTTTTTTCATTTCTTTATTTTTCCTTTCTCTCTTTATTTATTTATTTTAGGTAAATATAATATTTACACACAGATGCAAGTTAGTAAGAACATGGAGTTAGTATTATATACATGTTCTTTATAAGGGGTTTTAATCTAAAATAAATGAATAAAGATGATGAAATGCATATTCATCATCATTTTTATTATTGAACAAGATTCACGTACACCAATGCAAACGCAATACAAACGTCAGGTTCACCAACTCATATTGTGAAGGTTGCAAGAGTTGGCTAATTATTTTTCAATTTTAATTGGTGATAATTTCAATATTGGAGAAGAATTACTAAGATGTTAAGTGCCAGAAATTTTCCTAAAGACTTCCTGAATTCGTATGGCTAGTTGCATCCACTTTCAGACAGTATGGGTATAAGTACATATCATAAAACAACTACCCGTGTTACTTTAGGACGATACCAATCGTGTTGTCCTTTATTCACCAACTTTGCTAAGGGAGACCGTAGTTCCCTCACCGAGAAGTAGCTACTCATTTCTAGAGTCGGTAGTTTGAATGAAGATTCTAGAGCTTGGCAATATCCTAGTGTTTGTCTTTCTCTCTCACTCAGCAAGATAAATGAATATAAGGACGGGGTTACTCTCCCACAATAATTATTGATTTAATGGTATCATCAAAGTTGGCCTTACATAGTAGTCCCAATTTTAATTTAGGTGATCATTGAAGAAAAAAGTGAGCAGAAATACACGAATACACGTCTACCATTCAGACCTAATTTCATTTAGATCTTAAGTCACAAAACAAGAGAAAGAAATCAAGAACAGTCGATTCATGCAAGAAATAATTATGCATGCTTTGTTAGAATACTTACAATGATTCCTCACAATCTCCATGTGGGATGCAATACAAGAATTGAAAATTATTCTATATGAGATGCAAGGTGACAAAATCGCACCTAGCAGGAAGTTCTATTAGCTGGGAATAATTGAGTTATTTTTTTGACTAGGTTGAATGAGCTAATGTGCATCTCAATTAATTGTGTAGTGTGGTTCTAGGTTTCACGAGCATAAGCAGAAAAATCTAGGAGCTCTAATAACTGTAGTGCAGGTCTAACCTACGAATCACTCAAGTTGGGCCCCACCGTCACTAGAGAGTTAAACATGCCACAACACACCATAGAAAAATTCAAGTCTTTGTTACATATACATGATTCCAAATGGAAACCTCTATAAACATGCAATTAAATACAAAAATTAAAATTGCAACAATTAAACTCCTAGACTCTATGCTCTCTCAAGACTTGACTCGATCTTAATTTAATATGCATCTTTTTGATAGTCGGTTTTCAGAAAAATTGCTCTAGATACGTCGAGTACGTCACATAAAAACTAAAAGAGAAAATGTAAGAGAGATGACATAAAAATTAATCAAAAATAAAGAACAGAAAAAAGATGTTGAAAAGAAATAAATGATTGAAAAGAAATGGAAAAGGTACAGTGGTAACGTTTGGGGATCAAACTACCCAAATGTATGTAGAAAGGTTCATGGATCAAACTACCTGAATGTATGGAAAATCTAACACTAATTTTTTAGACAAAAACCTAAGTTGATTGCCTCCCTAAAAAGTGACCCATCTAATGAATATGAAAATCACCCTCATTAATTCTCATGAATTAAATGTGTCTTTTGTGTTATAGTCGGGTAATAGGGATCAATCAAAAATATAACACAATTAATTAATCAATTAATGCAGGTGGTTTTCATGTTTATTTAACGTGGGCAAGTCCCAAGTTCAAACTGAAGGAGGTAAAGGAACAACCTCGATTAATGTCTTATCAAAGTTCATGCATGGTTTTCGAGATGGATTTTTTGGTATTTTATGCAATTTTAGAATGCAAATGAAATGCGGGCCAGTATTAGGGATAATAAGACTAATATTAATCAAATGATGTCACAAAATTACAAAACTTGGCTGAGATGTAAATATCAATGAAATTGATGTACTATATTTTTTGGGAATTTTTTTATGCAATATGATCTAACGAATTAATGATTGTAAATAGGGTTAATTACAACAATTAGGTATAATAAATATAAATCCTACCTATTTCTAGGGAATAAATTTATATAATATATATCATGATGTGATTTATCTCAGAAAATCCTAAACCCTAAAAATGTGAGGTTTAAGACCTATTAAAAATTAATTACAGAAATTCACAAAGTCGTTTTTACCGGTAAAAATATGCATGCAAATGCAATTATTTTCAGGCACAATGTGAAACACAACTAATTCTGATATTCGTGAATTTTTTATAATTTTTAGAGCTATGGTTAATTAGTTATGAACTTCTAGGCACAGTCTTGGAAAAATGTGCAATTTTCCAAATAATATTAATGATTAAATAACTACTGACAATAAAATATAAAAGACATGCTGTAATGTAAATAATTAGTTGATAAACAAAATGTTATTTCTGGATTATAAAATAATGCAAGAATATTGTTAAAATAACATAAGAAAGCTAGGGTTCTTTTCATAAATTACAATAATAAAATAAAAATAAAAATGAATTTCAAAGACTAAATAGCAATTACCGACCTTGGAGGGGTTTCTGCGAGATTTTCCCAAATTGTCACTTGCAAGGAATGTGACCCTTAAGCGTCGGGTCCTCTAGGGTATCTGACGATTCTTCCTGGGGATTCCTTGCAGAAGTTCCCCCAACCACGTGCAAATATGGGAGGGAGCCCGTGCTTATAGTCCGGTGACTCATGGGCGGAGTACGAGATGAGTACATCAGGCACGCATGGTGGAGCACCTCCCCCGTTGGTTGTCGATGCATATATGAAGGTAGAGCTCTCAGGCATGTAGTCGAAGGCAGTTCTCTGGTGGACCGACGCTGGAGGAGAAGCCTAGAGTCGACGAAGGCAAGCATGGAGGAAAGTGCGACAAGAGGTTTTTGATGAAGATCCTTGCAGGTGGTGCGGAGAAGTAGGCTTGCGGAGTAGATGATCGGGGAGTGGAAGTACAATATGAAAGGATGGAGGATGATGGTGAGATCAATTGGTCGAGAAGAGGGTGAAGGTTGGATCGGTGAAGAAAAGACCAGAGCGGAGGGCAATTGATGCAAGAACACGCTATGACGAGGTACTAGACCTCGGACTTTGCCATCGGGAGAGGGCGGCTGAGCTGTCACCATCATCTCTCTTCTTAGCTTTTGTAGTTAGTGGATGAATAAGATGTGTGGTGGCAGAGCTTGCTTAATTGTAGAGGAGGTGGCGATTAATTTGGGAAGGAGGAGCAACTGATTGAAACGACAAGGGGCACGATTTTATGGGATTCGAAGGAGGTCAGATATGGAAGGTGGATGGAGATGAGGGGAAAATGGCGGTGGCGTGATTGGAGGAGAGAGATCATGGACAAGATACGAACGACGGTGCGAAAACCACTTGATTTGGGAAAGTGGAGCAGGAGTGGGACAATACTCCTCGGTCATCCGATCAGCCCAGATCAGACGACTGAGATGTTGACACATGATGATGTTTTATTATTATTATTATTTATCCATTATTTATTTATATTATTTATTATTTATATAAATAAATGAAATATAAATGCCAAGAATAAGTGGCACGTGTCGGCTCCAGGAGCAGTCACGTATCACAACTTGAAAAATCATAAAATAAAAAGAAAAATAGTAAAAAACATCTAATAAAAAATTTTCTTTAAAAACGTTTCTCGTCTCGACGAGATCTACAACTTTTGTGAAAAGTCTAAAACTAAAATGGGTAATTTGCACAAAGTGGTTTTTTTGGGGTACTCGGTGTGTATAAAATATCAAATTTTTGGGTTTTGTAATTTTTTTTCATTTTTATATACGATAGAAATTGAGGAAAATATGAAATAAACAAATACAAATATCTACACATAGATCTTTTTTATTATTATTAACTATAAAAATAAGAAAATAAAATAAAGTAAGATAAAGACAATTTTCGTATAGACTTATAGTCAACACTCAGACTCAATTAGTTTCTTTGACTTCAAGCTCATTTTAGATTTGTATTTTTGTGCATTTTAATAAAAAATTTGTCAAAGAAAATAAATGGAAAAGAAATAAAATAAAAAGAGTCTAATATGAACATAAAATAATATATCAAAATCGGGTGAAATACACAATGTACAAAAGAGGCCCAACCCCAACTTTCCCATATGATCTCCGATTCACTTGAACTTGGTCTTGCTTTGTAGGTAATTTAATGTACATTAGTTCAAAAGATTGTAGGTTCAAATCATACACTGCATGAGGAGGTTATCGCTATTTTAGTCTGATTATCCTTATTAGGGTTTGGCTTTATGGACCACTTATTTATGTTAGTGATTTTTTGTATTTTTTTATTTATTCTTCTTAGTGATACGCAGACAACGATCTCGTGTCAAGTGATTTTGAGTTAGCTTGAATTAATTAAAAATCAGGGAAGTTAGCTTATTTTATAAGATCAATTGGGGTGAGATTATTGGTTTCTTATTTTATGGAATTTTGCATGATAAAATGTAATTATTAATTACATATGCATGAATGATAATTATGCCAGATAATTAATAAAATGTAGAAGAATTCCGGGATACTGAGCTTAATTAATCTCTTTTAGAGTGATTAATTACAAATTCATCATCCTCTCCTACTGTCGGATCGTGCAACAGATTTAATTTTCAATAGTAGAAGCTTTAAGCAGTACAACGCTCCACGTCCGCTGATCACGTTACGTGATACAACCCCAATTGTTTGATCACGTACTAGGAGTGGGTATTTTGCATCTAACCCCTTTGATCTTTGGTTTTTACATTTTTATTCTGTAAATATTTATTACAATATTAAAACTTTGGAACATTTTTCAACATTAGCCCTAAGGTTTCTCATATTTACTATTTAATCCTATCAATGTCACCTCACTTTTCATCCCACTTGAGGCTTTTGTGGGTAAATTGCATGTTATATCTTGTTATATCCTGGACTTATTCTGAAATTTGAAAATACTTTGTGAAATTGTGTTTTAGGTCATGTCAGTTTAAATTAAATTTATATTTTATGGAGTTTTATATGAATCGACCTTGACTGTAGTTGCTTTGCAAAAATACCCCTCCCACACACATTTTAATTGTGAATTTAAATGGATAAATGGCATATTAGCCCCGGGACTTTGTCGTTTTGTTACAAATGCATACTTAAGATTTATTTAATTGCATAATATTCCATGTATTGATGCATTAATTTTTTGTTCTTATTTTAATTAGGTTAATTAGATACTTAACTCCAAATATTGTTGGAAAATTATTTTAAATACTACATATGATATTATCTCACATATATTTTTATTAAGGTATTTATTATTATTTTCCTATTTTAAAAAGTGCAAAATTAGTTATATTGTACTATTTTGAATTAAAAAATTGTAAAAATTCAAATTTTATAGCTCTCGAAATTTTCAATAAAATATAGTAAGTATATTTTACTGTATTTTACCGCATATCAAAACATCATAAAAAAAATAAAAAATAGAAACCTTAAAAATTGAAATATTTAAATTATTAATTATTATAAAAAATGCAAAAATCAGAAAATAAGTTTTAAAGATTAAAATTTTCTTTATTTCGTCTATTATGCATGAAAAAAATTTTGGGCCCACTATGATGTGGTAGATATCCCATTTTAAGTTTCCATGTTTTCTGCTTAGTTTATGAAATGTATATTACATAAATTGATAATTTATATAATCCAAGAACATTTTATTTTGTGTATTTTGAGTTTATTTTCTATATGTGAAAAATACAAAAAAACTCTTTTTATCTCTCTTTATATCTCTCACCTATATATTATTATCTGTTGAATATGCATATTAATTTTAAACATTTAGAAAATGTTCCAATTCATAAAAAATGAGTAAAAATTACACAAAAACATTAAAATTAAGACCCATAAAATACATAAAAATAAAAAATGTTGTAAAACCAACGAAAAATTGTGCTTGATTATTTGAATTAGGTTCCATTTTGTGATCTATCCATGTTTTCTCTCGTAGACGACCCTCTACATGCTTACCTTATACAAATTTCATGTATAGTTAAATATATTTCATAACTTACACACTTGCATGATCTCTTTATGCATACACATTTGTATGTTTTTATCATTATTGGTCGACCTGGTTTATTGATATCCGAGAGCCGAGAGTGGTATTGATACAACGATAATCGGATCTGGCTGTCGGGCATCACATTCCCTCAAAGACTAGACGTTAGGATCCCTCAATTGCCTAGTATCAACAAATAGGGACACAAGCAATTATCTAATTAAATTTAGGAGGTAATAATTTACTTAAGCAATTTATAGGCTCTCTAAGTCAAACAAGATGCAAAGAAACAATGCATGCATTTTTTAAATATTTGTATGCAATTATGTTACATTCTAAATTCTCATACAATACAATCACAAACTAAACACACAATTCAGAAATAAGCTATTGATTAGATAAAATAAATAGACATGGAATCAATGAATTAATGAACTATCAATCAATGCCAAGAAGAGAGCAAATTCAATCTAATTGCAAGTCAATTTTGAATTCAGGAATAATAAGGTTTAATAGACAAAATTACTCCCTTAAAGTATATTGCAAGAACGATAGACCAAATTAGTGATTTAAATGAACTAAATTAAAGGGCATAAAATTTATTTTCTAGTGACACCAATTTTGATAAATATGGATAAGTGGGTCACAAGTTATTAAAAGAACAATGTAGGGGCATAAATGCAATAAAACATGAATTATTTTGTTATAGTTGCGCAAAAAAGTAAATACAGAAACATGCTAGGTTATTAATGCAATTTTTCCATGGCAGGTTTTAACTGTAATTCTGAAGGGTTCTGGGGGCAATTTCCAATTTCACTACTATCATGTGCCTCGTGCACGTGATCGGAAGGAGTCTCGGGTGGCGACATTTGGGCCATGCATTGCATACTGGTGCTTCTAAGCTGGCTAGGATGTTCAATGCCACAAGTTTGAATCGTTGCCTCGAATTGAGGCTTAGGAGCAACGAATGTTGTCGGATCTAGAGGATCATATCTAATAGTATCTGCTCCTCCAGTTGCTCCCACCCCTCTGCATGAGGTGCTGATCAGGAGGATTGCCAGTAGTGCCAAAATTCCTCCTCCGCTTATGTTTGAAGTAGTTGAATATCGAGGAAGTTACCTGCCAATCTCGCAAAGATGTTGATAATGGGATCAATGGTTGAGGACCTTCGGAACATCGTGACGAAGCATCTTCATAGTAGACGAAAGAAGATCGGAAGATGATTGGGTTCTCTAATCACTAAATATTAATGGACCTGCAACTTATAACAATACAACAACAAAGCAATTGCAACACAATGGGAAATTCAAGGAAATGAAATGAAGGCTACATATAGTGAAGGATTCAAGCTCTAAATGGGTCACTGGTCTTTACAAGATCAGTGAAAGGTCAAGGTAGATCAACTTATGGATAAACGGAGAGTTCATAAGGTTATATTCGCATGAAATAATGAAGATTGATGATGGTATACAAAGATTTAGATGAAGAAGAACATTATATAAGTATACAGGAAAATATAATGAAAATTTGAAGAAGCTAAGATCATATTTACTCCTATATTTGAAGGTGGAAAGTAAATGAAAAAATGGAAGATGGAATCGAAGCCTAGATGAAGTATCGATATTCAAGTCGTCGCTTCAGATCTTCGGCGAAGAGATCAAGCTCAAGCAGGTCGTAAATGAAGGTCTTCAACAAGTGATTGCACCTTGGATCTCATTAGTGAATGCCTCTGTCATCTCTTACTAAAGGAACTTCTCTATATTACAAGGAAGGCTAGGATCTTGGGATTCCACATGATTGTGGAGGATAACTGCCTCAAGCGGTAGTGAAGGGGTTTTAAGGAAGAGAGTGTGGTGGTTGTGGTTGAATAGTTCGAGGACGGTAGTTTCAACTACTGACTGGTAGAACACATGACGGACAAGAGATGAACAACAGTTAGCCATGCAAGCTTTAGGTGAACTAAATGTCATTGCAATCTTTGATATATCAACAAAAGTTATTGATTTATTTTCACTCCTTGTTTGAGATTAAATGAATGAATGCCCTATAAGATCCCATAGTACAATTAGCGTTATGTACCATGGTCGTATTAATGATCATACAATAGTTGATTCAATGGTTGAATCATAGAGGTTGGTGCTTGGATGACTATCTAAGGGGTTAGATTAAAGACTCATCAAGCATCGTCAAATGATTATTAAGATATGATCTCCATTATGAGAAGGAAATGGTAATCCTTCTCTAAGTAGATATGCAACCGACCTCTTGATGCAGTTCCTCTGTAAAAGAATAGAGATTATAAGGTGTCAGATAAGTTAGTTTAAAGTGTTGACTTAACGAGATCGAGATAACCATGACCTATGTAGTATAGTATCACAATATAGGCATGCATCCTTTGACTAGAGACAAATGTATTGCTATATGTCTGAATATGTACATTTGGCAGACCAGTACATTGATGGTCTAATCAAGGTCTATACATTGACGATCAAGTGTGCATACAAGGCATATGAGTAATACGACCTATCAAAGGGATCATAGAAGTTCACTTGTCAATCAGAAGATATGAGCTCACTCGTAAGGTTTTGGGACCAATCAAATTGCAAGCATGGTTGTCTTGCTTTGGAAGCTTGACAAGAATTCGTAAGTACGATATATGCTTTTGTAAATCATATGCTTGATACCAACTCACAATGATCAAATGAAAAAACTTAATGATAAAACCATGAATAAGATAGTGTAATATTAATCCATACCTTCGGGTTTATTCTAAGTCTTCTAGTATGCATGATGTATAGGTTGTAGGAATACTCGAGTGTGAAGTGATCATAAACTATTGTATAACCATGATGCTTCCATTCCGAGGGAGTGATGAAATATGTTGGGATTTTAGTGACTTCTCTCAGTAGAGATGTGATCTAATAAGTCCAAATGTTGGACATTGATCTAAATGTGATTAAGATGCAATGAGAAGATTAGATATACAATCTTGATTTAATCAAGCATATATGACAGGTCCCCGAGATTTGTATTTGATATCGATCTCAATATCCAAGTCACTATACGTGGAATGTACAATCGCCTTGTCCTTATCTCCAAGTATCTGCAAAGAAAGTGTATTATTCTTGAAAGAGTTCAAGAATAATTCTTTTGATATATATATATATATATATCAGAGCATTGAGAAAATGGATAATTAAATAAAATTTAATTATCATGAATAAAGTGAATTTGATTATTATTTAGATGCATGAGAGTGGTGATCTAATATAATTAAATGTGTCTTAGTTATCATCAATATGAAAAATGTGGAAAGTATTATCCATCTTAGTCTTATATATTATGAATATGGTATATAATATATTAGAGAGAGTTATTTGGAAATAGCATTTACAATTTAAATGTTGATTTGGATTGGATTCACATTGGATAATTAATTTATAAATGCAATTTGCATTTTGTTTTGGGTATATGAATATGATTCACAAATTTCCATTGGCATGATTGAACTTTCATAAAGTAATTTGGAATTATTTTGTGAAATAATATACACTAAAAGTTGTTGTATGTAATGAAGGATTATATGATATATTAGATTTCATATAACAAGATGAAGGAACGCACCTTCAGTCTAAGGATGGTGTATAGTCACCTTCATTTAGGACTCAAGGTGGTCGTGCCTCCTTAATTAGAAGGAACATTGTGTCCTTAATCCTTCACGACATATTGATTTGATTGTATTAGTTTATATAGATGCTTTATTCAATATATATTTATATTAATGAAAGTAATTGTTGTTGTGTTTTTACAACCAAATCAAGGTCATTGAAAAAAAAAACAAAAATCAATCTCAACCATTAGATTTGTGTTGTCCATGGATTGAGATCCATGGACAACCAAAATATTATAAAAGAAGAGGCAACCCTGACTCTTCTTTTACATCATATAATTCAGAAGATCTATCTCTTTCTCATCATCATACATCTCCCTCTCTCTCTAAGTGGACGTCCACTTTGTGTCCTAGAGGAATGACATTGTCGCTATATCGTTGTGATGCCTCTTCGACCGCTCGTGGATCTTCATCTTAATCGATGCTTCTAATACGCGAAGAAGACTTCGGATTTCATGTGATGAAATCCAAATATCTGTCACTTGGATCAACATCTTGGATTGCGAGAAGGACGCATCTCATCAATGCACTAGCAAACATCTGCTCCATCTAATCGGACTTGAGAGAGGTGGTCTCTTCATTTAGAGGATTCGATCACAATTACGCTTCAAGAGGTATTCCTATATCTTCTATGCAGTTTAAATAAATGATCAATAATTATTCTCAAAACATGTGGTTTTATCGTTTTAAAATTTTCGAATTCCATTTCCCCGAGAAACAAGTGAAGGATATGGAGAGATCCTTGAGCACATCACGGAAGAGTGAAGATCGCATCATATATGATCAAAGTGACTAGACGCTCTAGTTGCTCGGTGCAGCTGAATTTAAAAAAAATAAATGATGAAACCACATGATCTAAGAACATTTCTTGTTTCTTTTCATCAAAATACAAACAAGATTAAGGATTACTTCCTTAAGTGTGGTTGTTATCGTAGTCTCTAATGTAGGAGACCTCCTGTCTCAAGTCTGATCCGGTTGAAGAGATGCTTGCAAGCATAGGGATGAACCACATGCTTCTTGCAATCCAATGTGTTGATCCAAGCGGCTAATCTCCTAATCTCATCTCACAAGGTTTATTGTCTTATTCACAAGCGAGGCACACCAAAGCAAATGGAGATCCACGAGTAGTCAAGACGGTGATACGACAACGTAGGGAAGATGACGCTCTCTCCTGGGTTTCCAAGTGGATGACCACTTAGAGAGAGATGGCATGTGAGATGAAAGAGAGAGCACTTTCAATTCTTGTGATGTGTGTCTAAAGAAGATCTAGGGTTGCCTCTAATTATATAATATTTTTGGGAATCCATGGATCTCAATCCATGGATAACACAAATCCAATCGTTCACATTGATTTGTGTTTCTTTCAATGGACATATGTTGTTGTAAAACACAACAAAAATTAATTTAATTTAAATAAATATATATTTAATAATAATCAATATAAATTATTTTCAATTAAATCGATCCTCTTTGAAGAAATAGGAAGGAGGCAAGCCTCCTTCCATAAGGAGCGTGGACGACCACCAAGTCCAATAAGGAGTTGTAGTCGCCCACCCCTCTCCACAAGGAAGGTGGCTCCATCTTTCGTATTTCATGGAATCTTGTATCCATGAGTATCTACAAAATTTACAATAACATTTGTTGTGCATTTATTTGCATAAATAATTCATTATTATTTTATGAACATCGTAATTATGCGATTGGAAATTTGTGAATCATATTCACAACCTAATATAAAATACATTTTCAGTTAATTGTCAAATGTAAATCCAATTTGAATGATATGGAATAATCTTCAAGCGCATCACTGGCGCATGTGGATCGTATCGTATACGATCGAGAACGACTAGTCGCACTAGTTGTTCTATGCATCAGAATTTAAAACTTTTCATGAACGATTCTCGGATCATTTCATCTAAACCACACAATGGATAAAGGAATAACTCTTGTAGAGTGGTTGTGATCTAGTCTCTTCAAAAAGAGACCCCCTGTCTCAAGTCCCTACCTTCAGAGAAGACGTTTGCGAGTGCGGGAATGAGCTGTGTGATCCTCGCAATCCAAGATGTTGATCCAAGCGTGGGAACTCCTGATCTCATTGCACGAGATGACACGTCTTTTTCATGATAAAGGCACACCAAAGAAGATGGAGAACCGAGAGTCGTTGAAGTGGCGACACAACAAGAAAGCAACAACAAAGACTCCTTCTCAAGTGCTTGGTGGACGACCACCAATGGAGAGAGGGAGAGAGGGTGTGTGAATGAGAAGAGGAGAGAGCTTGTTGTTGAAGTTCTTATTAACCCTAGAGAGCATGGTATGCCTCTCTTTATATAGGATTTATGGATTCCATGGATCACAATCCATGTGATACACAAAATTAATGGATGAGATTGATTTGTGCTTCTTTAAATGGCCAAGATGTTGTTAGTAAAAACACAACAACAATTAATTTAATTAGATTAAATATATATTGATAAATCAACATAATTTAATCGTCAAATTAAATCACCAAATCTTGGAGATAATGGAGATGGAAATCTTCCCTTCCATACGGGGTTAGGGGATGACCACCCTTTCCATGTTGGAATCGGTGGTCGTCACTACTCCTAGTTGGAGTGGGAGATTTTCCAATGAAATCTTAGCAATCTCCGAGATTTCTTGATTCCATGTATCTCCCATTACAACAATAATTTTGGTAAAATATTCTACCAAAATAATTCATAATTATTTTAAGAATATTGCAATCTTGCCATTGGAAATTTGTGAATAATATTCAACACCCAAAATAAAATGTGATTTACATTTTCAATTAATTATCCAATGTGAATCCAATTTACACCAATAGTTAATCAAGAAATATAAATTATAATAAGTTCTTTATAATATGTTATAATCATATTTATAACATATTACGAATAATTGGATATTGCTATCCACATTATTCAAATCCATAATAATTAAATCACATTTAATTATATTGGATAATCATTCACATGTATCCCAATAATGTGAATCAAATTCACATCATTCAAGATAATTAAATCACATTTAATTGTCTATTTCTCAATGCCTATATATAATTCAACTATGGAATTACTCTTGAACTCTTTCAACAATAATGCACTTTCTCCGCAGATACTTGGAGATAAGGATAGGGTGATTGTATTGTTCCATGTATAGTGACTTGGATGTTGAGATCACATCTCAAATCCAGATCTCACAGACCTCTCATAGATGCTTGATTAAATCAAGACTACAAATCTAATCTTCTCATTACATCTGAATCTCATTCAGATCAATGTCCAACACCTGGACCAAGATCAGATTACTTATCCATAGAGAGGAATCACTAAAATCCAAACCTGTTTCATTACTCCCTCAGAATGGAAGCGTCATGGTTATATAATCGTTTATGATCACATCACCCTCAGGTATTCCTAACACCTGTACATCCTGCATACTGGAAGACCTATGATAAACCAAAAGATATAGATCAATTTTACACTGTCTTCTTTAGGGTTTAATCATCAGGTTTCTCAATCATGGTCATTGGGAATCAGTATCGATCATATGCTTTCCCAAAGCACATATCATAACTTTATATTCTTGTCAACCTTCCAAAGCACGGTGACCATGCATGGAATTTGATCTGTTCCAGTACCTCATGAGTGAGCTCATGTATTCCGATTCACAAGTGAGCATGTATGATCCCTTCGAGAGATCGTATTACCCATATGCCCTTACATGCATACTAGATCGCAGTGTATAGACCTTGGTTAGGTCATCAACCTATTGGTCCGCCAAATGTACATACTCAGATATATAGTAACACATTTGTCTCTGGTCAGAGGATGTGTGCCTATATTGTGACATCATTCAACATAGGACTTAGGTTATCTCGAACTTGTTAATTCAACCTTTTGACCTAACTAATCTGACACCTCTGAATCACTATTCCCATGCTGATGATTTGCATCAAGAGGTCGATCAGATATTAGCCTAATGAGAAAAGATTGCCATCTCCTACTAAGGCTAGAGATCATCTCTTAACAATCGTTTGTCGGTGCTTGATGAGTCCTCAATCTAACTCGTTAGATATTCATCCAAGCACCAGCCTCTATGATTCAATTAATGAATCAAAAGCTGTATGATTATCAAAATGGCCATGGTACATAACCCTAATTGTACATAGGGACCTTATAGTGCATTCATTCATTTAATATCACATTGGGAGTAAAACAATAAATAACATTTATTGATAAATCATATATTATAATAACAATTATGTAGGAATGGTTCGCCTCGGGCTCACATGGCTAATAATCTCCCATTTGCCCTCAGAACCATTCAGAAACAATCCTTAAACCCATACACATTACATGCTGGTCAAAAGCATTATGTGTTAGAGGTTTGGTAAGAGGATCAGCAATGTTGTCGGCAGAGGCCACCTTTGTAACGATGATATAACCACGCTTTTGAATCTCCCGAATGATGTGGTATTTCCTTTCCACGTGCTTTCTCTTTTGATTCCATCTGAGTTCCTTTTTCCTGGGCAATGTCTCTCGTGTTATCGCAGAGTAATGAGATGGAAGTATCAGAGGAAACTACGCCAAGCTCCAGGATGAAATTGTGCAACCACACCTCCTCCTTAGTAGCATCCGATGCAGCAATATATTTGGCTTATGTTGTTGAATCCGTTGTAGTGTCCTGCTTCTTCCTTCTCCAGCTCACAGTACTACCACTCAACCGGAACACAAACCCTAATGTCGCCTTTCGGTCATCAATATCCGATTGGAAGTCTGAATTCGTATATCACAAGACTTAGAGATAACCATCTACATAGATCAAGATGTCATCTTGAGTCCGTCTTAGATATTTGAAAATGTTCTTCACTACATTCTAGTGTTGCTCTCCATAGCAGGATTGGTAATGACTTACCACTCCCACTGCATGGCAGATATCTGGCCTAGTAGACATCGTGACATACATTAAGTTCCTACGGTTGATGTATATGGACATCCAGCCATGCCTTTCTTTTCCTCAACACTTTGAGGAGCCATCACTTTAGATAGGTGGATACCATGTCTTAAAGGGAGGAATCCTTTATTAGAACTATACATACGAAAACATTCAAGAATCTTCTTAATGTACCATGTTGTTATAATCCCAATATCTTCTTTTCTCGGTTTCTAACCAATTTCAGACCTAAGATGTAAGAGGCTTCTCCAAGATCTTTTATCTCAAAGGTATGAGATAGATAATTTTTCACACTGGTCATCATCCCTATATCATTAACAATGATAAGGATGTCATCTACGTAATGCACGATGAATACAATGGTGCTCCCACTAAGCTTCTTGTACACACAAGATTCATCAGGATTCTACACAAAATCATAATTCTATGGTTTCATCAAATCTGATGTTTCAGCTACGAGAAGCCTGTTTAAGCCAATAGATAGATTTCTTTAGCTAGCATACTTTGCCATCCTCAACTAAGAATCCTTGGGGCTGCTCTATATAGGTATTCTCCTCAAGATATCCATTGAGGAAGGCCATCTTGACATCTATCTGCCAGATGTCATACTCAAGAGATGCAGCTATAGCCAGCAGTGTCCTGATGGATTTATGCATAGCCACAGGAGAGAACGTCTCATCGCAGTCGATGCCTTCTCTCTATATGTAGCCTTTGGCCATGAGTCGTGCTTTGGAAGTCTCTACTTTCCCATCAGGTCCCCTCTTTCTCTTGAAGATCCATTTACACCCAATGGGTTTTACCCCTTTAGGTGGATCTTATTGGGTCTATACACCATTCTTATGCATGGAGTCAATCTCTGACTTCATTGCTAGCATCCATCTATCCATGTCCTGATCCACAGGTGCCTCATCGAATGAAGCAGGATCATTGTCAGTTTTACCTGATACATGGAATCCATACCTTTCAGGTGGTGCAACCACACTCGAACTCCTTCGAAGAGGTATGGGTGTTTCATCTTTATTTATCTCTTCAGTTTCTGGTTCAAGAAGCCCGAAATCGTCAGGGGATTCAATGAGTTCCTCTACTTCACTTTTGTCTTGACCTTTAAGGAAGTCATCCTCCAGAAATTTCACATCTCTAGAGATGAAAATCCTTTGGGCCCCAGGATCATAAAGTTAGTATCCAATACCATCTTTAACATACCCAATGAATTAACACTCGCAAGAGTGAGATTCCAGCTTACTTGTGTCCACGTCCTTCGCATGGACCAAAACCCTCAAGTGTTTCACACTAGGTTGGGTTCCGTACCAGAGCTCGTGAGGAGTCTTAGGTACAGATTTGCTAGGTATCTTATTCAGTATATATATTACAGTCTCTACTGCATATCCCCAGAAACTGAGGTAAATGTGTTTTTTTCATCATTGATCAGACCATGTCCATGATGGTCCTGTTGCGTATTTCAGCAGCACCATTAAGTTGGGGGGGTTCCAATAAGAGTGAGATTGGAGACAATTCCATTCTCTTTAAGGTATTCCTTAAATGCATCTGAGAGGTACTCACCACCTTGCAGATCGAATCGGTTTAATCTTCCTATTAGTTTGCTTCTCAACCAAAGCTTTTAATTCTTTGAACTTTTCAAAGGTTTTAGATTTATGATGTAGCAGGAAGATAAACCCGTATCATGAATGGTCATAAATAAACGTCAAATAATATCGATATCTATTTCGAGTTGCGATACTGAAAGGACCACATACATCAACATGTACTAGGTGAAGAATAACTTTGCATCTTGTAACCTTGTTACAAAAAGGTATCATGTTCAGTTTACCTCGAATGCAATGCTTGCATGTAGGCAGAGATTGAACCTTTAGAAAATCTAAAGGTCCATCCTTTATCAATTTATTGATCCTATTAACAGATAAATGACCAAGCTTTTAATGCCAAATCATATTTGAATGATTTCCATTCTCCCTGTATCTTTTAGGGTTTTTATTATTAGTCGTAGTAACATTCATGACACGTTCATCAATGCACAACTCATATAGTCCACCAGAAGTCAAAATACCATCTGCAATATATTTGTCATCACAATTTATGACTAATTTATTACTTAAATGAATGCATATCCACTTATAATAAGTTTAGATATAGATATCAAATTTCTTTTGATTTCAGGTACATAAGGAGATTCTTTAAGTAAAATGACTATCCCACTAGATAATGATAGTCAACAGGTTCTGATGGCGACTGATGCAACACTTGCATCAGATCCCATCTTGATGATCATCTCCCCTTCTTCCAGATTCCTAGTTTCCTAAAACAGATGTAACAAATTACATACATGAATAGAAGCACCAGAATCAACCACCCAACATCCTTCTCGACCAACGAGAAAACTAGTTTAAATGATGAAAGTAGAGTTCATACCTTTTGGGGCTTTACCTTTGTCGACCGACTTCAGGTATTTTGGGAAATTACACCTCCAATTCCCTGGCTTATTGAAATGGGGACAAACATCGGTTATCTTTGACGCTATCAACGTGGATGCACCAGAAAACGAGCCAACACCTTGACTCTTCTTATTTGTCTTCTGGGTTGGGCCCTTCCGAGAACCTTGCTTCCGACCACGCTTTCCTTTGACCTGTGCAACCATGCCATTGGTTGAGGGGTTGTCCTTCCTCATTACGTCTTCAATAGACTTTAATGCAGCTAATACCCCAGCATTAGTAAAATCAACTTTGCTTATTTGGAACGTGACTACAAAGTTGTTGAAAGATTTAGGGAGCGACAACAGAATGAAATCAACCTGCATGTCATAATCCATGAAGGCTCCCAGGGTTTCCACTTCAGAGAGGTACCCAAAAATTTTGAGTACATGTTCTTTGACATAGATCCCTTCCTGCATTTTTCAATGAATAAGCTCTTTCATTACATTATAACGTTGTGTATGGTTCACATCACCAAACATTTCTTTCAGATTCAGCATAAATTCTTGGCAATGGTTCATCTTCACATGCTGTTTCTGAAGCACATTGGATAATGAACCAAGAATGTATCATCTTGCCAGATTATAATCTTCATCATATTTTTCATTAAATTTGATGTCTTTCAGAGTCATAGGGTTTGCAAGCTTGTCCTAGGATAGCACATATGAAATATGCTCAGCAAAAAGGATAAGATCCAAATTTTGGATCCAATCTGAATAATTTGGTATGGTCAACTGATTGACCTCCAGGAGCCTGCTCAGAGGGTTCATGGACTTCATTTTCTGAAATTAAGAATGCACTATATTAGAACATATAAGTAATTATATATTCATTTTTAAAAAATTTGATTAAGGTATTTTAAATCAAATTAGTCTTGCATTTTCAACTTTGAAAGTTCATTCCCTTATTCACTTTCAAATCATGAGATATACTTACCACTATATCTCTAGCAAGAACTGGGATCTCCTCTTTATCTTTGTCACATCCCAATAATATGAGAACTTGCAACTCAGATAAAGAGAAGCGGGAATACATTCTTCCTTGCAAGTCTAACTTGCATTTCCCAATTCTGTCTTTAACGCTTAGGCCCACCACCCCTAAGGTGATGTTGACCCGTCATTAATTGAACCAACCGTCATCAGGATTAGTACTCGCTATGCACAGTCCAATATCACTCCAATAATATGAGGACTCAATATTGGGGTCACTACGCATATGACCTTACTCTGTCTAGAAGAAAAGAGCCTGATCTAGATGCGCTTGTATACAGGAGCTGTCACTTCGAACATGTGTCTCCTACATACAATCCCTGGTGACGGAACCCTTCACCTTGACGGGAGACCATGGATGTCACTTATGTGGTCCTCCACCACATATTCAAATTTTTAATTAATTATCATGAATCACATTCATATAATTAATTATTCCAAGGTAAATACACATCTATTCATAATAGAATGTTTCAATTGGATATAATTTATTTAATCATATTAAATCAATTATCAATTTAATTCAATCAACAAACTTGATTGTATCTTGAAAGGATGTTATAATCTCAAAGTGTATATTATTATAATTTTAATAATTAGAAAAATACACCTTGATTTTTCCGGCATTATCGAGTCCCTATCCGCTGTAATGGCCGGTTCCCACAGGAGTGGGACAGATCGCACACGGTGCAACCTGCTACCCCAACTCTGTCCGACTAGACACCATATCCATCTCAGGAAAGGATAACGCCAAATCGATAATTGTGTACTTGAGATGTTCATAGATTTTTCAACCTAAATTATACCATATAGTAATCAAAACCATTTTGATTATAAGAAAACTTCCTAAACAAATTCCCAATCCTATTCAAGCATGTTTGTTTGTTGATTGTGTAACCAATTGTGATTTAGACCAAATCTAATCAATTGTTGGTTGAGGCCATGTCAATTAAGGAAATAGTTATACTAAATATTTCTAAAATATTTTCCAAAATTATTTCAGGAAATTAACAATTAATTTCATTAATTGACAATCACAAGGTTATTGATTAGAAATGTAATTTTCGTTGTGACCCCTACTTACTAAAATTAACATATATCAATCAAATTAAATCCAAATTACGTAAAATAAGTTTCCAAAGTTTGTTAATTTGATTTACAACAGAACCTATGCGATTAGAATGCATTTAAAGCATCTAAAAACAGTAATCCACTCATTAATTATGTTAAGATTTGCAGTCGCAGAAACTGTAGACATATGTTCATTAAAATGATCATATCTCGAGCAAACGGAATCCAAATTACGCAAACTCAGATCCTACAATTTTATTATTTAATTGGAAACAAAATATAAAGAATATTTCATGTTTAAAAATTTGAAACAGGGCCGAAATTACTCACTAAATAGAGATGCGAAAATTGAAATGCGACAACTTTCGCAACCCTAACGAACCCAAGTCTTCCTAGATTAATGGATTGTATCCAAAACCTACGACCTAAGGCTCTGATACCACTTGAGGATATGGAATAATCCTCAAGCGTATCACGGATGTGTGCGGATCGTATCGTATACGATCGAGAATGACTAGTCGCACTAGTTGTTCTATGCGGCGGAATTTTAAAATTTTCATGAGATGAAACCACATGATCTATGAATGATTATCAGATCATTTCATCTAAACCACATAATGTACAAAGGAATACTTCTTTTAGCGTGGTTGTGATCTAGTCTCTATGAAAAGAGACCTCCTGTCTCAAGTCTGACATTCGGGGAAGACGCTTGCGAGCGCAGGGATAAGCAGCGCAAATCCTCGCAATCCAAGATATTGATCCAAGCGTGGGAACTCCTGATCTCATTGCACGAGATCACACGTCTTCTTCATGAGCGAGGCACATCAAAGAAGATGGAGAACCGAGAGTCGTCGAAGAGGCGACACAACGGCGAAGCGACGACGAAGACTCCTTCTCTAGTGCTTGGTGGACGGCCATCAATGGAGAGAGGGGGAGAGGGTGTGTGAATGAGAAGAGGAGAGAGCTTGTTCTTGAAGTTCTTATTAACCGTAGAGAGCATGGGTTGCCTCTTCTTGTATAGGGTTTTGGGAGTCCATGGTCACAATCCATGGGATACACAAAATCAATAGATGAGATTGATTTGTGCTTCTTTCAATGACCAATATTTTATTGGTAAAAACACAACTACAATGAATTTAGTTAGACTAACTATATATTGGTAAATCAATATAATTTAATCCTCAAATTAAATCACCAAATCTTGGAGACAATGGAGATGGAAATCTCCCTTCCATATGGGGTTAGTGGACGACCACCCTTTCCATTTTGAAATACGTGGTCGTCCCTACTCCTAATTGGAGCGGGAGATTTTACAATGTAATCTTGGTAATCACCTAGATTTCTTGATTCCATGTATTTCCAATTACAACAACTATTGTTGTAAAATATTCTAAAAAATAATTCATAATTATTTTTAAAATATTGCAATCTTGCCATTGGAAATTTGTGAATCATATTCACAACCCAAAATAAAATGTGATTTACAATTTCAATTAATTATTCAATGTGAATCCAATTCACACCAATAGTTAATCAACAAATATAAATCATAATAAGCTCTCTCTAATAAGTTATAAATCAAATTTATAACATATTAGGAATAAATAGATATTGCTATCCACATTATTCTTATCCATGGTAATTAAATCACATTTAATTATATTGGATAATCATTCATACGTATCCCGATACTGTGAATCAAATTCACATCATTCAATATACTTAAATCACATTTAGTTATCCATTTCTCAAGGCCTAGATATAATTAAACTATGGAATTATTCTTGAACCCTTTCAAGAATAATGCGCTTTCTCCATAAGTACTTGGAGACAAGGACATGGCGATTGTATTGTTCCACGTATAGTGACTTGGATGTTGAGATCACATCTCAAATCCAGAACTCAGGGACCTCGCATAGATTATTGATTAAATCAAGACCACAAATCTAATCTTCTCATTGCATCTGAATCTCTTTCAGATCAATGTCCAACACTTGGATCAAGATCAGAGTACTTCTCTACTAAGAGGAGTCACTGAAATAGAAACATATTTCATCACTCCCTCGGAATGGAAGCATCATGGTTATACAATCGTTTATGATGACATCACCCTCAGGTATTCTTAACACATGTACATCCTACATACTGGAAGACCTATGATAAACCCAACGATATAGATCAATTTTACACTGTCTTCCCTAGGTTTTAATCATCAAGTATCTCAATCTTGGTCATTGGCAATCAGTATTGATCCTATGCTTTCCCAAAGCACATATCATACCTTCAAGTTCTTGTCATGCTTCCAAAGCATGATGACCATGCATGGAATTTGATGGGTCCCGATACCTCTTGAGTGAGATCATGTCTTCCGGTTCACAAGTAAACCTGTATGAATATTCTTTTGAGAGATCGTATTACTCACAAGCCCTTACATGCACACCAGCTCGCGGTGTATAGACCTTGGTTAGGTCATCAACCTATTAGTCTACCAAAAGTACACACTCAGACATATAGGAACACATCTTTCTCTGGTTAAAGAATGTATGCCTATATTTGTGACAACATTCAACATAGGACTTAGGTTATCTCGATATCGTTAAGTAAACCCTTTAACCTATCTAATCTGACACCTCTGAATCACTATTCCCATGTAGAGGACCTGCATCAAGAGGTCAATCATATATCAACCTAATGAGAAAAGATTGCCATCTCCCAGTCAGGCTAGAGATCATCTCTTAACAATCATTTGCCGGTGCTTGATGAGTTCTCAATATAAATCCTCATATATCCATCCAAGCACCAGCCTCTATGATTCAACTAATGAATCAACAACTGTTTGATTATCAAGACAGCCATGGTACATAACCCTAATTGTACAGAGGGACCTTATAGTGCATTCATTCATTTAATCTCAGAAAGGGAATGAAACAATCAATTGAAGGATATGGAATTATCCTCAAGCGCATCACGAAAGCGTGATCATCGTATCGGATACGACGAAGAACGACTAGTCGTACTAGTCGTTCGGTGCAACGGAATTTAAAATTTTTCATGCGATGAAACCACATGATCCGAGAACGATTCTCAGATCGTTTCATCTATAACCACAACAAGTATAATGCAATACCTCTTGAAGCGTGGTTGATCTAGTCTCTAAGAGAAGAGACCTCCTGTCTCAAGTCCGATCTTCGGCGAGACTGCTTGCGAGCACGAGGATGAAGCGCGTTGTCCTCGCAATCCAAGAAGTTGATCCAAGCGTGGTTGCTCCTGATCTCGTCGCACGAGATCGAACGTCTCCTTCGTGTGCATAGCACACCAAGAAGACGGAGAACTGAAGAACGTCGAAGCGGCGACGCGGTGGCGAGGGCGTCGACGCGGTGGCGAGGGCGTTGACGATTCTCTCCTCTAGGGTATGGTGGACGACCACCAATATTAGAGGGAGAGAGGGCTGTCGTGTATGAAGAAAGAGAGAGAGAGAGAGCTCCTAAAATTGCATGTTAAATAGAGAGCATGGTATGCCTCTCTATTTATAGGGTTTTGGGATTCATGGATCTCAATCCATGTGACATGTAAAATCAATGGATGAGATTGATTTATGTCAGTCCAATGGTCAAAATTGTTGTTGGTAAAACCAACAAATTTGGATTAAAATATATTTGACAAAATAAAATATAAATTAGTCCTAAATCAACCCAATAAATAAGGAGATAATGTACGTGGAGATTTCATCTCCATGCACCTTCCATGTGGACGGCCACCCTTTCCTATTTGGAATAGGGTGCCGCCCACTATTTCCACGGGGAGAGCAATCTCATGATAATTCATGAGATTGCATATCTCCATGGAAATCTCTCTTTATTTATTTGCAACAAATTTGTTGGGTTTTATTCTTAAAAAATAATTCACAATTATATTTGAGAATATTGCAATCTTGTCATGGAAAATTGTGAATCATATTCACAACCCAAGACAACATATAATTTACATTGTCAATTAATTACGCAATGTGTATCCAATATACATAATAATTAATCAACACATACAAATTATAATTAGCTCTCTCTAATATATTATAAATCACATTTATAATATATTATGAATAATTGGATATTTCTATCCACATTATTCTTATCCACATTAATTAAATCACATTTAATTATATTGGATAATTTCTTCATACATCAAGATGATTAAATCACATTTAATCATGATTTCGTCATTGCTTAGATCTTATGGAATTATTCTTGAACCCTTCAAGAATAATGCAATCTCTCTGCAGATACTTGGAGATAAGGACATGGCGATTGTATTGTTCCACGTTTAGTGACTTGGATGTAGAGATCATATCTCAAATCCAGATCCCATGGACCTCCTACTGATGCTTGATCAAATCAAGACCGTAGACCTAATCTTCTCATTGCATCTGAATCTCATTCAGATCAATGTCCAGTTCATGGACCAAGATTAGGTGACTCCTAAAATGAGAGGAGTCACTAAAATCCAAACCTGTTTCATCACTCCCTCGGAATGGAAGCGTCATGGTTATACAATCGTATATGATCACATCACCCTCAGGTATTCCTAATACCTGTACATCCTGCATACTGGAAGACCTATGATTATTATGAAGATAAAGATCACTTTTACACTGTCATCTTCAGGGGTAGATCATTAAGTTTCTCTATCTTGGTCATTGGGATTTGGTATAGATCATATGCTTTCACAAAGCATATATCTTACCTTCAAATTCATGTCATGCTTCCAAAGCATGACGACCATGCATGGAATTTGTTCATTCCCATACCTCATAAGTGAGCTCATGTCTCCCGGTTCACAAGTGAACCTGTATGATCCCTTTGAGAGATCGTATTACTCATACGTCCTTACATGCACACCAGCTCACCGGTGCATAGACCTTGGTTAGGTCATCAACCTATTGGTCTGCCAAATGTACATATTCAGACGTATAGCAACACATCTGTCTCTGGTCAGAGGATGCATGCCTATGTTGTGACAGTATTCAACGTAGGTCTCATTAAGTCAACCCATTGACTTAACTAACCTGACACCTCCGAATCACTATTTCCCTGGAGAGGACCTGCATCAAGAGGTCAGTCAGTCATCAGCCATCTGAGAGAGGATTGCCATCTCCTACTCAGGCTGAAGATCATCACTTAATAATCATTTGATGATGCTTGATGAGTCCTCTATCTAACTCCTTAGATATTCATCCAAGCATCAGCCTCTATGATTCATCCAATGAATCAACATCTGTATGATCATCAAGTTGGCCATGGTACATAACCCTTATTGTACAGAGGGACCTTATAGTGCATTCCGTCATTAATATCGGAAAGGGAGTGAAAAATAATCAATAACTTTCATTGATAATTTATTCATTACAATAACATTTATTGTAGAAATGGTTCGCCCGGGGCTCACATGACTAACAATCTCCCATTAGACCTCAGAACCATTCAGGTACAATCTTTAAACCCATACTCATTACATGCTGGTCAAAAACCTTATGTGTCAGAGGTTTGGTAAGATGATCAGCAACGTTGTCGGCAGAGGCCACCTTGGTGATGATGATGTCACCACGCTTTTGTATCTCCCGAATGATATGGTATTTCCTTTCCACATGCTTGCTCTTTTGATGCCATCTGGGTTCCTTTTCCTGGGCAATGGCTCCGTGTTATCGCAGAGTAACGGGATGGGAGTATCAGAGGAAACTACGCCAAGCTCTAGCACGAACTTGCGCAACCACACCGCCTCCTTTGCAGCATCCGATGCGGCAATGTATTCGGCTTCTGTTGTTGAATCTGCAGTAGTGTCCTGCTTCTTGCTTCTCCAGCTCACAGCACCACCATTCAACAAGAACACGAGCCCTGATGTCGACTTTTGATCATCTACATCCGATTGGAAGTCGAAGTCTGTATATCCCAAGACTTGGAGATCACCATCTCCATAGATCAAGATGTAATCTTGCATCCGTCTTAGATATTTGAATATGTTCTTTATTGCATTCCAGTGTTGCTCTCCATAGCAGGATTGGTAACGACATACCACTCCTACTGCATGGCAGATATCTGGCCTAGTACACATCATGGCATACATTAAGCTTCCTATGGCTGATGCATAAGGACATCCAGCCATGGCCTTCTTTTCCTCAACAGTTTGAGGAGCCATTCCTTTAGACAGGTGGATACCATGTCTTAAGGGTGGGAATCCTTTCTTAGAACTATCCATACGGAATCGTTCAAGAATCTTCTTAATGTATCCATGTTGTGACAATCCCAAAATCCTCTTTTCTCGGTTTCTGAACAACTTCAGGCCTAAGATGTAAGAGGCTTCTCCAAGATCTTTCATCTCAAAGGTATGGGACATCCAAATCTTTACACTGGTCATCATCCCTGTATCATTCCCAATGATAAGGATGTCATCTACATAAAGCACGATGAACACAATGGCGCTCCCACTAGTCTTCTTGTATACACAAGGTTCATCAGGATTCTGCACAAAATCATAACTCTTTATGGTTTCGTCAAATCTGATATTCCAGCTACGAGAAGCTTGCTTGAGCCCATCGATGGATTTCTTCAGCATGCATACTTTGCCATCCTCAGTCATGAAGCCCTGGGGCTACTCCATGTAGATATCCTCCTCGAGGTATCCATTGAGCAAAGCCATCTTGACGTCCATCTGCCAGATGACGTAATCAAGATATGCAGCTATAGCTAGCAGTGTCCTGATGGATTTAAGCATAGCCACAAGAGAGAATGTCTCATCGTAATCGATGCCTTCTCTGTGTGTGTAGCCCTTGGCTACAAGTCGTGCCTTGAAAGTCTCTACTTTCCCATCATGTCCCCTCTTTCTCTTGAAGATCCATTTACACCCAATGGGTTTTACCCCTTTAGGTGGATCCTCTAGGGTCCATACACCATTCTTATGCGTGGAGTCAAATTTTCTGACTTCATTGCTAGCATCCATCTATCCATGTCTTGATCCGCGAGTGCTTCATCAAATGAAGTAGGATCAATGTCAGTCTCACTTGACACATGGAATCCATACCATTCAGGTGGTGCAACCACCCTCGAACTCCTTCGAAGAGGTATGTGTGTTTCATCTTTATTTATGTAACACCCCAAACTTAAACATAGTGCCATACCTAAAACTCACGAAGTGTGGGTGTGGTATATAAGTGGTGGTGATTACTACTTGACAACTTGGTTTTAAGCATTTTGGGTGGTTGTCAACGGGTCCATTTGGGCCCGAATCCAACAAGTTGTCAGGGCCAGTTTTCCTCAATAACAGACCGGGGACCTAAGCCCGGGACGTTACAAATGGTATCAGAGCCAAATTCTCTCTGATAGTGGAAAGGGCTTCCCGAGAGGTGGAGCCGCCCCTACAAAGAGGTTGGAGGAAATGGCTACCCGGAGCGTGCAGACGCCACTATCACTGAGAATAAGTGATGGGACATGTCGCAACGAGGAAGTTGCGAATATAAGTGGGGGGGGTTGTAACATCCCAAACCCAAACATAGTGCCATACCTAAAACTCATGAAGTGTGGGTGTGGTATATAAGTGGTGGGGATTACTACTTGACAACTTGGGCTTAAGCATTTTGGGTGGTTGTCAACGGGTCCATTTGGGCCGGAACCCAACAAGTTGTCAGGGCCAGTTTTCCTCAATAACGGACCGGGGACCTAAGCCCGAGAGTATGTGTCGAACACCGTAGGAATATATTATGATGAATCAATATATGTGGTCCATCAATAAGTGTGATAAGTAATTACATAGTTGCTCAAAATACAGTCTCAAAATGTATGATTGGCTTAGGTTTTATCCGTATGAACAAAGATCAAATCCAGAATATAATTCATAAATGTATGTTTCTATTTAGATTTTCGTATAAATAATGATTATCTACATGTATGTGTCAAACCCATAGGGCTAGTACGATACGATAACATGTTAAAACAAAGAAATGCTATTTTCAACTTTTGTTCTTGATAGACATGCACGTTTCCTATATTCTTATGAGATGCAATTCTTATTTATGTCTGAAATTATTAGCCAATATATAACATGGCTCCTTCATCCATGATCAAGTTAAATACATAGAATCATACCTATTCCGCAAGCCTAACAGTGTTTTAGCCGTATACTAATAATGGATTAGATGGGCCAAACCCATTCAGTTTAATATTATTCTGCTTGTTTCCATATCAAGACAAATACATAGGTAGAAAAAAATATCAGAATGCTATGGGTTCTTTCCATCTGGTTTCACGTCATCTTAACTAGCAACACCATGTTCATAACTTTTAAACATATGTTTATGAGGGTCATGGCAGTTGTAAATTATTCATGCTTGGAAAATGAATTGAGCAATATCCAACTTTCCATTTTAAGAGAGGTGATCAAGACAACCATGTTGTTTAAGTCGTTACAACCGTGAATGAGGTCTCCGGAAATAGCATATTCTTTATCAAAATATCCCTCTATTGTTATTCACGCATGTAGAAAAAGGTGCTGTATATATATTTAAATTCGTATAATAATATCAGTCTATTTTATAATACTACTTAGTATACGGATCTTCACTAACTACATGATGAAAAAAAGGTACCTATTAGCTCAAGTAATTATCTACATGTAACATGTTATATGAACGTAATCCTACAATAATTATGGTGTAGAATGTAAAATTTTAAAGGAGAACACAGTGGTACTCATGTCCAGGCAAGATACATCATGCGTAAGAAGAAAATACATACTAAGGAGAATTATTCTCAACCTTATGAAAAAGGTATGTGGGTGAAAGGGAAAGAAAGTGTGAGTATATATGCATCAAATTATGTATTTTCGAACGAAGACTCCCTTGTTAATTAAACCGAAAGGTTTACATGAACCAATATTGTATGAAAAGGGAAAAGGAAGTAAAGAAAATTGAAATCCTCCTTAATAGATAAGAGTAATGGCACAATAACGATAAACAGAACTAAGTGCTACACCTAATGGTGGGAGCCACCTCTAGAGTCCAATTATCGTAGGCCTAGAAAGGGGCCAACGCCTTCCGGGGGCGTACGGTTCAAGGAATCGAATGAGGCGAAAGATAAGTCCTCTACAGTTGTAGCTACACTATCAAGTATGTCATGTTCATGTACCGCTTGTGCCAGCGATAAAGCCACCAAAGCCAGCAAAGCCACCAAAGTCATTAAGGATTAACAATTAAGACAAATTTAACCACTAAACAAACCAATGGTATGTGTACAGTTTCTGAAATTGCTAAGGCACATGTGTGCAACTATGGTCAAGTAATGGCATTATACAAGTGTTATGATTATACTGGGGTATATATGCAATTATGAAAAATTCTGAGGGTATAAGTGAAAATTATGAAAATATTAAGGTATATATGCAAATATGGTAAACCTTAAGTTGTAACGATAAAGACCCACTCTTGTTGTTGGTTTCACGCGATCCTCATTCATATGTGTTTGAACATTTGTAGAGCCTTAGATATCCTTATACCATGAGTCTTACTTTGTAAGGAGGTCCTTCCCCTCTTGATGTTGAGTTCTACATGCAATTTATCATATGTTTAGGACATCTTCATAATCTATTATATCTTTGTAGCATCATTCTAATATGGTTGATACAACCTTATTTATTTTAATCACCTCACATTAGTATAATTAAGCTAAATATAGATTTTAGAGGTAAATCGAATGCTATTATGACCATGTTCTTAAACAAAATGTAGTTTCTATATTTTAAGATCTTGTTTTGTAGATGGGAATGGGCAACGTAAATTATATGAGCGTGTGGTGAAACCTTATTTCGTATTTGTTATTCAAGGAACGTGTATATTCGTTTTATTTTTAATTCTGTAAGTAATACTTGATAACGTGAGGAGTAATGACACGATTAATTACATTTGATACTTGTATTTTTTTATTAGACGTTACATATATATGTACAGTTGCTACTTTTTTTGTTGGATTTATTAGTAGGATATGGCACATATAATTATGAATATGGGTATATATGTGAATACCGTTGGAAAAAAAGGGAGAGGAATGTTTACCATCCCACCAATCTGCACGATGATGTTAAGAACGTACATTAATATCCTTTATGGTATTATTTTATATGTTATTGGTATTAATGTAATTAATTCCCTGAGTTTATTTGTTTTAAATCACGACATTCATGGTGAATATAGGCCCTTGATTAATTGCAGGTGTCTTAGAATATTGTTTCATAATCGCCAAACTGTACATTAATTTTTATCATCGTGAATTTCATGAATAGAAGGTTACTGTTAATTGTATATCATGTACCCCATTTGTACATTCCAAAATAGAGCATATAATAAAGTTGCATTATATCTACTCGTTGTCACTAGGCACATGAACTCTAAAATAAGTAATATTGTTCATTAATCAGACTCTGTAATGGGATAAGTCAAATAAATGGGTACTGTTATTATCACTGATAAATTTATGAGCCGAGACTTCATATACATCTTGTATATAATGACCATCAGATAACTATATCAATTAAGGAGTTACAATCATAAAGTGACAACAATGAAATATAAGGGTACCAATATGTACATTATGATTCCACTACCAACTAACAAACCAGGGTTCGAATCTCATGCTTGCATGTAATTTTAAATTTGTAAGGTCCTAGGCTTAGGTCCCCGGTCCGTTATTGAGGAAAACTGACCATGGCAACTTGTTGGTTTCAGGCCCAAATGGACCCGTTGACAACCACCCAAAATGCTTAAGCCCAAGTTGTCAAGTAGTAATCCCCACCACTTATATACCATACCCACACTTCGTGATTTCTAGGTATGGCACTATGTTTGGGTTTTGGGTGTTACAACCTCCCCCACTTATATTCGCAACGTCCTCGTTGTGACATGGCCCATCACTTATTCTCAGTGATAGTGGCGGTTGCACGCTCGAGGTAGCCATTTCCTCCAACCTCTTTGTAGGGGCGGCTCCACCTCTCCAGTAGCCCTTTCCACTATCAGAGAGAATTTGGCTCTGATACCATTTGTAACGTCCCGAGCTTAGGTCTCCGGTCCGTTATGGATGGTATCATAGCCAAATTCTCTCTGATAGTGGAAAGGGCTACCCGAGAGGTGGAGCCGTCCCTAAAAAGAGGTTGGAGGAAATGGCTACCTGGAGCGTGCAGCCGCCACTATCACTGAGAGTAAGTGATGGGCCATATCGCAACGAGGACGTTGCGAATATAAGTGGGGGAGGTTGTAACACCCCAAACCCAAAGGAGTGGTTGGGTGGTAGAGCAGTGTGCCTTCACTTTAAACGATTCTGGGTTCGATCTCCAGTGGAGTCGAATATTAATATTTATTTGTAACGTCCCGGGCTTAGGTCCACGGTCCGTTAATGAGGAAAACTGGCCCTGACAACTTGTTTGGTTCGGGCCCAAATGGACCTGTTGACAACCATCCAAAATGCTTAAGCCCAAGTTGTCAAGTAGTAATTCCCACCACTTATATACCACACTCACACTTCGTGAGTTTTAGGTATGGCACTATGTTTGGATTTGGGGTGTTACAACCTCCCCCACTTATATTCGCAACGTCCTCGTTGCGACATGGCCCATCACTTATTCCTAGTGATAGTGGCGGCTGCATGCTCCGGGTAGCCATTTCCTCCAACCTCTTTGTAGGGGCAGCTCCACCTCTCGGCTAGCCCTTTCCACTATCAGAGAGAATTTGGCTCTGATACCATTCATAGCCTGGGACGTTACAAATGGTATCAGAGCCAAATTCTCTCTGATAGTGGAAAGGGTTACCCGAGAGGTGGAGCCGTCCCTACAAAGAGGTTGGAGGAAATGGCTACCCGGAGTGTGCAACCGCCACTATCACTGAGAATAAGTGATGGGCCATGTCGCAACGAGGACGTTGCGAATATAAGTGGGGGAAGTTGTAACACCCCAAACCCAAACATAGTGTCATACCTAAAACTCAGGAAGTATGGGTGTGATATATAAGTGGTGGGGATTACTACTTGACAACTTGGGCTTAAGTATTTTGGGTGGTTGTCAACGGGTCCATTTGGGCCCGAACCCAACAAGTTGTCAGGGCCAGTTTTCCTCAATAATGGACCGGGGACCTAAGCCCGGGACGTTACAATTTTCTTCTTCAGTTTCTGGTCTGGGAAGCTCAGAATCCTCTTGGGATTCAATGAGTTCCTCTACTTAATTTTTATCTTGACCTTTAAGGAAATCATCCTCCAGAAACTTCACATCTCTAGAGACAAAAACCTTTTTGGGTCTCAGGGTCATAAAGCTGGTATCCAATACCATCTTTAACATACCCAATGAAGTAACACTCACGAGTGCAAGATTCTAGCTTACTTGCGTCCACGTTCTTCGCATGGACCAAGCAACCCCAAACCCTCAAGTGATTGACACTAGCTTTAGTTCCATACCAGAGCTCATGAGGAGTCTTAGGTACAGATTTGCTAGGAATCTTATTCAGGATATATATTGCAGTCTCCACTGCATATCACCAGAAACTAAGAGGTAAATGTGCTTTACTCATCATTGAATGGACCATGTTCATGATGGTCCTGTTGTGTCTTTCAGCAACACGATTAAGTTGGGGAGTTCCAGGAGGAGTGAGATTGGAAATAATTCCATTCTCCTTAAGGTATTTCTTGAATTCATCTGATAGGTACTCGCCACTTTGATCAGATCGAATTCGTTTAATATTCCTATTGGTTTGGTTCTCAACCAAAGCCTTGAATTCTTTGAACTTTTCAAAGGTCTCAGACTTATGACGTGGTAGGAAGATAAACCCGTATCGTGTATGGTCATCAATAAACGTCAAATAATATCGATGTCCATTTCGAGTCACGGTACTGAAGGGGCCACATACATCAGTATGTATTAGGTCAATAATATCTTCGCATCTTGTAACCTTGTTACGGAAAGGCATCCTAGTCATTTTACCTCGAATACAATGTTCACAGGTAGGCAAAGATTGAACCTGTAGGAAATCTAAAGGTCCATCCTTTATCAATCTGTTGATCCTATCAACAGACAAATGACCAAACCTTTGATGCCAAATCATATTCTAAATGATTTTTATTCTCCCTGGACCGCTTAGGGTTTTTATTAGTGGTTGTAACATTCATGACATTCACATTGATGCACAATTCATAGAGTCCTCCAGAAGTTAAAATACCCTCTGCAATATATTTATAATAATGATTTATGACTAATTTATTACTGAACAAGAATGAATATCCACTTATAACTAACTCAGATACATATATCAAATTCCTTCTAACTTCAGGTACATAAAGACACTCTTTAAGTACTAGGACTCTACCACTAGATAATGATAGTCGACATGTCCCAACGGTGATTGCTGCAACACTTGCATCAGATCCCATCTCGATGACTATCTGCCCTTCCTGAAGACTTCTAGTTTCCTGAAACAAATGCAATAAATTGCATACATGAACAGAAGCACTAGAATCTACAACCCAACTTCCTTCTCGTCCGACGAGAAAGCTAGTTTCAATGATGAAAGTAGATTTCATACCTGCTGAGGCTTTACCTTTGTATGAGAACTTCAGGTATTCTGGGTAGTTACGCCTCCAATGCCCCGGCTTTTTGTAGTGGTGACAGACGTCGGTTTTCTTCGATGCCATTAGAATGGATGCATTGGAAGAAGAGCCAACACTTTGTCCCTTTCTCTCCTAGGCCGGGCCCTTCCGAGAACCTTGCTTCTGACCGCGCTTCCCTCTGACCTGTGCAACCATTGCACTGCCAGTGGGACCATCCTTCTTCATTACATCTTATGCAGACTTTAATGCAGCAAGGAGAGCAGCGCTTGTCAATTCCAGCTTGTTCATGTGGAATGACACTACAAAGTTATTGAAGACTTGGGCAACGACAGCAAAATGAAGTCAGCATGCATGTCTGCATCCATTGTTGCCCCAAGAGTCTCCAGCTCCGACAAGTACCCAAATATTTTGAGTACATGTTCACGTACCGAAGTCCCTTCCTGCATCCTGCAGCGAATGAGGTTTTTCATAACATTGTACCGTTGGGTGCGGTTAATGTCACCAAACATATCCTTAATATTCTGCATTATCTCCTGGCAAGTGCTCATCTCCACATGTTGCTTCTGCAGAACATTGGAGAGAGAACCCAGGATATAGCATCTAGCCAAGACATGATCTTCATCATACTTGTCACTATATGATTTTTCTTCCTTGGATTTAGGGTTTTCATGCTTCTCCTCGGAGAGCACATAACTAATGCGCTCTGCTGAGAGAACAAGCTCCAAATTACGGATCCAATCCGAGTAATTTGGGTCGGTCAATTGGTTGACCTCAAGAAGCCTACTAAATGGGTTCACAGACTTCATTTTCTGAAATTAAGAACCCACTATATTAGAATATAAAAATATATATTCAAATTTATAATATTTGATTAAGGCATTTTAAATCAAATTGTTCTTACTCTGTCAACCTTGAAAGTTTATTCCCTTAATCACTTCCAAAGTAAGAGATATACTTACCAATATATCTCAAGCAAGAACTGTGATCTCCTCCTTTTCTTTTTCATATCCCAATAATATGAGAACCTATGACTCCAATAAAGAGAAGCGGGAACACATTCCTCCTTGCAAGTCCAACTTGCATCTCCCAATTCGGTCTTTAATACCCGGGCCCACCAACCCTAAGGTGATGTTGACCCGTTATTAATTGAACCAACCGTCAACAGGAATACAACTCGCTATGCGCAATCCAATATCGCCCCAATAATATGAGGACCTGATATTGGGGTCACTACGCATACGTCCTTACTCTTTCGAGAAGCGACGAGCCCGATCCAGATGTGCTTTCATACAGGAGCTGTCACTTCGGACATGCGTCTCCCACATGCAATCCCTGGCGACGGAACCCTTCGCCTTGATGGGAGACCATGGATGTCACTTATGTGATCCTCCATATCATATTCAAATTTTTTTAATCAATTATTATGAATCATATTCATATAATTAATTCTTCCAAGGGAAGTGACAATTCTATTCATAATAGACTGTCTCAATTGGACATAATCAATTTAATCATATTAAATTAATTATCAATCCAATTCAATCAATCAAACTTGATTATTTTACTTGAATATATATGGTAATATCTCAAAATACGTGTTAATTCGAATTTTAATAATTAGAAAATACACCTTGATTTTCTCCGGCATTATATAGTCCCTATGTGCTGTCATGGCCAGTACCGACAAGAGTGGGACGGACCACATACATTGCAACCCGCAACCCGAATGCTCTCCGACTAGACACCATATCCACCTCGGGAAAGCATAATGCCAGATATATCAATTTGTATTTGAGATTATCATCGGTTTTTCAATCGAAATTGTACCATATAATAATAATCAAAACATTTTTGATTATAAGGAAATTTGCTACATGAATTCCCAATCCTATACAAGCATCAAGTTTGAAGATTGTGTTTCCAATTACGATTTGGATCACATCCAATCAATTTATTGGTTGAGTCCAAGTCAGTTAGGTAAATAATCATCTTCCAATATTTCACAAATATTTTTCAAGATTATTTCACGAAATTAACAATTAATTTCACTAATTGACAATCACTTGGTTCTAGAATAGGACTGTAATTTCAGTAGTGACCCCTACTTACTAAAATTAACATATCTCATTAAATCCAAATTAGACAAACTAAATTTTCAAAGATTGCTAACTTGATTTAGGACAGAAGACAAGTGATGTTTCACGCATTTCGAGGCAGATGATAACAGTAATTAACTCTTTGATCATGTTAAAATCTACTGTTTCCGCAACAGTGCATACATGTTCATTAAAACAACTATATCTCGAGCATACCAAATCCGATTTACGCAAACTCAGATCCTATGATTTCCTTTTTTAATGGAGAACAAAATCCAAGTAAATAATTCGTTCTTAAACATTTTAAACATGGCTGAAATTATTTACTAAACAGATCTGCGAAATCAAATGCGATAAAAACGTTCGCGACCTTAACAAACCCAAGTCGTCCTCGGTTTTCAAATCATATTCGAAACTGTCGAACTAAGGCTCTGATACCACTTGAAGTATATGGAATTATCCTCAAGTGCATCACGAAAGCGTGATCGTCGTATCGAATACGACGAAGAACGACTAGTCGTACTAGTTGTTCGGTGCAGCGGAATTTAAAATTTTTCATGCGATGGAACCACATGATCCAAGAACGATTCTCAGATCATTTCATCTCTAACCACAACAAGTATGATGCAATACCTCTTGAATTGTGGTTGATCAAATCTCTAAGATAAGAGACCTCCTGTCTCAAGTCCGATCGTCGGCGAGACTGCTTGCGAGCGTGGGGATGAACCGCGTTGTCCTAACAATCCAAGAAGTTGATCCAAGCGTGGTTGCTCTTGATCTCGTTGCACGAGATCGAACGTATCCTTCGTGGGCATATCACACCAAGAAGACGGAGAACCGAAGAACGTCGAAGCGGCGGCGCGGTGGCGAGGACGTCGACGATTCTCTCCTCTAGGGTATGGTTGACGGCCACCAATATTAGAGGGAGAGAGGGCTTGTATGAAGAAAGAGAGAGAGAGAGATCCCAAAATTGCATGTTAAATAGAGAGCATGGTATGCCTCTCTATTTATAGGGTTTGGAGATCCATGGATCTCAATCCACGTGACATGTAAAATCAATGGATGAGATTGATTTATGTCAATCCAATGGTCAAGATTGTTGTTGATAAAACCAACAAATCTGGATTAAAATATTTTTGACAAAATCAAATATAAATTAGTCCTAAATCAACCCAATAAATAAGGAGAGAATGTACATGGAGATTTCATCTCCATGCACCTTCCATGTGGACGGCCACCCTTTCCTATTTGGAATAGGGTGCCACCCACTATTTCCATGGGGAGAGCAATCTCATGATAATTCATGAGATTGCATATCTCTATGGAAATCTCTCTTTATTTATTTGCAACAAATTTGTTTGGTTTTATTCTTCAAAAATAATTCACAATTATATTTGAGAATATTGCAATCTTGCCATGGAAAAATTGTGAATCATATTCACTACCCAAAACAACATATAATTTACATTGTCAATTAATTACATAATGTGTATCCCATAGACATAATAATTAATCAACACATATAAATTATAATTAGCTCTCTCTAATATATTATAAATCACATTTATAATATATTATGAATAATTGGATATTTCTATCCACATTATTCTTATCCACATTAATTAAATCACATTTAATTATATTGGATAATTTCATCAAACATCAAGATGATTAAATCAATTTAATCATGATTTCTTCATTGCTTAGATCTTATGGAATTATTCTTGAACCCTTCAAGAATAATGCAATCTCTCTGTAGATACTTGGAGATAAGGACAAGGCGATTGTATTGTTCCACGTATAGTGACTTGGATGTTGAGATCATATCTCAAATATAGATCCCATGGACCTCCCACTTATGCTTGATCAAATCATGACCGTAAACCTAATCTTCTAATTGCGTCTCAATCTCATTCAGATCAATGTCCAGTTCATGGACCAAGATTAGGTCACTTCTCTAATGAGAGGAGTCACTAAAATCCAAACATGTTTCATCACTCCCTCGGAATGGATGCGTCATGGTTATACAATCGTATATGATCACATCACCCTCAGGTATTCCCAATACCTGTACATCCTGCATACTGGAAGACCTATGATCCTTATGAAGATAAAGATCACTTTTACACTGTCATCTTCAGGGTTAGATCATTAAGTTTCTCTGTCTTGGTCATTGGGATTTGGTATAGATCATATGCTTTCACAAAGCATATATCTTACCTTCAAATTCATGTCATGCTTCCAAAGCATGACGACCATGAATGGAATTTGTTCAGTCCCAATACCTCATGAGTGAGCTCATGTCTCCCGGTTCACAAGTGAACCTGTATGATCCCTTTTGAGAGATCGTATTACTCATACGTCCTTTCATGCACACCAGCTCGCCGGTGTATAGACCTTGGTTAGGTCATCAACCTGTTGGTTTTCCAAATGTACATATTCAGATGTATAGCAACACATCTGTCTCCGGTCATAGGATGCATGCCTATGTTGTGACAGTATTCAACGTAGGTCTTTAGTTATCTCGATCTCGTTAAGTCAACCCATTGACTCAACTAACCTGACACCTCTGAATCACTATTCCCATGAAGAGGACCTGCATCAAGAGGTCAGTCAGATATCAACCATCTGAGAGAGGATTGTTGTCTCCTACTCAGGCTGGAGATCATCACTTAATAATCATTTGATGATGCTTGATGAGTCCTCTATTTAACTCCTTAGATATTCATCCAAGCGTCAGCCTCTATGTTTTACCCAATGAATCAACAGCTGTATGATCATCAAGTTGGCCATGATGCATAACCCTTATTGTACAGAGGGACCCTATAGTGCATTCATTCATTAATATCAGAAAGGGAGTAAAAAATAATCAATAACTTTCATTGATAATTTATTCATTACAATAACATTTATTGTAGAAATGGTTCGCCCGGGGCTCACATTGCTAACATCAATAACGTTTATTGACAAATCATATATTATAATAACATTTATTATAATAATGGTTCGCCTCGGGCTCACATGACTAGCACAATTCACATCAACATTTAAATTGTAAATGTTATTTACAAATAGATCTATCTTATACATTATAAATCATATTTATAACACATATGATATGGATAGTGCTATCGGTATTATTCATGTCCATAATAATTAAATCGTATTTAATTATCTTGGATCATCATTCTCATGCTTCAAAATACTATGAATCGAATTTACAATTTTAATGTTAATTAAATCACATTTGATTATCCATTTCAAAGAGCTTGAATATAATTTACCAATGGGTTCTCCGCAGATACTTGGAGATAAGGACATGGCAACTGTCCATTATACATATAGTTACTTGGATATTGAGATCACATCTCAAATCCATATCTATTGGACCTCTCATGGACGCTTGATTAAATCAAGATCGTAAATCTAATATTCTTATTGCGTCTGATTCATATTTTGATCACTATACAACATTTGGACCGAGATTAGATTACTTCTCTACTGAGAGGAGTCACTAAAATCCAGATTTTTTTTATCACTCCCTCAGAATGGAAGCGTCATGGTTATACAATCCTTATGATCACATCACCCTTAGAGATTCCTAATATAAATACATCTTGCGTACTGGAAGACCTATAATAAACACGAAGACATAGATCAATTTATATTGCCATCTGAATGAGTTGGTACAGATCATATGATTTCCAAAAGAAAATATCCTACAAATCCTTGTCATGATTCCAAAGCAAGATGACCATGCATGGAATTTGATTGTTCCCAATACCTCATGAGTGAGCTCATGTTTTCCAATTGACAATTGAATCTATATGATCACTTTGAGATATCGTATTACTCATATGCCCTTGTATATACATCAGCTCACAAGTGTATAGACCTTTATTGGGCCATAAACCTATCAGTCAGACAAATGTATATACTCATACATCTAACAATACATCTGTCTCCAGTAAGAGGATGCATGCCTATATCATGACAACATACGACATAGGACTAGATTATATCGATCTAATTAAATCAATTCTTTGACCTAATTAATCTGACACGTCTGAATCTCAATTCCTATGCAAAGGAGCCGCATCAAGAGATCGATCAGATATCAGCCAAAAGAGAAAGGATTGCCATCTCCTACTCATGCTGGAGATCATCTATTAACAATCATTTGACGGTACCTGATGAGTCCTCATTCTAACTCTAGATATTCATCAAGCACCATCCTCTATGATTCAAAAATTGAATCAACAACTATATGATCATCATGATAGCCATGGTACATGAGTTATGTATGAAAGCATATATAATATATACGCACCCCCTATACTTAGCTTGTTGAAGAATCACCATTTCATCATATTTATTCATTTATTTTAGTGTAACATCCCTTATAAAACACATGTAAATATCACTAACTCCATTCTTTTACTAAATCTAATTATTGTGTAAATATTGTATATTTATCACTATTTTAACCTAAAAAAGAATAAATAGATAAATAAAGTAAAATAAATAAAATAAATTGTTGTATATATGCAATAGATACATGGCTCAATCAAACCCTGAAAGAAGGTCAAGACTTGACCTGACCGACAAGGAAGAAAGTAAGGGGAGATAAGGCTTAATTACTAGAAAATCTAGAGAATTAACTTATCACATGTATACTTTTCACTTGTACATTATTGTCTATATAACTCACTCTAATTTATTCATCACCAAAAAACTTTGTAAACAATCATTATTCCTTCTTGAAATTTATCAATAAAATTTTCCTGAAAATTATAAAAATAATTGCAATTAAAATATCTGTACATTGTGTAAATATCATCACATTCCAAAAGCCGTAATGTATAAAATTGCAAAATCAATATCTTATCCACATGATCTCCAAATTCATCAAACTCACCTTTACTATACTCCAAATTAAATTATCTTTCAAATGGAGGTAATTTCATAAAAATTAGAGAAAAGATTTGAAATGTGGCAAATTGGTGTATTATTACCATGCATATATTGTACATATACCTATTTAATTAACCTAATAAATTAACTCTTAAAAATCAAATAAAAATATCATTAAGACCCTTGTAAAATATTGTAAATAATTACATATGCATATAAATAATTAATTAAAATTCAATGTCTTGTACATATAGGTATAAATACCTGTAAATAACACTTTGTATTTATTTTTAACCCTTGTATATACATTATTTAATTAATTACAAATCACGCACATTATATTTATTTATTCTTAACATTGTTACATTACGTAATTAAATAAATTTATTTTCAAATTTTAATTGAATTATTTAACTTTTTATTTAAAATTTGTCGTATAGCCTATGTTGGATGCATTCTCTGCGCGCTCTGATTGGCGGACCCAGGTTGCAGAACCGAGCAACGGGTCGGTCTGCGCCTCCTCTCTTGCTAACCTTGCTTCGCCATTACTTCTCCTCAATTTTCCATGTGCCTCTGATCAGTAATCACCCACACTTCCTTCTCTGATTCTGTCGCTCATTTAATCCTCCCACTCGTCAGCCTCTCATATCCACTCAATTCGCCTCCGATCTCACCTATTTTTAAATTCAAATACCATCAAACATCACCCTATAAATTTCAGCCCTCCATCTCCTGTGAGCTGTTGATCTCACTTTAGCCCATTTTCTTCCTAAGTTTGAGTGCTGACAGGTGATGAGTTCGGAAAAGCCTCTGTTAAATTGCATAAATTTAGTGTTTTAAAAAATGATGTTTCATTTTCTTGTAGGTGGGCGATCAGAATCTATCAAGAAATAATCACTTAAATAATTAATTCAATTAATTTGAGTGATTTTTTGTTTGTTTTACTTGGGCAAGTCCCTGTGTCTAACTCAAGGAGGCGAAGGAACAACCTAGAACTATGTCTATTAAATTTCGTGCACGGTTTTCAAGGCAGGATATTTTTGATATTTTTTGATGTAATTTTTGGATGCAAATGTGGCAATATTAAGGGAATAAATTGCAACTTTATGTTAAATAGAGTCCAAAAATTATGAAACTTGGCCGAGATGAAACTAATGATGAAATAAATGTACTATATTTTTGGAATTTTTGGATGCAAAATAAATATTTTATTATTAATGAATGTAGACAGTGAGATTTTCAATGATTAATTACAATAAATATTAAATATACTTATCTTCAAAAAAAAATCAAGATATATCACTAGGTGATTTAGCTCAGAAAATCCTAAACTCTAAAAATATTGAATTTAATACCTAATAACAATTAATTAATGAAATGCAAAAAAATAGAGAGAAAATTATGCATGTAAATGCAAATTCAACCAATCAAACAATTTTCAAATCACAAAAAATTAAAAAAATAAAAAAATGTCACAGTAGGAGGCCGACCTTCCTTCTCCTTTGCCGACCACCGCAGCGACCCTCAGCCGCGAATGTTGCAATGTCCCTCAGCCTCCAGCTCGTCACCTGGCCATGGTCGCGTTGCACCTGTAGTAGCGCGCATGGCACCAGCTTCCCCTCCTCGGCGACCCACACCTCTAGATCAACCTCCAGGATCTCCTCGTGCGGTCGTGCCCGGCTGCCTGGACACCACCACCTCCGCGCAAGCTTCTCCAGCAGCAGTGCATCTCATCGCGGCCCTCCACACGCCCATACGTCGCCCATCACCAGCCTCCACTCGCATCCCCACACACTGGCCACCTTCTCCTCTTGCCTTGTTATGCTGCCATCCCCATGCCGTAGTGGTGTGCCTCGCCGCCATCGTTTGCCCACGCCTCCTTCAGGTCCGACCCTCCACAACTCCCCCCAGCCACACCGTGGCCATCCTTCTCCCCTTCCAGCATCCTACCCCAATGAAGAAGAGAATGCTTTTTTTATTTTTTATTGGAAAAATGCATTTTCTTTTTGTTAAGTTTTTGTAATTACAAAAAAAGTCCCTGTGCATGTTTTGTGTTAGTTAAGTTCATCTCTGTATTGGATGATTCCCCTATATTTTCATGTTAATTTGGAAATCTTTTTAGATCATTTTATTTAATGAAAAAATGCTATTATGTTGAAAAGTAATTGTCTATCATCCGGGTATTTATTCGTACTTTTCTGAGTTTTTGTAAGTAAATAATTGTTTAAAAAAGTCCATATTTTACCTAATCTGAGCTCTTAAATTCATAATTGACCTATGGTTGCTCCAAAAATTCTTTAAAAATAGAAATGATGCCTTAGCATGTGTTTTATTTTATATCCAAACTTCATCAAATTGAAGTTCTCTTGTGCTTTAAATAAATCACAATGTGGTTTTAGTAATTGATTTGTAATCAATTCCACACACATCATTCTTGAAAAATTCCAATCCTGGATTGTTTATATAAATACCTTGTTGAGATAATTCACACTATGGATAAATTACATTGTGGATTTATTAGAAATTAAATACTCACAGTCACTATATTTTCATTAAAAAATTCATATATTGTCGAGAAATTCCAAAAAAATACTGTAGACTCATTTCATCATGTTTTAATTCCAATAAAATTTTCATATTTTTTGCATTCTGTTTGTGTTAAAAATTGCATAAAAACCTATAAAAAGTGAGCATTTTTCATGGTTGAATTTATCCCGTTAAATTCCAATATATGCCTTATGAATTTATCATTTGATTTAGTTTCTAGGAAAAATATGATTTGGTTAAGAATTAATATCATACTAAAATTAATTTGGCTAAGTTGTATGCTTTCTTATTAACTTAATTCAATCGCATTTGCATTAGCATTTATTTTTGCATTAAAAAATACAAAAAAACCACATTGGAAACCTAAATTTAGAATTTTTGATTTAACCCAAAGTTGTTCCTTTGCCTCATTGTGTTCAACCCTAGACTTGCCCTGGATTTAAATTTAAGCCAAGAAACTCTTCATGGAGATCTTTTCTCGGTTCTGCATGATTCACTAAGTACCTTTATTACAATGAGTACAAAATATATCACGTATTTAGCGACTCGACAAGAGGAATTTTAGAGGATGTTATTGTATCGTTGTAGGGAATGAAATTCCCTATTGATTTTGTTGTCATGGATATGGACACATTTGCACCGTTACTCCACACCCCGTTTATACTAGGTTGACTCTTCCTCTGAATGGTCAAAGCAATAGTTGATTACGATACTGGAAAGGTCATCTGTCACTCTCAAAGTGACAAGGTGAAAATTGAGACGATCCCAGATCCTAGACCTTTACTGCCACCAACAACAACAGATGAGAGAGAGAGTTACACCAAATCCTAAAGATTGTGATTCTCTTATAGAATTTAGAGAGACAAATATTTTTATTGATTTTGGATTTTCTGGAATGCATAGTTAACATGAGCTCTTTTATTGACACTTCTGAATTTTTGTTGTTGATGGGAAATTTGAGATGATTTTCGAGGATCGGTCTAAGTTGAGGTACCTTCTGGTATTCCTTTGACACATCATTTTGAGATCATTGCAGATATACCTCACGTTAAGATTGAGTGATGAAACTCGATTTCATCATCTTGATTTTCCATTATTAACCTCTAGCATAGACTACGTGTTAATAAAAATCAGATAAATTATTGTATATATATAAGTCATGGAATAAATTAAAAATACAAAAAAATTAAAACATTAAAAATTTTAGTGTTTTTATACCCATAAAAACGCTCACAAAATATTTCTCCCTTCATTTGACCTCGTTTTTATTTTTAGTCAACCTGAAACTTGTAGATCTCATCTAGATATACAAGTTTCATGTTTTGAGGTTTTCTAAATTCGGTCATTTTGTCCCTCTTTTACGAGGTTTTATATATGAATAACCTGATTGGGCCTTGTAGTGCTTTCTGGTTGCACCATGTGGCCCGCTTCTTTGCACGCCACATGCCTCCCTCTGCCATTGTCTGACCACATTCCTCACCTTCCATCCCAGTTGCTTGTTCCCACTTCATCCTATGCCCTTCGATCAAGGTCCAAATCGCATCTTGGCCACTCACCCCCTCTCACTTCTCAATGTGACATGTGGCACCCATAAGTGTCGTCTGATCTTCTCCAATCTACTCTCATCTCAGCCATTGGCTTCTGCTAGGATGCCGACCATCCGATCAAAACCCCAATGGCATCACAACCGTCTGCTTCCTCCCGTGTATCCTTTTTCCACGTGAACCTCAATTCCTACCCTTTGATCACCCATCAAACTACATCGCAGCCGTTCACATCTGTGTGCCTCTTCTCACGCCAGGCATCACCCCCTTGGCCATCGATCATTCCTTGATATATCCGATCGACACTGCTTGCTCATTCCTATTTCTCAACCATTGGGTCGATAGTTCCAACGGCTGCGGACCCATCGTCTTCCTCTAGCTACCTTCTTGCCCACGTTGCCCACCTCGAGTGCCCGTCTTCACCCATCCCATTTTCGCCACTTCCTCACCCCTCCTCTTCATAACCACTCCATGATCAATTCCTACATACATCTTCCTCGTGGAGACCCACGCTACCCTCAACCCTCCTTTAACCATCTCTGTATCATCCCCGCAAAACCTGTCGCCAACCACCGGATCCCCCAAACTTCCGGTTCAAATACTCCATCTTCGGCCACCATATTCTTGGTCTACCTTTCCATGGGGCTTAACCTAGCTCTTTTTTGCCTCCCCGTGACAGGGAGAGGTTGGATCGATGAAAGAGATGATGACCTACCTCTAGTGTAGACCTTAAGACATGGCAGGCTTAGCCCCTCGGCTCCACGACGCCGAAGAGCTTCCCCTGATGGCGGTGGGGGTCCAGCGAAGACCCGAGGTCCACCTAGGACCTCTAGCATAGGCCCAATGACTGCCATGAACCAATTAAGTCTCTCTTGATCTCTGCTGTGTTTTTTCCTTGCATTTCTTGATATCATTCCGGATACTCTAATCAATATCACATTCCATTGATAAATCCCAAGCTTGCGCACACTTCCACTATCTTCACAAGTGGTCCAAGTGGAGCGCTCACCTTTGGTGGAAGCTCTTTGATATTTTACTTCAGATGGTGAGATATTTTCTTTCAACATTTCTTGCTTTCTTTTTTTGGCTTTTGAATTTTGTTTAGCTCCATTGTTTTTTACCAAAAGGCAGTGCACAATGATCAATAATTTTTTTAGATTTCATCACACCCTGACACATAGGTAAATGTCAAGAGATAGTACAAGAACCATGTTCTCATACTATCTAAAGTTGTTGACACTCTGCTTTCATGAAGCCCTCATTGATTTTATCCCTCTCTCAAGCATTATAAAATCATGTCCAAACTCAAATCCATCATCCTAGTTCCTCAAGTGAAATTTCAACTCATCTCATCACAACTGCAGTCGTGTATGTGAGGTGATGATCATATTCTTAAAGTAGAAACTAAGCGTGCAATATAGTACACAAATCTTTCGAACTGGGGAAATGTGAATAATTAAGTCAGAGAGCCTAATGGCTAAGTCTTGTTAACTCAAAATCTCAATACCTTATAAACCAAGTATTCTTGAACTTCACTCGTATTATGTGAATGTGAAAGTATCAGGGACTAAACTAACTCATTAGTTAGTTTTTTTTTGAAAAAAGAAAGGAAAAGAAGAATGCATATTTTTTAAAAAGGTTTTTACTTTTTTTTCAAAAGTTTTCTTTAGAGGTAAATAAAAAAGACACTCAATTTTTTTTGAAAAAGAATTTTTTGTTTTGAAAAGAAAGAGTAAAAAAATCTGTTTTAAAAAGAGTTTTTTTGAAAATATATTTGATTTTTTTTAAAAAGTATGTATATATATTGAAAAAGGAGAGTTTTTAGTTTTTTTTGAAAATTTTTTGTTTTATAAAAAGTTTTTTTGTTATAACTCATATTTACAACTATTTACCCATAACCCCTTATTTTAATTACAAACAAGTCAAAGTATGAACTATACATAAAGTATATATGTAATATATACAAACCCCCCTATACTAAGCATGTGTTATTTATTAATGGCATTAGGTGACAAAAAGGCATAGCTCGTACTAAGCATAAGTGGGTGAAAAGAATAGAAGAGAAGAAGAATACAATAGTGTTGGAGAATATACAACATGCATCAACCCCCACCCCATACTTAGGCTCTGGTAAGCCTAAGTATCGGAGAGAACACATGATTGGGGGACCGATGAGAGTGGGAAAGAACGTATAAAAAGAAAATAAAAGAAGAGATGGAGCAACTCAAGTCACTCACCCCCTATACTTAGGATTTAGTCATCCTAAGTATAGCCACAAAATAAAAACAATACGAAACTGAGGTGAGTGATGCGAATCACGAGGAGGGAGGGAAATAAATGAAAGAAAATCTATCCAAGGAGTAGTATAATATACAAAGATCAAGAAGGTTTATGACGGACCTTCTTGCGGGAGCGGGGGGGGGGGGGGCGGAGGGGGTGGGTAGTATACATATGTGTCACTGTTAGAATCATCCTTAAGGGAATAATAATGAGGGTAGGGAATGTCCAACCAGGGTCATCACATGAGTGCTTTCTTAAAGATGGATTAAGAACAACTGAATTGATCACAATCATGTAGATCGCCTCATTCGGACTTGATGAGGACTCCTCATAAAATTCCTTTTCTAGTACATCGAAGGCAACTTTCTTAACCAGTTTTCTTGAACCTAAAGCACTAAGAGGAAGAGTAGAGTGATACGTCTCGATGGGAATTGAGGGTTGACAGATTTGAGCTAATATAGAATTAAAAAGACAAAATTGAAATCGTAGAATTAAAAATTACTACCTATGGAATAACTACAGTGAATAATTGGGATGGAATCGGCCTCAATCTATTGTGGCTGGTAGAAAATTAGGACGCACAATGGAGGACTCTGACACGTGATGGAACACAAATCTCAAGCTATCTCGAGCTCTCCCAGTTGCGGAGATGGGTCGCTGTAACCTAGCCATCATCCAAGGGCCAACTTTAGACTTGAAATTGTAAGAGAAATGAATCTAATCGTCGGTGGGGGAAGGTTAGAAAATATTTATAGGTGTAATGTCAGCGAGTTTTGAAATTCGAAGCACAAGTGGATCAAGGCACGAAAGGTGGATATGAAGGGTTTGCGATGGAGAAGAATGAATGGAATAAAAGATTGGAGGAGAACATGGTGGTTGTTAGTAATTGTGGTGCATGGGAAAATCAGGAGACGAGTGGTCGAGATGAGATATGCAGGAATCAAGGGTAGACCAGGCAGTTGACCTAGGTCAACGAACCCGGGACGGCTAATCAAAAGGCATGGAGGAAAAGACAAAACAAGGAAAATGACAAAATTCAATAAAATTGTTAAATAAATGATTTAAAAATAAAAAATGAATTTAGATAAGTTAACAACCACCTTCATAAAACCTCAACCTAACAAACACCTTCGCCTGACCCTTCTCCATCTCTTCCACCATCTGACCCCCTCAAATCAGCCTAGATTTATGGTTCAACTCCTACTCCGACCACCATTATTGGAGTCCCCATTCATTCCCCCTTCTTCCATGCTTTTGATCTAAAATCTGGGTCAAAGACATCCTTTAAGAATGAGCTTTACGTTGCAGGTCAAAGAATGTACTTTAGAGCAAAGGAGTGCAACCTGGAAGTTCACCTAGAGTTTCCAAGCCTCTCGACCTCAGATTTGTCACCAATCCTCGTTGAGACCGCTTTTCATCATCAATCAATGTGGTGCATGTTCATGAGAGTTATTGACCATTCAAAAGGGAAAATCAGTGTAGGACTTACGAGAATCAAGCGATCAACTTTAATAGAGCATACCTGCTTCCCAATATTTCAAAAGCTTCTCGTGACCCTCCAATCAAGAACAAGGCGTCCAAATTAGATCTTAGCCATTCAATTTTGCCCAATTCCACACTGTTGATCATAGTCTCGAGAATAGATCCACACAATCCATGCACTCGTCAATTTCAGTTGTTGGATCAGAACCACATAGCATCACACCCGTTCAAGGCACCGTGTATTTTAAGGGTACAATTTCACCCGAGCCCTTGCATTTATTTCTTTTGCAAATAACTCCTTGTGGACACGTGTATGCATTCTGTATATTGAACAATTACACTATTTACCATGGTTATTATTTTATTTGCTTTATAGTCCTGTTTGAACTACAAGACGTGCACCACAGAAGCCGTTTAGGTTTTTTTACAATTACATCCTACAATTTTATATTACTGTCTGGATCTTGAAAATAAAATAATTTCATTTTGGTCCATTGTAATGAGGCTCACACACCAACGCATGTGGATTTTTTGGAATTTTTGCTCATTTCACCACATAGTTTTTAGTTGTGTTATCATTTAGTCTGCAAACTATAAATATTTGCATATATATCCTTGTGAACCTGCATATTATTTGGCATGCTAAAAATCAAATAAAAAATTAGAAGAACAATTTACAAATTTTACAAAAATCATGGTTACCTTTTATTAAGTACATCTTTCATCCATAATTTTTATTTCACATTTTCATAATTTTCATTATTTTTAATAATTCAAAAACTCTGTAAAAATTCCCTATTTAAATTTAAAAATACATAAAAAATATAAAACATTTGCAAAAAATTCAAAAAAATTCTTGATTGTTAAATTTCATCACTTTTATTTTTTTACCATTTTCACATTTTATTTTTTCATAAAAACAAAAAATAGAAAAAAAAGCCAAAACATTAAAAAATCATAACAAATCCAGAAAAATTATAAAATACCTTTCTGTTAAATATAAAACTTTAACTTTATGTGTTTTCATATTTTCTCTATTTTAATTAAATTTTATATTTTAAAAATCTAGAACCATCTGCATCTATTTCTGTTTGTCATTTTCTCTATTTTTTACTTATTTAGTAGCCTTAAAAAATTCTAAACAATTCTCAAAAAACCTCAAAAATATTTAAAACGGGTAAAAAACCCAAAAAATTATTTTATTTTTAATCTATTTTTACCACTTTGTAAAAATCCAAAGTTATCTCTTTCTTATTGATCTCTTTTGGTCATTTTCATTTCCATTATTTAAAAAATCATTTACAAAAATAAAATTAAAAAAATACAAAATCAGAAAAACAAATAAAAAATATAAGTTAAGAGTTCCATAAAAACTAAAAAGATATAAAAACCAAGAAGAGTGTTCATAGAATTTCCCTTCCTTTTTCATTGATTTTTCATTAAATTGAGTAACACTCAGAATTTTATAGCCTCCCTGAATTTGATCATGTGCGCTATACATGTAAATAAATAACACTCACAGATTTTATACTTATAATTTTTTATATTATTTCTTGACTTGAGCTGTGTACAAAGTACAAATATTTTTTGAGAGATTTTTAGGGTTGCAACAACAATACAAATAAATTCATTAATTTAAAACATTGAAAATCACTGTTCAACAACAAACTTACTCTTTTGAGAAGCAAAGAGCCCAATCCAGACGTTCTTGTATGCAGGAGCTACCACTTCGGACAGGCATCTCCAACATACAATCCCTGGAGACGGAATCCTTCGCCATGACGGAAGACTATGGATGTCACTTTTGTGATTCTCCATATCCCATTCAAAATTTAATTAATTATTATGAATTATATTCACACTATTAATTCTTACAAGAGAAATACAACTCCATTCATAATAGAGTGTTTAATTGGATATAATAGTTTAATCATATTAAATCAATTATCGATCCTATTCAAACAACCAACAAACAATCTTGATCGTTACTTGAAGGATGGTATAATCTAAAAATACGTATTATTCAATATTTAATAATAAGAAAAATACATCGTGGTTATTTCAAGCATTATCCTTTCCTTACATGTTGTCATGTCTAATATGCATAGGATGTGGGACAGATTTCTCACGGAGCATCCTGCTACCCCAAGGATCCCCAACGAGATACCATATCTACCTTATATTAGGATAATATGATTTAATCATTTCATATTTGAGATTATATTTGATCTTTCAACTAAAGTTATACCATATAATATTTATCAAAACCATTTTGATTAATATTAGATTTGCTAAACAAATCCCTAATCCTATTCAAGTATTAGTGTTTGTTGGAAGTTCATAACCAAATCGATCAAGATCAATTTTCTTATAATGTTGGTTATGGTCATATAAAATAATTATATTTATCAGTATTTCACAAATATTTAACAAATAATTATTCCACGATATTAACCATTAAATTTCATAAATTAATTGAATGACAATCACAAGATTCTTGTTCAAATTTATTAAGTTTCCAACAATGACATATGCTTACTAAACTTATAAATCTTGAGAAAATAAACTCCAACTCAAGCAAACCAAATTTCTTTGATTTTCCAATTTGATTTGCAACAGAATCCAAGTGATAGACACACATTTCTAGCCACTTAAAAACTATGCTTAACTCTTGATTGCGTTCTAAAATACCATTCTCGCAACAGTGGACATATATCTACTAAAATGGTCATAACTTGAGCAAACAGATTCCAAACAATGAAACTCAAGTACTACAGTTGATAATAAGATGAGGAACTAATACAAATGTTTATCACATTCTAAAGCACTTAAGCAGGGTTAAACAATCACAAAAAACAAGGTTGTGTAAACAAAATGCGCTGAAAACTCGCCCAACTAAAATGCCCATGTCATCTTAGGTTTCTCGATCATATCTTAAACTCCAACCTAGATCTGGTGCCACATGAAAGGATATGTGAACAACCTTAAAAGCATCATGGAAGCATGAAGATCGCATCATATGTGATCAAGAGCGACTAGTCACACTAGTTCCTTGGGGCAACAGAATTTAGAAAATTTTGAACGATGAACACACATGATCTGAGAACATTTCTAGTATCATTGCATATAAATCACAAATGGGTATTAGGGTTAGCTCTTGAAATATATTTGTGATCAAGTCTCTAAATGAAGAGACCTCTTGTCTCAAGTTCGATCCAACAGAGGAGACACTTGCGAGCGCATTGATGAAACATGTGCTCCTCGCAATCCATGTTGATGAACTCATCGCACAAGATCTGATATCTTCTCCATTAGTGTAGCACACCAAAGGAGACAAAGATCTACAAGCAGTCGAAGCAACGACACAACGATGTGGCGAGGACGACGACCATATCTAGGATTTAGGGTGGACAACCACTCTAAAGAGGGAGAGAGGGGGCCTGCGTAGAGAATATGAGGGAGAGAGACTATTCTATTATTCTATGTAAAAGAAGATCTAGGGTTGCCTCTTCTTTTATAGTATTTTAGGAGTCCATGGATTCCAGTCCACGTGAAACACAAAATCAATGGTTGAGATTGATTTTTCTATGCAATGGCCATGAGTTTGTTGTAAAAATACAAAAATAATTAATTTTAATTAAATTTAATATATATTGAATAATCAAAAAAATTTAATTTGATCTAAATCAATTAGCATATATGGATTAGGATGGAGGCCACTCACCTTCCTAAAGGTGTGGGGTGATGACCACCTAGAGAACAATTCAAAGGATGGCCATCCACCATCCACTAAATGGATGGTGTTGGATCTACTAATACTTCATATATATTTACATCAACTTTTTTCATAAATAAATTCACAAAAATAATTCCAAATTAATTTTGTGAATATTGCAATCATGCCAATAAAATAATTGTGAATCATATTCACAACCCAAAACAAAATGTAAATTGTATTTCCAATTAATTTCCAACATGAATCCAACTCACATCAATAATTAACTTATAGATACTATTTACAATAGGCTCTCTCAAATATATTATAAATTACATTTATGATATATACACATATTATGGATTGTGCTATCCTCATTATTTATATCCTTGATAATTAAATCATACTTAATCATCTCGGATCACTATTCTCATGTGTCCAATAACATGAATCATATTCAGATTATTCTCATATTTGATAATTACATAACATTTAATTATCTTTGATAACTCTCCTTATATAGTGTTGAGCGCAAAATTCGAGGATGGAATTTTTAAATGGTAAAAAGGTCGTTGTTTTTCCCCAAAACCCGCGTCAACAAAAGATTTATTTTTTTTATATTTTTTGCTACTTATTAACCTGTATAGCGGACATGGTCGAACTCAGGGAGGCTACAACTCGAGAGGGTTATTCAATTAATCGAAAATCAATCAAGAGAACATAGGAATCTCAAAGGACAACTATCTTTGGTTTTTGTGATTTTTTTAATCTTTTATTTTTTTTAATTTTCAAAGATTTTCAATTTTTTAGGGATTTTGATCACGCAATTTTTTTTCAAAAAATAATGACAATATGAACAAGGACAAAAATATGCACACCAACTCTTTTTACAATTTTCAATTATGCAAAAAATGCTCAGAAAAATTCAAAGAAAATATTTTTGGGTTTTAAAAGTTTTGAACTGTTTTTGAGAATTTTTGTATATTTTTTGGATGTTTTTGTATTTTTCTAAAAATCAAACAATGAGAAAACAAGAAAATGTGCACAGCCTAGAGTAATTTGCAATTTAAAAATCTTTTAAATGACCAAAACTCTTGCCAATTATTTTTAAGACAAGCTAGAAGAAAATATCTCCAAACAGGAACTGAAATCACAATTTTTCGATTTTTGTAGAATTTTTTATGATTTTATAAGATTTTTTATGTTTTTCAATTTTTTTGGGTTTTATAAAAAATTAATGCATGAAAATTGGTCAGAAATTAAAAGACAATGAAATACAACTACTCTAATTTTTTTGGAATTTTTAGAGGTATTTTCAAATTTTTATGAATTTTTGAATTTCAGGAAGACAAAATGACATGTTTTTGATTTTTTAATAATAATAAATGAAGACAAAATGCAATGAAAAATTTATGCTAAGAAGACTATCACATCAGAAGCATGCCACAATTTTTTCAAAATTTTTAGACTAATAAAAACATTTATTTTATTCAAAAGCGAGCAAGCAATTTAAAGTCTGAAATCACAGGGATAGAAGTGTAATTTAACAAAGTTTTTCTATGAAATAATAACAGAAAGAAAATGCAAGAGAAAGTTCACAATTTATCCCAAAAGCATGTACCCAGCATGTGATCTCTTTTGTACTGCAGGGGCTCTTTTGCGAATTTGAAAACTTTAGAGGCGCAGCTATAATTTACCCCTTTTTTATCATATGCAAGGAAGCCCTAGGGGTTCTCTTCGTTTCACGCACAGGATGCCAAAGGGGACCACCGCCTTCCTTCTTGAGCAAGGTGGAATCGCGCGGTCGGCGGCTGATCACGGCAGAGGTGTAGGATGCGGTGGCACGGCTATGGCGGCTCTCTGCTGGAGGCGCCGAGGGAGCGGATGGTGGTGCGGGCTTCGGAGGTGGCGCGGGGCGGTTCTGCGCTGGCGGAGGGTGCACAGGAGCGGGATCGGCCGCAGGTCGCGCGGTGGGCGCGTGTCGCGCGCGCGCGCGAGGCCTCGCGTGGCTGCGCGGCTTGATGGCTTACGGGGGGCGATGCGGCGTCGGCGGGCGGCTGCAGGACACGGTTGGCTGGACGCGCGTCTCCGCGCGGATGGAAGGGCGAACTCGCAAGGGCTTCAAAGGCGGAGGGCGGTTGTCTATGGGCGGGGGAGTTGGTGTCGCTGAAGCGGGATGGCGCTGGAGGCAGGAGGTGGCGCGGAGAGCGCCTGGCCGACAAAGGAGGAGGGGCGGCGGCGCCTGGGGGCAGCCGTCCCTCGTTGGTTTTTTTTATTTTTTTATTTTTTTAATTTTGATTTAAGATGTAAACAGTGAATGAAAAAAGAAGGAAAAAACCTTTTTTTATTTTAATTTTTTTGTAAGTCCGAAAATAAGAGCAAAGAGGAATAAAGAAATATTTTTTATTTTGTTTTTTATTATTTTTTATTATCCTGCAAAACAAATGTTAGAGAAAATAGAGAATTTTTCTTATTTTTTTATTAATGATCCTGAAAAATCAATGTTAGAGATAAAGGGAAACAATTTATTTATCTACAAAATCGGAACGTGAATGGAGATTCGGCGAAAGATGAGGGATTCGAATCCGATCTCCGGCAACCGTACGCAGCCGGAGTTGAGAGATCGTGGGAGATAGAAAATCATTGCGGAGAGATCGCGATGATAAGATGAAAAGTCAGAATCGGTGATGGATAAAAATCGTGGTGGATTTTTTTTTAAGATCTAGAAGAACAAAAATGACGAGGAAAATAAAATGCGAAAACTAACTACGATTAAACTAAGATAAAATGCAAAGAAAAATTTGGATCTCACCTTAAGAGTGGAAAATGGATCGTAATCGCCTCGACAAAGGCTGTCGCGCTGTCACCGGACGACTCGGAGGCTAGACACCTTTTCTCGACAAGAAGACTCTCAGAGATCGAGCTCCTCTCACCAAAGATTGATCAGGTTGGAATGAGGGAGATGGAGCCATATAAATAGAAAAGAGAGACATTTGAATTTTTGAATTTTTGGATAAGAAGATAAGAGATGAATTTTTGAATTTTTTGGTGGAAGAGATAACATGAGAGATAAAATAGAAGATAAAATTATTTACAAAATTATCTATTTTTTTGAATTTTCGTCACTTTATTTATTGGAATTTGAAAATGTTATTTTTTTATTTTTTTATGATGGTTGGTTAAAAATTGCAATTATATACATATACTATACACATATATGGTATTATATACAAGGGTAAATGATGAAATTAGCCTCTTTTTTGTTTTAAGAATGTTATTATTTTTTTTGTTTTATTTTTGTTTTAAGTACTTAGTAAAAATATTTACAAATATATATACAAATACAATATGCACAAAATACAAGGGAAAATTGCACAAACCACCCCAGAAAACCAACTTTTCAACCGTAACTCCAAAAATTATGAAATCACAGCCATTTTGAAGATAATTTAATTTAGAATTCAATGGAAATGAAATTGGTTCAATTTGATATTATGTGGAGCCGGAATTGATTTTTCAATTAGTGCTTAGTGGCTTTTTTTCCAAGTGTGGCTACTTTTATTCTATACATGACTTAATTGTGCAATCATTTTTATTAATTAGGACACATTTTTATTTACAACTTTTGTTTTGAATATTATTTGATTTGGGGTCAATTAAGGTACAAATACATTAGTGTCTGTTTTATACAGATATACACAAAATAAGTGAGAAACATATTTTTTTTTGGATTTTCTGGTTGAGGACCCTATCTCCCCCTACTTTATTCCTGGTCGATCGGGTCAAGTCTTGACCTTCTCTCGGGGTTCGGGTCATCCTGTATACAGTCTTCCTTTTTTTATTTTATTTTCTTTATTTTTCCTTTCTTTCTTTATTTATTTATTTTAGGTTAAAATTAGTAAGAAATGTACAATATTTACACACAAATGCAAGTTAGTAAGAATATGGAGTTAGCGTTGTATGCATAAGGGATTTTAAGCTAAAATAAATGAATAAAGATGACGAATCGCAGATTCATCATCCCCCTATGCTTTACCTTTGCTAGTCCCTTTGCAAACACTTATTTGAAAGAATAAGTGAAGAAGAAAAAGAAAGGGAAAATAAAGAAAGTATGACAATATTGAGTATTAAACTTATCTTCATAAAATTTTAGTTTGGAGCTCTATCGGACCTTTGGATTATTTGTGTGTCGGAACTTCTGTGAGACTTAGAATTTTAAAACCAACAGCCTTCAAGTTCTACACATCATTGTCACAGTTTTGGCCCAGAAGTCATCTTAGATCAATCCTCTTCCCAAAGCATACCGTATGAACATTGAATAATCGACTCATGTGTGTGAAAAATTTTAGCTCTTCCCAATAACTCGTCCTCGGGGAGTCAGGTATTTCCTTCTAAGGTCTGTCGTGCTGTGTTCACAATCGAATTGGGGGAGAAGTTAGCAGAATGAGAAAAGAACTGGGGGTGGTTTGGTGTAGTCACCTCTCCTTGTGAAGCTGGCCAGTGTAGCCGAGTCTCCACCAAGATCTGCAGGTTTTCTTGAAGCTTGGACCTTTTTAGTCAGATTTTTATTTGGTAGTAGCTTCTTTGTATTTGGAGTTTTGGTGGTTCTGCTTAGATCTTGTTGTGCCCCTACGGATATAGAATCTTTTTTTTCCGTACATGTTTTGGGGTCCTAGAAAAATTTGTGCCCAGCCGTCCATCCCTTTTCCGAAGCTTTATTTCAACCCGTACTCCGGTCTTTAGATTTCCACGCTACCAGAAAACAAACTCATACAGTCTTCCAACATCCCGTCTGAGTTGAGCTAAGTGCATAGTGCAGGAGTACAAATTAATTCGCTATTCCAGAGTTGTACCCAGAATGAAGAGATCATGTTAGACACTAAGGGTCAATTGCTGCACATTGTCATGTGGAACTCAAAGAATTAAGTCAAGGACCTAAAGCTTCTAAAATCCTATTTCTCGGTGAAGTTCCTCTGAGAATTAGGTGGATTAAGGTCCAACTAAGCTCCATTCTTCAATTTTATTCCAGACATAGTTTAAATATCAATACTATCCTGAAAAATGCACATGCAGATGCAGAATATGAACAATGCAGAGAGTTTTTTTTAAAGAATGATGCATATGTGAAAAGAACCATTTTTTTAAACAATTTTCTAATTTTGAACTTTTTATGGATTTTTGGAGAAAAATGCAGACGTGAAAGAAAGTTTTTTTTTATGAAAATTTTTATGATTTTTAGTTTTGTAGTTTTTTTAAAAGGAGAAAGGGTTAGTAATATATACAAGTATATACAAGAGACTTATTTTGTTTTTATTTGTGTGTTTTTTTTTGTTTTTGTTTGTGTTTTTTCTCTCTCTCTCTTCTTTTTTTTTGTTTTGTGTTTTTTTGTTTTTTTTGTGTTTTGTTTTTTTTGTCTTTTTTTTGTTTTTGTTTTTGTTTTTTTTTGTTTTTTTTCTCTCTTCCTTTTTTTGTTTTTTTCGTTTTGTTGTTTTTTTTTGTGTTTGTTTTGTTTTGTTTTTGTTTTTCTGTGTTTTTTTGTTGTTTTTTTGTTTTTTTTGTTGTTTGTTTTTTTTTGTTTTATTTATTTATATATTTTTTGTGTGTTTTTTTTTGTGTTTTTTATGTGGATTTTATAAAATATACACATAACCCCCAAATAAATGTATTTAAAAGTACGAGTTATGTCTAAAGTATATATACAATATATACGACACCCCCCCTATACTTAGCTCGAACTATGTCCTCATAGTTGATCAGAGAGCGACAAAGGAAGACATAACTCGTGCTAAGCAAAGAAAGGTGAAAAGACTCCTATGCTACAACGACTCAAAGAAAAGATAAAATGAAGAGAAGTTGGTGATCCCCCCTATACTTAGGATCAAGTAATCCTAAGTATAGTGGAATGTACAAAGGGGAAAACCGATGAAGAGAATGTACAGACTCACAAAGACATGATATGAACAACATCACCCCCCTATACTTAGGGTAGAGTATCCCTAAGTATAGGCAACAACAACAAGGGTGATAAACAGGAAGAATATGAACAACACAAATCCTTCACCCCCTATACTTAGGATAAAGCACATCCTAAGTATAGCATATATACACACACACACGGAAAATGGGTTAATGATAAAACGAGAGAAGACAGAGTGAAACGAAAGGATATACAAGAGGAGTGGATGTACAAAGGTTAGGAAGGTCGAAAGCGAGCCTTCTTGCGGGACCGCTGAGGTATGGATTTGACAAGGTGTAGGTCGATATTGGGATCATCATTAGACATAAACTGAGTAGGATCGACCAAGAAAGTATCCTCAGCGGTTTCAGATTGTGCAGGCCTAAACCAGTTATTGGAAGTAGTGTGATCATGTCCTGCCTAGGAAGTCTCGCAAACATCAAAGTAGAATGGCTCGAAATCATTATTAGAAAAAGTAGGATCAATTTCAACCTGGCGAGCCTCTACCGGATCATCATCGTTATCAAAAGGCCCAAATTCCTTTATAAAAGCAATCAAATCAAATTTGGCCTGATCGGTCTCTTCTGAATCAGGGTGAATAGAAACGGACTTATCAGTGAAAGTAGTCGAATCGTGTCTGTCCTGTCTAGTCTCAGAGTCTGCCTTCCGCTCTAGAGTGTCTATCGTGTAAATCCCGCGGATGTCATCAATGCATCGCCACATACCAGAAGAGGATACTCCAAGGTCTATGCTTTCCGTGTCCTCCTCCTTGAAGAGGAATTCTCGGGCCTCAGTATCATCCATCATATAGCAAAAATCTCTGGTATTATCATCATGATCAAAGTACTTGGGGTTGTCTAACACGAGTGGGCTCTCATGGGATGCGGGTTTCTGGATGGTAGTGGGTGTAGTGATTAACACATCGCTCCCTACATCAGAACGGAAGCGAATCTCTTCTGAACCATAGTCAATAACGGCTCCCGCAGAGGCAAGGAAAGGTCGTCCCAGGATGATTGGAGGGTGCTCCACAGGGGTGGAGGTCTCCATGGGCATTACAACAAAATCCGAAGTAAAATCCATGCCCTGAATGATAATGACAGCATTTTCTAAATACCCTTCGGCCTCTTTGATAGATCCATCAGCAAATTGAACTATCATCCTAGTTTTCTTGAGAGGCCCAAGATGAAGAGACTGTACCATAGAGAAGGGTATTATGTTAATTGACGAACCGCCGTCAAGGAGAGCGTTATCACAAGAATAGTCAGATATGGAGCAACTCACAAGAGGTGTCGCCGTGTTCCCTTCCTTAAAATATGGATGGTGAGAGATGGCGTAGGCAGTGGCCATGGTCAAGATGTGATGCTCAGATCTTCTCCTTCTCTTTCTCTTCTTGTGTTGAGGAGTAGATGAATCTGTCATGGCCTGTTGAAGTGGGGCTTTAATGATCTCATGAAGGGTGGCCACCACTTCGGGTTTAGTCAACATTTTTTTTGAATTTTTGGACCTCATCCATACAAGGGAGGAGGTCGGAATTAGCATTTACATGAGGATTGCCAAGAGCAGTCTGTACAGTGGCATCCTCGGGATCTAGGTTGGGACATGGCTGTGTGCGTAAATAATCGGGCATTTGGGTTCTTTTCTGACAAAATGAATCAATAATATGTCTCCAAGAATCTTTTTGTATTTTCAAAATTTTCTCATTTTTTGTGTTTTGGACGATTTCAATCTCTCATAATTATCCTCAAGTGAATCAATATCCTCAAATATTGGAGCAACGTTCTGGCTCTCATTTTTGTTAAATAGATTGGAAATCTTCGAATTCATATGCTCCACCATTTGATTCAATGTGTTAAGTGTGGAAATCATGAAAGGTGACTCCAAAATCCCAGGATCGGGTGGGTTGAACGAGGGTGGGTAAAAATCAAAGTCCTCCGTCTCCTGAAATAATGGGTTAGGCGGATATGCACAAACATCAGGAGGAAGATCCTCCTGGAAAAGGGAAGGTGGATCGTCTGGAGAGTACGAGGTATCTGCAAAGATCGGATTAGAATAACTCCAGTCGGCCATCTTCGAAACAAAAGATGAGAGAGCACGAGGGTCAAGCCAAAAGATATGGAGAAAAAGGCGCAAATCATTGACGAGAGAATGATCTGGTATGCACACAAGCAATCAAACACAATACAAACCCCCAATTCACCAACTCAACGCAATGTGAAGACCGTGAAGGTTCGGTCTCTTAATCTTGTCTGTTTTAGAGTTAGATGATAATCACAAAGTTATACAAACACTTAGGTTGAATTATGGGATTTGGGCACTAACCTTAGTGTGTATGCGAGCAAGTTAAAACGAATACAATGAGGGGGTTACTCTCCCCAAAACAATGATTTTTCCTTGTATTTTTTTAGGGTCTAGTTTTCTTTAGCAGTCCCAAATTTTAGGCAGTTGTCACTTGGTTAAGATATTTTCAAAGAATCGCCTACCGAATGTCCAATTTCCTTTTTAACTTATGTGAGTGAAAACAAGGGAGGAGATTGGAAATGCCAAGCGCGATTAAAAATGATGATGCATGCAGGGGTTAGAGATCCGTACCTTGTCGCCAGCACTCTAAATGCAAGTGATCCACGCAGAATTTAAATACAGAAAATAAACTAACCTATATGCAAGTGCAAGTAAACCGTCCTAAGATGATAACTTCTATTAACGGGCAAGAACAAGTTAATTTGACTAAGTCCAAATTACGATCTACTCTATAGGCACAGAAATTCTTGTTTAGGGTGTTTGGACCTAATTAATTACCTGGCTCAAGCAAATTAATTAAAGAAATCAATAGGTGGCTTTCGAAATCCGCGGAAAACAAAGAAATAAAGGCGATGAAAACAAAACCGATGAGGTCCCCCAAGTGTACCGGCACTTGGCGAAATAGACCCCGCAAGAAATGAATATCCGTTTACAAAAGTTCAAATGCTAGAAAATAAAGACTCTCTCTCTTTTTCTTTTTCTCTCACTTTTTTCGTCTCTTTCAATTTTCTTCTCCTCTTCTCACGCTTTCCTGCAGCTTGGTGAAGAATCAAGCCGCCTCCCACGTTGCTTGGGTGCTTAGGCTCTCCTAGGATTGCCTCCTTCGCTCCGAGGACCCTCGTAAGAAAAAGAAAAGAGAATGTGTAAGAAACACAATTTTCAAATATGAGAAAATGATGAAATAAATGTAATGGATATGAACAATGAATAATGTGGCAAACAGATAAACAGGTATTTACAACCAAGAATAGCAGGTCAAAAGAGAAACCTAACTACCCTCGTCGTGCCTCCCCGACAACGACGCCATTTTGTTGAGCGCAAAATTCGAGGATGGAATTTTTAAATGGTAAAAAGGTCGTTGTTTTTCCCCAAAACCCGCGTCAACAAAAGATTTATTTTTTTTATATTTTTTGCTACTTATTAACCTGTATAGCAGACAGGGTCGAACTCAGGGAGGCTACAATTCCCGAGGGTTATTCAATTAATCGAAAATCAATCAAGAGAAAACAGGAATCTCAAAGGACAACTATCCTTGGTTTTTGTGATTTTTTTAATCCTTTATTTTTCTTTTAATTTTCAAAGATTTTCAAATTTTTAGGGATTTTGATTTTGAATTTTTTTTTCAAAAATAATGACAATATGAACAAGGACAAAAATATGCACACCAACTCTTTTTACAATTTTCAATTATGCCAAAAATGCTCAGAAAAATTCAAAGAAAATATTTTTGGGCTTTTAAAAGTTTTTAATGTTTTTGCAGAATCTTCTTGTCAGCTTTTTTGGTGTTTTCTGCTATTGTTTCTAAAAAT